>OY284489.1:45146197-45585716 GCA_958336395.1 Ctenicera cuprea | reverse complement strand
TCAACTATGTTGGGAAAAACATAGGCATTAGATACTTTATTATAACGGAGGCAGTTCACTAAAAAATTTGACTTATCTAACACAGTTACAACCTCAGCAATATATTGTTTTACACATTCCTTTTTGGTGCCCTTATTATAAGTAAATTTTGCCATTACAAAGTCTTTAAGTTTGGGAACTTGTTTTACAAATTCATTGCAGATCTCTGTTTTTGAATTTCCTGGCTGGTTACCCTCTTCGGTGTTTTCCATAACTTCTCGGTCTTCGTCCATATCTTCATCTGAATCTTTTATTTCTTCATCCACCTCTTCTGAACCTGCATCCTTATTTAAGTCTTCAACTTCCATAGCTTTCTCCTGCCTGTCCTGCATTCGGGTTTAGGTCTTTTGCAGTTATACTTTGCCCTGGTTCGACTCTTATACGTTTCCTTTTTTTCTTAGTGGTCCCTTCACTTAAACGGGATTTTTTAAAGAAATTTTCAAATGATTGTGACAATTCAACTCTGGTAGTATTATCATCTTCTGCGTTTTTTCCTTCATTCTCATTTTCTTTTGGCAATTTCCTCAAAATTTCATTTCTATCCAGAGGGAAAATGCCACAGGTCTTAAACCCTGCACGTAAGTTATGATCAGCTTTTTCTTCTATACTTTCAATAGTTTTCTTTAACAAATTTGGAAAAGCATCTTTTGATAAGCAGCCACGATGTTTTTTTCCCAATCCATTAGCTGGTTTCTCCAGGCACCTTTTAAGGAACGAAAGAAAGAGACATCTAAAGGTTGGCTCAGGTGTGTACTGTTAGGTGGCAGCAAGATGAAATGTATGTCTAATTTTCCACATGCTTCAATTACACGCACCGAAAGGTGCGATGCTAAATTATCACCTATCACCACCTTTTTACTTTGTTTGTCTTTGAAATATGGGATAATTATTTTTAAAAACCAGTCGTTAAACGTGAAGCCATCAAACCAGCCGCTTTTAGTTCGATTATATACTGCACCTTTGGGGCCATCTGTACACCATGTATCATGCAAATGAACGGACTTATAAACAATGTACGGAGGTAGTAGCAAACCGGAGGCTGTACCAGAAAACATAACTGAAGTGGAAGATTTAGACGTATCAAGCACTCTTTCGACATGTTTCGCACCTTTCCTTGTAATTACTTTAGTGCTCCCCGGGTCATCCGACATGTTGGTTTCATCAAAGTTTATAATATTTTCTGGAGCCACGTCTTCCACATTCGTAGTTAATCTGTCAAAATAGCTGTTAATTGTTTCATGTGTAATACCTGCTCGTTTATATTTTATATTCTCAGTTAGTCTTTCTGTTAAAACATTACCATGTCGTTTCAAAAATGACTTCGCCCATTCATCGCCTGGCATATTATCATGAAATCTTCTTTCTATCTTACGTCGCCTATCCAAATAACTTTTCGCTACTAACCGTATATCAAGTCTCGTAAAAGGAAAGCCCCACTTAGCCGCAGTTAATATTCGTAGTTCTAAAGTGCACCACTGGGTAGCTGTGAATTTTTAAATAACATTAGCGCGAAACGTCCCAAGTTATACCCCCGTCCTAAGTATCCTCCTTTTACGGTACGACAGTTTTAAATAACTTACTGTGTAGACATCGGTTTTCAATTCACTAATAATTTCTTCGGGGTGGAAGTGGTTTTCGCATACATAGTCCTTTAATGACAACGAACGGTCTTTTCTGGGAATTTTCTTTTCCCATTCCAAAAGACAGTCTTTAGGCACTTTGCAAATTGATACTTTATTGATTGAATTTGAGCTATAACCACTCTTACAAAATGGTACAAAGCACGTTTTGCCCATATTTAACAGTGAACTGCCAAATTAAATTACCGTAAGTTTATTAGCACAACATGTAGTAAAACACAAAAAGCCTGGAGACATCACACGTTGCCAATTAGCGCAAAAGTATGTATACATTTATTGGCCTGTATAATAAGTGTATAGCGCTGCAGTTGATTTTAGACAACTCTATGCGTTCTCTCTCTAGCGCTCACTCTCGCACAGTGTTACACGATTTGCTTCACTCGGGGCCTGGACATTTCGCCGAAACGCCGACTAACGTACATTGGACATTTCGCCGAACGTGCCCAAAACGATGCCACAGATATCGATAAATTAGCGTCGAAGCCGAATAACTGCCGAACCTTGCGTGTCCATTACGCCGATTATTTCGCAAAGGACACTTTGCCGACCCTGACCAAAACGCTGCAACGAGACTATGACCAAAACGCCGAACGCTTGTAAGAGCCATTTTCCCGACCGTGGCCAAACCGCCGAAATTAGACTATGACCAAAACGCCGACCGTGTCCAAAATGCCGAATGCTCGTAAGGGATACTTTGCCGACCCAAAACGCCGAAATCAGACTATGACCAAAACGCCGACCATGTCCAAAATGCCGAACGCTCGTAAGGGACACTTAGCCGACCCTGACCAAAACGCCGACAGAACCATAAATGAACATAGGGGAGATAAGCATGTACTTGTAATAGTTCATTCATAGGTGGCAGTAAACGCCGATAAAGAAGATAGCATCATAAGGTTTAATGTATTGATTTTGTAAGTAATTTTCTTCAATAGGTTGCGCAACAAAAGTTTTTAATCTCGTTTTTACTTTTGTGCGTGGCGTCGTGGGTTCAGATATTTTACTTTTAAACATACTTTGTAAATTGCTTATTAATTTTATTCGATTTTCTCGAAAAAGGAAGGCTGGTTGTATTTTTAGCAAGGGTAGCTTTTTTGAGCGCATTTTTCTCATAAATTCAATTATGTAATATAATGTCACGTATGTGACAAGTTGAGTTTAAATTCCTTATTTGATTATATTTTAATATCTTACTTTTAATTATGTAAAATTCCATGAATAATAACCCGGATCTTCTTTAACCAAGATTGACGTGTTTTCGAGTATTAGATCAGCACACGTGTATCCTGGAGTCATGGTCAAGCCAAGACGAACAGGATGTGTGATGAACATTAATGTCTTTTGTTACCTAACAATTAATCATGCAAAACACGGATGCGTGTGAATGTGCGTCAATTGCCACTCCTAATTCTTTCGGTATAAATAAGTCCGAACTTGGTTAAAGAAGGCAGTTCAGTTCTGATCAAATCAAAGAACTTCACCCCTTCAAGTCTCAACAATGGCTCAAAGAGTTTCTACCATGTAAGTTTATATCTTTGTATTTAATTAATTGTTTGCTAATAAATATGCTTAATTTAATCATGCGTTTATTGCTACATTTTACGATCCCTTTTTCAACCCCGTCACACCGCCTCTCGCTACAATAAACCCCCTAGGTGTGACAAATGGTGGAGGTGCCGTACTGACCCCTATTTTCAAAATTTTCACGAGGGGGAGAAAAAATATATACTTCCGTATATATTAAATTATTTTAAAATGTTTCCATCATCTTTTAGTAATGACTTCACAAGGCAGTACGCCGAAACATAAATATAACACTAGGCAAAAAGTATTTCACCCTGATAGTAATGCAAGTAGTATTTTAAAACCCTCAGTTTCTGAACTAACCCTTGTTGATACCCCTGAATTAGAGGAAATAGAAGGTGACGATCAGTTAACAAAAACTTTAACGGTACAAACAGAATTGGCCGAAGATATTTCTTTTTTACTTGATAATTCCATTAAACTCGCTTATCTTGATAGCGAATCTAGTCAGGGTAGCTCTCGTTGCACGTCAGCAGCAGATTCAATAAGTAGTACATCTAACGATCCCTTGTTGCAAGATACAGTAATTGAACGCGAACAAAGTAGTTCCAACGAAAATTTAGAGAAAACTCTTATAGAATCAGAAATTAAGGAACAACTCGAACAAACCCATTATAAAAATTTATCTATTTCATCTTCCGAATTATCTTTAGAAACATCTATTCACAGAATGGCTAATATCACTCTCGCGGACGCGACAGCGTCAACTGTAAGTCCTATTTTTCCAAAATTTCAAAATCCGGAAATTTACGTACCAGGGAAATCTAATGTCATGAGATTTTTACAAAATTTTGAGCAATGTTCAGATAATAATCGTTGGGGTGAGGTAGAAAGAATACAACATTTTGGAAGTTTTTTAAATGGTTTAGCTCACGAATGGTATAAAGAATATAAAGTTAATCCACAAAATCAGACGAAAAAATGGGCAGAAATTAAAAACGATTTTAGTATTCATTTTGATGGGCGAAGTGCAGTAAAAGTAGCTAAAGATCAGTTAAAAGAACGGTTGCAACAACCAGGCGAACTTGTTGAAAAATATTATTATGACCTAATGAATATAGCCACTTACATTACTCCGCGTCTTACAGCCGTAGAAATTAAAGATTTTCTTGAAAAAGGTGTTGGGCCCGAGTTACAAACTCTTTTAAAAATGATGTTACCAAAAGACAGCGAATTAACTCACAAAGTACTCAAAGAAATTGTAAGTAAATTAAATGACATTCAATCTACAGCAATAAAAAATGCTGAGGAAAGTTTAACTAAATCAATGTTGTCATTATCTACTACTGTAGCTCCGGAACCTATTCCCGTAGTCCAAAGTAGGTATTCTGCTCCATATGAATCACGGTTTTCTAAACCTAGCCCTCCACAAAATCAGAGACCTCGAGGAGCAGGGAATCCCTTAAGAACCCGCACTACAGATGCTAGGCCAATTTGTTGGAATTGTAACCGTGCAGGACATTTTGCTAGGTCATGTAATCTTCCCAGCCAGCAAAACACGCGGTATCGTGGATTTAGTAATCAACCTAATTCACCTTATAATTCGCCTTATAATAATAATAATCGATCTTCACAGTTTTACAATAATCGATCCAATTCAGGCTATAATAGTAATAGGGCCGCTCCAACTGATAATCGCAATCCTAACAATGAAAGGCGTGTTTCTTTTTCTCGTTCACAGTCCCCAAATCCAAATGGGGCCCGACAGTCTCAATCCCCGAACCCAAACGGGATGCAGCGGCACTAGAGGTATTATCCCGAAAAACCCTAAGTGTCGCTACCACAAACTCTTTTCCTATAGGTAGAATTCTTACAGTACAAGGTAAAATTAATAAAACCCCAGTTAGTATAATTATTGATACAGGTAGTAGTTTTAATATTGTTTGTGTAGATTTTGTTGATCAAATTTATCCAGTTAGTGGAAATTTAATTTTATCTACAGCAGATGACCACAAAATTTCAATAATAGGAGAGGCACATTTAGAAGTTACTTTAGGAGAATTATGTGTAGATGTTACGGCAATAATCATTAAAACAATCGCCACACCTTTAATATTAGGAGTACAATTTCTCAGAGACCACTTAGCATTTATTGATTTCTTTAATTTAAAAATTACATTACATCATACGTTGTCAAAACATCCTGTTCAAATTCCATTCGAGAACGGTCCCGAAACCACACTGACGTTGATGAACCGGACACACGTGGATAATCCAAGTGACGTATCAGCAGATAATTATGACCAGGGAAATTCCCACAAGGTCGTGCTTACTAAAGATGTTGTCCTCACAAAAAATGACATCATCACCGTTCCGGTTTCTGTCCAGTCACGTTCTAGTTGTTTATCTATTTTTGACCTCCAAAACCTGATGTTCGTACCCAAAGGGGACACTCTTCTGAAAAAGTCAATTATTGTAACTAAACAACCATATTTACATAATAATGGATTAGTAATTCAACTTGCATTGTTACTTCTTGATAAAGCCAAATTGTTTATGGGAACCACTGTCGGTTTTTATTTAGATAATTTTCCCAAAACTTTCGATACCACTCCAAAGCCACTAACAGTCGGAAACTTATTTTTTATACAAAACGAGGACGAAGATCGATTACCTATTCAGCATAACATTAGTCCAAAATTATCTACTCAGCATGACCAATTAGAGGACCTTTTAAGGGAATTTTCAGACATCTTTGCAGAATCCACTTCCGCAATGGGTTTTACAGATTTAGCCACTCACGTTATTGAAACTGGCGATGCCAGCCCTGTTAAATCTCGACCTTATCGTGTATCACATAAGGAACGCGAAATTATTGGCAGTCAAATACAAGAAATGTTAGAAAATAATGTAATTATCCCATCTCAATCTCCGTGGAGTTCTCCTATACTTTTAGTCAAAAAGAAGGATGGTGGTTATAGGTTTTGTGTAGATTATAGGCGACTTAATAACGTCACGAAAAAGAATAATTACCCACTTCCTCTCATAGAAGATATCTTTTTATACTTAAACAATGCTCGTTATTTCACGTGTTTAGATTTGTACGCCGGATACTGGCAATGTGGTTTAGAGGAAAGTAGTAAAGAAAAGTCAGCTTTTATTACTCCAGATGGACTTTTTCAATTTGAGAAAATGCCCTTTGGACTTTGCAATGCTCCCGCCACGTTTCAAAATTTAGCGGATCGAGTATTTGAAGGTTTAAAATGGAAAGAACTTATTGTTTACATAGATGACATCCTTATCTTTTCTTCAACTTTTGAAGAACATTTAGTTAGGTTACGGCATGCTTTTGAACGTCTTAGAAATGCAGGTCTAACTCTTAAACCATCCAAGTGCACTTATGCGCAAACCGAAGTTAAACTCTTAGGTCACATAGTTTCTAGTACAGGGATAGCACCCGACCCAGATAAATTAAAAGCCATTTCTGAATTTCCTGTTCCTTTTAATGTCAAAAAGGTTCAAAGTTTTTTAGGATTAGCTAATTATTATCGAAAATTTATTTTCAACTTTTCTAAAATTGCTAGACCCTTATATGAAATCACAAAAAAGGATGTTGATTTAATGTGGGGGCCAGAACAAAATTCCGCTTTCGAAGAATTAAAAAATAAACTAATTACTGCACCTGTATTAATCCATTTCGATCCTGAGGCTCCGAAGGAAATCAGAGTTGATGCTAGTGGATATGGTATAGGTGGAGTGTTACTTCAAGAGTTAGATAATGAAATGCACCCTATAGCTTTCGTTTCAAGATCCTTAATTAAAGCTGAAAGAAATTATAGTATTTCAGAATTAGAAGCACTTAGTGTAGTATATTGTTTGGGATATTTAAGACATTTAATTCATGGCCGTCCAGTCAAAATTGTAACAGACCATCATGCAATTTGTTTTCTTAAAACCTTGAAAAACCCTACGGGTAGGCTTGCAAGGTGGGCTATTAAATTAGCTGAGTTCGACTACTCTATTTGCCACAAAATGGGACGGGCTCACAGGGATGCCGATGCTCTTTCTAGAAATCCGGTATGTGCTCCCACATCTACGGATGAGGAAGACGTAATTGATGTACGCACTTATTTGATCAAAAGTCATGACTTGGCACAAGCTCAAGCTAATGACCCTAGAGTATTTGAATTAATAGAAGCTATTCAAAATCCAGATCAAGCTAATATAAGTTTAAGACGGAGAGTTAAAAATTTTGTTTTAAAAGATGGAGTTTTATACAAGAAAAATACTAGTGTTGATGGTGAGGAAAATTTATTAGTAATCCCTTCTCAATTAAGGGAAGAAATTTTGCATAGTCATCATAGCGATCCAATGTCAGGACATTTAGGTTTTACCAAAACTTTCTATAAAATTAAAAATCGTTATTATTGGGATGGTTTACAAGGGGATGTTGAAAAATTTGTTAAGGGCTGTCCTGATTGTCAAGCTCGTAAAGGACAAACTCATTATAAACCCACAGGTCTTCTACAACCTATTCCAGTGTCAGTACCTTTTGATAAAGTAGGAATTGATCTTTTAGGACCTTTTCGCAGGAGTAAAAATGGGAATACCATGATCATTGTTGCAGTAGATTATGCCACTCGTTGGGCAGAGGCTAAGGCTCTTCCAAATGGTCAAGCCGGACCTGTTGCTAAATTTATTCTTGAAAATATCATAACAAGGCATGGGTGTCCTCGTTATTTATTAAGTGATCGAGGTCAAACTTTTAAATCTGAGTTAGTAAGGGAACTCTTAAAAATTATGGGTGTAAATAATCAATATACTACTGCTTACCACCCTCAATGCAATGGGTTGACAGAACGTTTAAATGGTACGTTAGTAAACATGCTAGCTCTTTTTACCAATACCGAACAAACTGATTGGGACTTATATCTTCATCACGCGATTTTTGCCTATAATACGGCGAGACAAGAAACTATTAAAGTATCCCCTTTCTTTTTGGTTTATGCTAGACACCCTGTGTTACCCACAGAAGCTAATTTAAAGCAGGAAGTTCAATCACAAGAAGTTCAACAGATACGGGAACGCGCTTTAGTAGTACGCAATCACGCTATTGAAAATATTCAGTCGAGACAACAAAAGGACAAGGAACGGTACGATTCGAAGAGGCGGGATATGCAATTTGAAGTAGGACAAATTATTAAGGTGTTCACTCCGGTACGAAAAATTAAAAGGTCTCAGAAGCTCTTGCTAAAATATTTCGGCCCTTATAAGATATTAGCGAAAAAAGGCGAGGTAGATTATTTAGTACAAATGGGTCTTAAACCTAACTCTAGGGTTGATACGGTGCATGTTAGTCGAATCTTACCATATTATGAAGCTTGGACCCCAGATGCTGATCCTGAGCTCATTCCTGATACCTGCGAGGTACCTGCAACCAACATTGATGCTTAAAAATGTTCCACTTATATATTTTATATTTTCTAATGTTACCCGTAATTAACAGTAATTCCACCCGCCGTTCAGGCCGCCGAGTAACCCTCCGGCGAACCATCCCCAATGTCATGTACGCAGACCTTCAATTTTTTCATGGGATCGAGGATGAATATGTGTTGAAGGGGTTCGCTGCACTCAACCCTCGAACTAGCAGGCTGACACACTACCTGTTTAAGCCACCTGTAGCTTGGGAACGCTTGCCGAAGAAAGCGATGTTCTCTAACGCGTGGCTAAGTGAGAACTTCCACGGACTCTCCTGGGGGGAAGGTGAGACTCCGTATACAAACATGAAGGTGTTGCTGAGGGAAACCCTGGCAAGAAGTAAGGTAATAGTGAAAGGATTGTCCAAACAGCGCTTCTTGGAAGAGTTGTTACCAGGGATAACAGTGGAGGAGTCCACGTGCGACAGGTTGCCACCGGTGAACCCCATGCTGTGCGATGCCCACTATGGCAATGCTCGAAAATGCGCCGCCACACAGGCAATGTTCCTAATGCAGCATGGGGAACGACGGAATGACGATGGATCAGGCACCTCTCAGGCCGCAACCAGGCCCGCACCGCTCCCAACAACACCAGCTTCCCCAGAACCTCCATTGCTCCACGCCGAAAGTTGGGACACCTCCGACGAAGAAGGCGAAGATTTCCCAGAGGCTAATAGACCTGACAATATACAAAGAAGTATACCGGCTGATATAGGCCCAGAGTAAAAAACTCACTTACCAGAACTAGTGGCGGGTAGCACAACAATAACCGGCCAAAACCGCCACCACGGAGACACCCAGGAGCGTCCCAAAGAAGAGCACAACCTCCCAGGTGTCGAAACTCCACTGTTTACACCCGCAACAACATCGACTGATGGGGCGCCACCGAGAAACGGTGCGCCACCAACGAGTCCACGGTCCAGCTACTACCTCCTCCCGACCCTCCTCTTGGGGATTATCTGAAATTATAAACAATTTAGTGTTAGTGTTCCTTTAGAATAAATTTTGTTAGTATTCCTCTAGAATAGATTTTGTTGGTGTTCCTCTAGATCTTATCTAAATTCTAGACTTATAACTTAATGCACTGTTCAAATTAATTTTTATTCCTTGTTTTTCTTGTACACTGTTCAAATTAATTTTTATTCCTCGTTTTTCTTGTTTTAAATTAATTTTGTCTTATTTACTAATAAATTGTTGAATTCATTTTTTAGTCGTTTTCTATTGTCCAAAATTATTTACAGAATAATAACGCTTCTCTGCCTATTTTTATGGAGCGCCATGGGAACGCCAGTGAAAGTGACTACAGGAGCATTTTGGAAGCCTTTACCGGATACTATTACTTATTCGGCTACAATACCATTGACGTATCGAGCAGCTTGGTTATCGCATAATCAAAACAACCTTAGGATCCCCCATGATCGTCTATGTGGAATCAACAATAGCCATGTATGTCACATGGGAAGCAAATTAGATGACCTAACTGAAATTTTTGATAGGGAATTGGGATCCTTTAGAGAAGCTATTAATCCCGAACATTGGGGAACCTATTTTCCCTCTCCTTTAGATGAAGAAAGTAGTACCGAGCCAAATACCCCTCCTCCTAGAAAATATAAAAGGGCTTTAGAATTTGTAGGAGATTTCTTTTCATGGTGCTGTGGGGTAGCTACTAATCGCAAAATTGACTCATTAAGAACCAATGAACATGATTTGCAACAATTACTTCTCAAAATTAATTCTGGTCTTAACAGACATTTGCGTGAGTTTGCAAATAATTCTCATGCATTTTTACAATATCAACGTACTGTTGAACGCGCTTATGCAGAAACGCGAACTAAAATAGATGAGTTAGATAGGTTTGACCACAATCTCCGGAATTCAATTGATAAAACCGCCACTATAACTGAAATGCAAGTACAACGTGCTATGTTCTATTCATATTCTAATCTATTACGTTTAATTAATTTTGAACGAGCAGTTAATAATATGGAAATTTTGAATCAGTGTAAAGATCACAAAATTCCAACAACTGTTGTGCATCCTAAAGTACTTCGTCATGATTTATTTAACTTAGCTACAGAGATGAGAAAATCCAACCACGATTTGGCAATTCCTATTTACGAAATTTCTCGTTATTATAAATTACCTATTGCTGATTGTACGATCGCAGGAGATCACATTTACGTTCACATTCGTATACCTATCACCCTTAAGGGTTATCATTGGGAATTATTCGAACTAACTACTACTCCCTTTGCATGGCATAATGACACCTGTCTATTAATGCATGACACATTATATTTGGCCGTAGCTACTTCCAAAAATACAGACCCTAAAACACCCTTGATGAGACCAATTTCTGGATCCGGATTACATCACTGTAAACCGTATCAAGATAAATTGTGTTATCTACCCAGGTTCACCGCAGATTCCACGTATGGGCCACAATGTGCATATCACATGTACACAGGATCCACAGTGGAAGATTTGGGTCGTCACTGTCCTTTTAGATGTCATTCTTCTAAATCTATGATTATCACTGAAATTCGTGACGATGTATTTGTCATTACCCATCCAAAAAATCAAACTGTATTAAGGTGCCCTGAGTCAGACTTACTTTTAGAAGCAAGTGTGTATGATCAGCCAGGGGCTCTACAAGTTGAACTACCTTGTAGGTGTTCGCTCTTAATAAATAATGAAGAAGTAATTTCCCCTCGATTCCCTTGTTCTAATCAAGGTATCCGCGAACGTAACACTCTTCATGTGTTACCAGCGATTTGGTCTAGTTTAAAAAGTTATGTGCTTCAAGCAAAAACAACTGAACCTATTTTTAATAATATGACGGAGTGTTTAAATACTAATTGGACCACTACTATTCCTCATCTTAATCTAACTACTACCTCGACTTTTGAAGTATTACAAAATGAATTAGATGAAGCTGTTATAAAAACCTATGGAGATTTATATTCTTATCAAGGCGATAGTATTTATTTAATTTGGAATATAATTTTATCAAGTGTTGTATTATATTTAGTATTTAAAAGAAATGCAATGTACGCTACGTTTGCCCAGCCGGTAGCAGCAATGGAACCACATCCTGATTCCGGTTCACATTCTGCACTTTTTTATCTTATGTGGTTAGGCTTAATTGCATACATAATCGCTTTAATTGCTATTATCGTTTATTATGCATATTATTTTTATAAATATCGGAACGGAAAATGCGAATCCGGAGTAGAATTACAGGAAATATTTCAAGACCAGGACTGGGTTCAAAATCCCATGTATGGCACAAACGATGATAATGAAAAAGAGAAAAAGGTAAGATTTACAGGTACTAAGCCTAAAAATACTAGAACTCTGAAGAAGCACGAGAATCCGACAGAAACCACTAGGTTGCCCGTAGGAAGAAGTGTCACGTTGACACTACAGTCCGGACCAGCCCCCAGCAAAGCTAGCTCACCTGGGGCACCAACCAATTAAGTCTTGGTGGTCGGCGATGGGACTATAAATTCATTATCAATACCAAGATGAAAAGATAGGATGGCCGGTTTCCATTGCCGCTGGAGAAATTTTAAGAAAAAGAGGCCTGATGTGAGTACAATTTTGAAAAAAAAAAGATATAGATTTTTGAGATAAAGAGGTTTTTTTTTAAGTCCAATAAAATAAGGACTACGGTTTTACTCGAGTACAAAACACTGAGTTTACAAATTCTGAAAGTAGACCTTCACGATGTTTCGGTCTTCATATTAGCGGGGGAAAAAAGCGCTACCCCTATCCAAATTTTTCAGATTTTTATTATTTCTATTATTTACTAGTAACAATTTGTAAACTAAATTTTTATTTATTGCTGGGTAGCAAGGAAAAAGCTAACAGAATCAGTGTTGCCATCCGGTCAGAGCGGATGAGGTTTTTATGGTTTTTGAATAAAAAAAGTTTAGTCAAGGGCAAAGATTGGTATTATGTTTATAAAAAATAGTTGCTTCTGTTTTGACAGAACACCTTATCTGTGGTGTCTTGTCATAAAAGGAAGATGAACTACAAAATTTATGTCAGTGGTTGACAAGTTTCAGTAAAGTGAAAGTCGGAATAAACATTATAAAGAAAATGATGGTAATAATATTCATAGCTTCACTAATCATTGTGAGTAATTGTGTAAACGTTGAAATAACCTCTGGAGTTCACATACAGCGGTTACCAAATATTAGTTTTTATCAAATAACTAAGCCTATTTTATTTCGTTTTGATAAACCAAAGAGTTTAATGGAAAAATTAAAATGTAATAATTTTTGCTTTTTTCATTCAAGTATTTGTAAGATAGTAAAAAATAGATTTGATTATTTTTCATTTATAGTTGATAAGTTAAATGTAAAAAAGATAGGAGAAAATGATCAGATATTAGCAGATGACGGAGAACTTTTTGATTTTCAATTTGCAACACGCAATCATGTAACACGAATGTTTACTACAAACCAAGAAATTTCTGTCTTAGTGGAACGAATAGTTGAACAAAGGCAAGTACCTTTGTACGATTTAAGTTACAAAAATCCGTTAGAAAGTGTAATAGAAAATTTAACCTGTGTTGACACAAAGTTAAGTCATTACATTTTACTAGACGCAATGCTAAGATATGAATGGGAAAGATCATTTGCTAATATGTGTCAAAACAAAAAATTACAAATAGATATAATTTCTATGTTAGAATTAAGTAATGCTTTAAAAAATCAGACCTCTGCCGGTAATTATGTTACAGCACTAAAACATCTGTCATCTTATTATACGCTGCCATTGATTGAATGTACTGTCTCAAGATACCAGATTACTAGGAATCCATGTACCTTTAATTCATACTCAATTACAAGGACTGAGTATGAGAAAAGTGTTAACTCCAAATTACGCTTGGGAAAATTATACCTGTTCTGTGGATGTTCCTACGTTCAATCTGCCTTTGGCTGAAATAAATGCAAAGTGGATAATCCTACTACCGAAATGTGATCCTTTCAAAGAAGAATTATGTCTGGTAACCGATATCTATGATAATGACGCTTTGGGTGTCGCTTGTGTCAAGAAAGTTCTAACTGGAGGGTCAGCCCAGCAAATAGCAAGTGTTTGCCCTCTTTCTTGTCGAGAAACAGGAAAGGAAACTCAATTTTTGCTACCTGTTGGACACAACCAGTTCCTAGTCACCCATCCGAAACCATGGCTCGAAGTACAATGTCCAAATGGGTCTTTTTCTATAAATGCCTCTATTGGAGCAGTTGCAGTAACATTACCCTGTGATTGTCAACTACAAGATAAATTGGGAACGAACGTTATACCTCGTTACCCTTGCCAGGACCATCGAGTAAAATTACAAATTCAAACAACAATCCCAGCTGCATGGACAAGTTTGCAAGAACTCCGAATCCCTCCACATGGAGAAACTACCCCGAAGTTTGCAGGACTAGATGCTTGTCTGGAACACCAATGGTTGCAAACCCATGTACATACCACTACAGCATATACAGCCTTCTACCTTATTGGCTTTCTATTCATGGTATTTTTTATCCTACCAATTATTGGATATTTCCTATATTACCGTATTCAAAAGAAATTTCTAAATTACCTTCCCCTTACCTCAACCCCACCTAACAGAAATCCAGCTATTTCACCTACAATTCCTTTTAGACCTATGCGACGTCCTTCATCTCTTATATTATCCTCTCCAATGTTACCTGTTCAAAGACAACTACCTGAAATACCTCGTCAACCTACACCGGAAAATGATTATTTACAACCACGGGAATGTACTCCACCCTCTGGATATATACCTTTACAACAAATAAAGCCAATCGGAGGAACCTGTTTCAATACAATAAATCGACCACGCCCAGCTAAGGATGTACAGATTTACAACGCACCATCAGACTCCAGTTATGTGTCAATGTCGCAATTAAATCAAATTCAAGTTCGAAAACAAGATCAAGTTATAAGTGATTACCTGTGAGGTTACCAGTGCATAAGTTCTATTAAAAATTAATCAAAAATTATACTTACTAAGAAACATCTTGGAAATAAAAACTGTTGCTGCACACAATTCACAAACAACTAACACAATATAAAAGCGCGTTTATTTTAAATAAGAAATTTGCAATTAATGCCGATAGCAAATTATCACCCGGAAGTGCGATAAGTGTAAGCCGAGTACACGCTAGATTATGCCAATTCAACTACTATGTAGGTGGTTTACAAAATGGAGTCATATATTTTTTGTTTCGGGCCACTTTTGTATCAGGATAACATGAATGAGAGCAGATGGTTTTACTATAATAGTATTTAGATTTTAATTTAAGTAGGATGTTAATATAGGGAATTAATTTTTCTACCAGAGATTTCCATGCTTCACACAAAGGAATTTTAGAATTTGTTGTATCAGGAGCATATGAGTTCAAAGAGGTGATTGTGTTTATTTTGTTTTATTCTAATTTCTTATCACTAATTTTTTATCTCTATTTTTATATTTTATGTAACATTATACGAATTAGTCATTCAGATGACTTTATAATATTAAGAAACTAGGAATGTTTGAGGATTAACATAGAATTTTATGATTTTTAAGTAAAACTAACTGTTTACCAATTTGTGGTTTAATTATCAGGACAGTATAATTATACGATAGGTGCATGAAATTAGATATTTAAGTTATCTTTAGTAACGTAGATAAAAATGTTTTTATTCTTCTGAGTTATTGTGAGATTTTGACCA
Organism: Ctenicera cuprea; assembly: GCA_958336395.1. Classification (NCBI taxonomy): domain Eukaryota; kingdom Metazoa; phylum Arthropoda; class Insecta; order Coleoptera; family Elateridae; genus Ctenicera; species Ctenicera cuprea. Next base: position 45,570,295 of record OY284489.1, on the reverse strand, counting down.
GTGGCGTATCCTTGGGATTTTTATTAAGGATCGCTTCAGGAGAAGCTTTTCTTTTAGAAGTCCCGGGGAAATGTCACGTATGTGACAAGTTGAGTTTAAATTCCTTATTTGATTATATTTTAATATCTTACTTTTAATTATGTAAAATTCCATGAATAATAACCCGGATCTTCTTTAACCAAGATTGACGTGTTTTCGAGTATTAGATCAGCACACGTGTATCCTGGAGTCATGGTCAAGCCAAGACGAACAGGATGTGTGATGAACATTAATGTCTTTTGTTACCTAACAATTAATCATGCAAAACACGGATGCGTGTGAATGTGCGTCAATTGCCACTCCTAATTCTTTCGGTATAAATAAGTCCGAACTTGGTTAAAGAAGGCAGTTCAGTTCTGATCAAATCAAAGAACTTCACCCCTTCAAGTCTCAACAATGGCTCAAAGAGTTTCTACCATGTAAGTTTATATCTTTGTATTTAATTAATTGTTTGCTAATAAATATGCTTAATTTAATCATGCGTTTATTGCTTCATTTTACGATCCCTTTTTCAACCCCGTCACACCGCCTCTCGCTACATTAAACCCCCTAGGTGTGACAATATTTTCTAAAATAAGAAATGATAAAAAAGTTATGAACAAAGATTCAATAAGATATCGACATTAAGGGTGAAAAAAAATAAAATCTCACAAAAAAGAGGTTCCACCAAACAATGACATACTCAAAATTTCAAATTTTTATCTTTCACGGCTCTCAATTTCTTTAAAATGCACTGCCATGAAATATTTATTATTTAACCCTATTTGCGAAAAGAAATTAGGTACTTAAATTGTAATTTGTAGTGATTCTTAGTCAGAAAAACCATGACAATTCATTTGAATAAAAACAATCATTTAAAAGTAAAAAAAAACTATTTTAAATAAATAAAAAAATTGATTGTTCTAAATTAGATCGGTGTTTTTCAAAACAACATTTTGTACGCCGTATATAAAGTCTTTATGCAATTTTTCTATTTTGTATGTTTGTAATTAATTAAAAAGCAGGCATTAAAGGTCAGTAGTTGCTTTTCCTAAAAGAATTCGTTATTCTGATTATGACGACAATTACATTTACAGCATATTTTCCCAAGTCTAGCAATAATAATAACAATGAAATAAACTATATTTTATAATTTTAATTTTTCTTGTGAATTTTTTTCCTTTGAATTTTTTCCCTTGGATATTTTTCTGGTTTTCTTGATTTTTCCTTTAGACTATTCTCCCTTTTACCAATTTAAAGGTGCCGCCGCTGCGTTCTCTTTAAAGGGTTACATCTCGCAAAAGGCGAGTTTTGAGACATAGTTTGTATAGACTTTTTTCCTTCTTTTTAATAAATGAGTTCACCCCCCGATTTATGAAAGAAATTTCAGAATCACCTTTTAAGTTTCGATTCAAATTTCGGATTTTTTATATCGACCCGGATTTTTTTTCTATGCAGATGCTATAAATTTGATTTTTGCAATATTCGGATATCGGTTGAAGCTGTGACCTTTTACAATTTCAATTTTATTGTAATTTATAATAACATCTCTAAACAGTATTGAGAATCGACGACAGCTGTGTGTTGATTTTATATAATAGGAATAACTTTTATAACTTTAGCCTCTCAAAAAATGCTACAAACATATTCATTTACGTGTCATTAGTGCATACTTCAATAGCTAAAATTCTTACCAATAAGATTTCATTAAACCGATCGTTATTACGTTCTACAATTTTACGAAAAGGAAAAATCTGTAACTCTGCAATTTTGATCATTATAAAATACTTTCCATAAAAATAACAAAGTGATTAGTGTAAATATTACTTATTTATAAAAGAAATGTTTCAAGAGCTACAAAACTGGAAAATTATGTAATCTACAAATTATTTACACACGCTGCTGCTATACATATAATAAATCAACTAAAGAGCGTCTCAGAGATTTTTCTGTTTTTCTCGAAAGCGGTTCCTTTTAACAAACAACAAAAACAGAAAAGAGAAAACTTTTGTGTCATGTTAATGGATAAAGCTAAAAAACTTGTCATATTTACTAAAAAAACGTAGCGTGTTAGATTTTTCTAAAATCATGTAACTAAAATTTATTTTGACCAAAAAATGTCACTTTATTCAATACTAACTTACACCAAGTTTCAATAGAATACCTTTAGGCGTTTTCCAAATTAAAAAAAAATTATTAAAAAAAATTCAACATCGCGTATTTTGAAAACGAAGCCGTTTAGGTCCCATGCTTATATTTTACAAAAACAATGAATTATATTAAAAACTGTTGGATACAGCGACTTTCAGCAAGAGTACTTTTTTTTTGTATTTTGTATGGAGATTTTGTAAACAAAACCTCAAAAAATGACAAGCTCTAAAATATTTAAAAGAAAATATTACGTGACCCTCCATATGATAAACTTCTGGTTTTATATATTATAATTAATAGAAATACTAAACTAAATCAGTAGTGCTCACTTATGAAATTTCAAAATTGTAGTGCACTACTGCGAAAGTTATCGACATAAAATACATTCTTCATCAACCCTTTATTAATCAACAGGTAGCAGAAGCACTTCCACAAACATATTCTAACTCACGACGCGACGCCGACGTCACGATCAAATGCTAAAACAAGATTCAAAATTTTTAAAAACTAACGATTACGAACTTCTTGATTTATAAAATTTATAATCGACGGTTGCGCAACGTATTGAAAAACATTACGTACATAAAATCAAATACATTAGAACTCATAATGCTATCTTCTTTACCGGCGTTTACCTGTGAATTCCCAAACGTTTGGTCCCCTGACTCTTAACATACGTTCTAGAAAGGCATGAAAAGATTCACAGTCGTTATTTGTTCTGCGTGTTCTCTTGTACACGGAAATCACATCCACTCCTACCCTTCGAAGCCACTGGTTCCGGTAATAACTGATAAAGAAAATATGCTATAAATTGATTATGTATAACTTTTATTTATCTAGTTCCCTACCTTCCCGGAACGGGATCAGTAAATTTCCATCGCTTAAAAATTCTTTGCGTATTCAAGACCTTGCTCTATTTTATTGACGGGGAGTAAGGGAAGGCACATAATCATTTTTAGGCCTTTTCTAGCAAGCTCATTAGCTGACAAGATTTGCCTTAATCCGATTATTCCAGCCTGACGCATAATAGCCTGAAAATAAAAAAACAGTACAATTAAGTAATTAAGTGTGTTATTTACAAAATGTTTATGTTGATTTACCTGACAGTAGTGTTTTCGTCGCCTTCGGAAAATTTCTATGTAAAGAGTTGATCAAAGCACTCTCATAATCTGTCATAATAAGTTTGGGATTCAATTGTGGTGCTATTTCTCTGTTTTGAAAATACAGCATCGTATGCAGTTGTTTGTCGACATTAGTACAAATACACAAGGACATGCCTGTAGGTTAAGCAAGATGTTAACATTTTCCATGCTGTATGTAATACAAAAATGTTTTACCAAACTTCAGGAATTGATAACACGTGAAAATAATAGAGTTTGATACTTAAACGTGTACGTCTAAAACCCAATCGATTATTATATTTATGTTTGAATCATCGGCACTGCGAAAGAACCCTAGTCTTAGGTAATACTCTGAAAATTTAATCAAATTTCTTCTAGTATGTTCAAAGAAAATCAAAACGATGAAAACAAATCGGAAACGATTGGGTTATAGGCACATGTTTGAAAATGAAACTCCTATTAGTTTCACGTGACCAGTTTGATCAAGCATTTTTATTACCCCCTGTATATTAACTAGGTAGGTACTATTATACATACCATTCCGTACTGGATGGCTATAATTGTGAGAAGTTGACTGCTTGTAGGTCTGCGCGGTCTAGTTTTAAATGTCCCATCAATGTGTAGTTCTGTAGCACCGTTTAACACTTCTTTTAAACTTTCTGATAGAAAAATAACTGAGGTTGATGGTCCTTGTCCTACTACACCTCTGCAAAAAACCTCATTATCTACTTCGCTAAATCTTGGGGTGCTTCGGCACATTTCCCCAAAATCTGTAATGTAGCTGGCAGACCAGGTTGAGCTTTCCGCCGTTCCCTTCTCATAACTTTCGCCATTGTTGGAAACGCTAGTTTTGCAGCAGCTTCGACTTCAGATCTGTGAAATAATAGTAAAGACTAAAATATTGTTCCACATAACATGTTTAAGTGTTTTTACTTGTAATATTTAATTTAATATGTATAAAAAATGCACTTACCTTGAACTTTTTTGAACAAAAATAGCTTTTACGTTTTCGCTAGTATTAACGGCGGCCGTTACCATTTCACTTTTGAAGTGTAGAGCTTTCTCCTTACTCCTGTCAGGAAGATGAAGGTGATGACTTCCGATATTTAGGAAAACGTTTCCGTTGGTTTTTGCTCTTACTCCACATCCTTTCACTGCGTGGATATCAGGTATTTGATATCACCATTGACACTTTTTATTTTGTAAAAAAAGCCACTGTCGGCCTCACAAGTATAATACGTTGCACCGCGTCTTAAACCGGGAATCGTTTTCACTTCCATCGTATCAAAAATGCGAAACTTACACCGCAGATAGAACACGTTAAGAAAATTTATAAACTTTGTTGTTTAACGGTACGCGTTTAAACTTAAACTGCAGGTACTGCAATTTACTAGTTAGAATTTGACTATCTACGGTGATAATAGATCCCTTCTTTTTAATCATTAAGTGGGGGTTGCTTAACCCTTATCTAATTGCCATAGCTCTACAAGTATTTGAGGGAGTTGCTCTTTCAAGATTTACCAAAATTTTAAAGGAATGATGTTAGGCTTACGCTGTTATTTTTATCTGCGCCCCCTTTTCAGGAATATTTGATACACTACTGGGATTTTTTAAATTTGGATTGAAATTTTAGAAACTACATTTAAATTTACAAAATAAAAGTATTCTTGCAAAATATGATTAGCCGTTTTAAACTTAAGGTTTAGAAATGTATCTATTCAAAAAGCAAAATTATTTCCATTTTTAACTAATACAACAAAAAAATGTTTGAAATGTTGTATGTATTATGAATTAAAAAACTACTGGATTAAAAGTTATAGTTTATCTTCGATTTTACGGAAGACCTAAAAGTAACTTAGTTAGAAAGTTTCTGGTTTTCTAAATTTAATATTGTACTTAGCAACTTTGTCTATTTTTATATTTTCAACAATAATTAATTTTCTTAGGAAAATGTTAAGACAGTTTGTTTGTTTATGATAATTCAAAGAATATATTTATTAGTGGCATCCTTCTTAGCATTTAGAATTCTCTAAAGAATTAAATTGCTTGAAAGGTGGTATTATGAATGATGCACAAATATAAGCATTGTAGAAAAAACAATGAAATCTTTAAACCTTTATATAAAAGTAACTTACTGTTGATCCTAAAATCTTAACACAAATTGTTTGTTAAATACTTTCTCTAAAAGTGGTTTTAATTATAATTCCATTTTACGAAATACTGATTCATGCCTAGTGTGATAAATAAAAACATTTAATAACTAAAGCATCCATTTGTATAAATATTACACAAAAAGTGATATTTGTATATCTAGTTTAAATTAGCTATATACCAGATAGAGGATAAAATTAGCTTTCTAAAAATATGTAGATGTAGATCTATAAAACAAAACAACAAACCAAACACCCTGTATATTCCAAAAACAATATCACTAGTCCATTTATTGCAGTCTCTCGGTATACGGTAAAATAATCCAAAGAAAAAAATGTAAGCAAAACAATCCGAGAAAAAAAATCCAGGTTGTACAGGTACTGTTTTGCTGTTTTTGGCGATTTTATGTTTTTATTTTGCTTTATTAGTGTGTTGCTTCTTTTGAAAATTAGAGAAAAACTTCGTCAGTTCATAAATTATTATTGTTGAAAATATAAAAGGTATAAAAGGTTCTAATAAAATAATAAATTGAAAACCAGAAACTTTCTTACTTAAGTAACTTTTAAGATTGCAGCCAAGGCTTACTTATTTTTCAAAACTTGTTTATTTCTGATAATATAAACATGTAAATTAAATCTTTAAGCCCCAAATATGAAAATGGGTCCTACCTACTTCAATTTTCAACAATAAAATGTATGAACCGACGAATGTTTTCTCCAATTTATAAAACAAGTATGAAACACAAAAAGACAAAATAAAAATTGTAAAAAAATTCAATCACGCTAAAAATTCAGAAAAAATGCTAAATGAAATTTGGGTTGTGGAAGCTCTAAATCTGGTTTTAATTCGATCTTAAAACGGTTTCTAATCTCCAGTTTTCCTCTAGGTATTTTATCCTAGTTTTTGTCCGTAGGTATTTTTCCTTAGGTTTTTTTCCTAGGTTCTACCTATGAGACTATGAAAGTGAGTAAATGGAAAAAAAGTTCACGGAAAAAAGTCCTGGAAAGTAAAATTAGTCCGGCAAACGATTATTATTTATACAGAGTGAGTACAAAATATGGAGACACCGATTTGGTGTCGTTAATACTCCTTTTATGAGAAAATGTTCAATACAAAAGTTTTTAATGAAATTTTTATCTACATATTGATATAACACGAAAAAAAATTTTTTATTCAATTGTTTTTGAGTTATGACTTTACGCGATATTTTTTTAAATGGGAACCGAAGAAATGTTATGCAAACCCATAACCAAATTTTTAATGTCGAAACATTTGCAGTGCACACAAGCGGCATAATTCTACTCATTTATGTCTTCAAGATTGTAGGTATAATTTTTCCCCTTACCGCATTATCTAAGTTTCCTTCATTTCTAAGTAACAAAAGTAGCTCCTTCTTTTCTGTACTACCTACCTACTTTCAGAATCAACAGTTACTTAACTTGCCTTTCTTTCTTATGATTTCATTCAAAGTGTCGTGCGAAATGTTGAGAATCACAGTACTTGGACAGAGTCTTCTTGTATTTATTAATTATTTGATAAGATGACTCACGAATATCAATTTTCTGAAACCAAAAACAAAATGACAATGTTGTGAGAAAACTGACGCTCGTATTTATAAATCAGCCCAAATTGAGACCGCCTTAAGCTGAGACCGCCTTAAGCTAAGACCGCGGTACGATCCGAAATTATATTTTATAAACAAACGCATCTTTAGCAAAACTTTGTTGAAAATTGAAATTGTAAAACCACTGCACTTTACTTGGGTTTAATTTGTTTCTATGCAAGTGCATGTGAAACATGGACGATTATTTTGAGTATTTCAAAGTCTTAGAACAAATAGAAATTTACCTATGCTTTACTTTACTTTTTTGCACGGTGATGTACTTAACCTTTCAGTAGTCGCGCCAAATCCTGAGACAGTAGTCGCGCCGGTCCGGTAGACCGGGTGGGGGGATAAAACGGTATATATTTTTTATATTTTATAGGGTATCTCTGCTTGGACCATCACATTTGAATTTTTTAAATTAAATCGAAAATCCTAGAATTCTCGCTTGAAAAAAATTGGTCAGTATTGGATGCCTACTAAATTTAAAACAAAAAATACAATTTAATATTTTTATTAAAAATTTACCCTCAAAGAGGACTAACACTGAAGGAGAGAATATTCAACTACAGGCTGAGACGTGCTCGCCGGGTGGTAGAAAACGCATTCGGAGTTCCAGCTTCTCGTTTCCGAATTTTTCACACGGACATTGCTATTAATACTGACAAAATTGACTACGTTGTTTTGGCCGCATGTGTCCTACATAACTATCTGAGAAGGCACTCTCCTTCATACTTGTCAATCGACAAGCAAGAGATTCAAACAGGACAAGTTGCTGCTGCTTTATTGCGTGAAAATGGACCGTTTTTAACTCCCTTAGAACGCACACCTCAAGGAAATACATCCGTAGGCAAGCAAACAAGAAATACTTATACAGAATACTTCAATAAAGAAGGAAGAGTGGATTTCGAAGACAAAATATTTGGTTAAAGTTATACATTAAAAGTTACACCCACTCAAACTAAGCTAAGCATTATTATTAAAGTATTATAAGCCTTTATATTAATTATAGCTACTTAAATAATGTATAATAATACAAAATATATATGTTTTTTTTTGTCTTACCTCATTTTGTGGTTCCGCCTCCAACAAACTATCTTCTCCTAAATTTGACTTTGCTTCTCTAGGCATTTCAGAGTCTGCTATGAAGCTCAAAATATCGTAATACCACAAGCTTGGTTCATATATGTCATCAGAAGATGCTCCACTCTTTAATGAAGCTACAACTTTCTTGAGTTCTCGTCGGAAAGCACAACGAAAGCTATGTATTTTTTTGGTAACAAAACTACGACCGCGTTGGGGTACCTTTCCTTGCACTTGACAACCAGGTCTGTTGTTGCCATGTCCCGAAGTTGTCTATTTGAGTAGTCTTTCGATTTAGAATCCCACAAACACGGATATAACTTGTAAATATTGAAAACCTCTTCCCAAAAATCCCGATCTGCAGACATGATTATTTTATTTTACTTCACCGCGCTACTGCACTCTCACTACATACACGTTGAAACATGTAGAAATGTGTATCAGTTGCACGCTCGAGGTATCGACGTTTCACGACAGCGATACAGACGGCGATACCAGCTGATACCGATATGATACTGAGACGGGTAAATACACGGTGAGATTTGTATCGCGATACTGATACATGCAACATGTATCGATACAGATCTCAACGTGAATGGGGCCCTTAAGTTCAAACTATTATTTTTATATAAACGCGTTAGTATCATGTAGTATGTTCGTATATTATTACAGTAGATGGGCTAGGAGAGATCGGGAGCCAAAATTCCATAAGGTTTATTAAGGCACTTTCAAACTGGCTAACTTCCGGTCTAGCAGACTCACCCCCGGCCGCAACTCTTGAAATCAAGGCTACCCCCGACCGCAACTCTCGAAATCAAAACTACCCCGACCGCAACATGTCAAAAGAGATCGTTATCAGTTTCCCTTCAAAGGAAATAGAAAAACCGCGGTACAGGAAGCAGATAAAGAAAACCTAGGTACAGGAAGCAGATAAAGAAAACCTCGGTACAGGAAGCAGATAAGGAAAAGCCGTTAAAATTTGGAAAACTTCGGTACAGGAAGCAGATAAGGAAAAGCCGTTAAAATTTTTGGAAATTTTCTTGGGGGGAAATTCTGTTGGCGGTACGTGCACTCCAGGATAAATACCTGTAAAAAAATCAATAATAGACCAGTTCCAATTTGACACATTACGCAGCAGCAGCAGCATCAGAGAAAGCCGCTTAAAAAAAGTAAGTTTATTTCTAACAATTTATGAATTTTTATTTTTATAATTTTAATGATTTAAATTATAATTTTAATGATTTAAATTATAATAAAGTATTTTTAATATTTTGCAGTGGACCAAAGTGGAAAACCAATTCTTAAACGGGCCCGTGTAGAAACTCCGCAACCCCAAGCACCTGCACCAACGCCAGTATTTGTCGACCCTATTGAGGACCTTCTGCATAAAACAAGCCAGTCCTTGAAGGAGGAAGTTTGTCTAATTTACGAAACAACCCACTGGTTAAACAAGTCCAAAACAAAATTTGCAACAATTGGCTTAAGTCCGACTAGGAGATGGCAACCCTGCATCAAGATCGCAGAATCTAAAAACTTGAATGGTGTAACTTTAAGCGCATCGGAATTTAACGGATTTATTAATTTCCGTGAAGATATTTTAAAATATTTTGACGGGGTTAATTCAATAAATTTAATCTTTGAAGATTTAACCATCAGCTTTTCAAACTACGATACATTTAAGACGGTAAAAATTGAAAACAGATATTTTTACACAATACTAGGAGAACAGTCGGTCAGAAATTTATTTGATCTGGCCGATCTAATAAATTATCGACTGGAAAAATTACAAAGTCAGGAATTCTTTAATTTTTATAATACCACCCTGTATTCAAGTATTCAAATTCCGGGCGATGCATTCGAAAATGTAAAATTCCTGATAAATGCTAGTCAAAATATTCATAGCGACAATATTTACTGCATGCTAGAATCAATTATTGTTTATCCGAAAGCAATTAAGACAGATATTGATTTATTATATAACTATGCTTAATAAACATTTACACGAACTTCAGAAAATTAAGGTTGAAATTCAAGATTTTGAGAAACGTAAAAAGAAGTTACTACATAATTTAAAAAAATTGTTTAATACGCATAAAGAGATTAAGGATTTCTTGGAAATGCATAGCTTAAGTTATGAATTGTATCATATGAAACTTTAACAAATAATAAATGTTTAGCTGAATAATTATGTGTTTTATTTGTGTACATTCACTACAAAACAACAAAAAGCTAATATTACCTTAAGTAAGCAAAATTCATATCCTGGCTCCAGATAAGAAAAAACAAAAGATGCCACTAAAACCACAAAAACTGATATTACTTTGCGGATGTAGTAAGTTATCATTAATTAGAAACCTCACAGTGACCCAAAATTAAATACTTTTGGAGCACCGGGAGATTATCAACCAAGAAACGCAAATATGAATTAAAAAAATTCATACTTGCCAAGTGTATTTATATTTAAATTCCAATTAACAATTCTGGGAATACAGTTGTTTATTTTGAATACGGAAGTGTTGATAAATAATAACGGGTTACACATATTAAGACATCTTCTAGGAACTGATAAAATGTTTCCGGGATGATATTAAGGTTCTAGAAACTTTATGGTTTCAATTTATTCTAGAATGATTTTATATTTTGATAAAGCCTATATATTCAAAAAATTGCAAAAACAAAAAATTAGTTGCAAAAATGTTAGAGACTGAACTTCTGCTACTGTTTAATGTACCTGACATAACTGCATTTAAATTTCCAAAAAATTTTTATACGTATAATCGACATACACGTAAATTATCATTGTATTATAAATACAATAAAATACGGTACACACATCAAGTAGACGTTAAAGAGTGGATTTTTGATGACAATGATCTAATTCAAGTAAAAGTGTTTGACCAAAAAACACAAAAATTCCATGCTGCATTTAATCTTTACAATCCAGGCGATTTTGAAATTTTAGACCCTTGTCCATGGTGCCATTTTAAAGGGTGTGAACCAAATAATTCAACATCAATATATTGCAGAATAGCCAATAAGGGCTACTTTGTTAGATCGTTTTGCCATGGGTAAGACAAATTTATTTAATTTAGTCTGTAATACTAATGACTTTTTTTTTATAGCCAATAGGCGATTAATTGTGTACCCTTTTCTTTTATCTGGGGCTAAAAGTGTTACATTTTTAAAACATCAGTACCTTGCAACAACAATTACAGTGGAAATTCAAGTCGAAAATAAACGAATGGAAAAGGCAACCCACGTATTACACGTATCGATACCGGACAATTCAGATATTTTAGTTATCGACATGGACTGTGATGAATCAATCTTACAGCTGGTGTTTATAAAAACTAAATTTCTATTTGAAACAACACACGCTTTTAGAATTTTCAGACACATACCAGCAAGATTTCAATCATATAAAAAAATTGTAATTGAATAATTATGTACTACATAGTATAAATAAAAAATACGTATAGTTTAATATAGTTTATTTATAAGTTAATTATAGGTAACAAAAAAGAAAAGCTAGCAATACAAAAAAAAGCATAATTAAAAAGCGACTAAAACTAATAAGGAATCATTTTCTGAAAATAGATAAGAAAAAATATTAGAAAAAAATGTATTAGTTTAAAAATTATTAAAACTTACAACTAAACAGCAGGATCTCTCTGAAAAAAAAAATAAGAAAATATTAGAAACGGGCTTAGTTTGAAAAATTGTTTAAATAAACTTACCACAACAAATAACGCCGTGGGATTATTGGGGTCCCGATAAACCCGAACATGAACCCCCATAATTTCAGCGTCCAGAAGCACCTCAGTGTCCCACTGAGGTGCCTCTGGGACGAATAAGAATCCAATAGTCTGGTTTTGCTAAAAAAAATTTAATTTTTAAAAATTTTTATAGTTAAATAAACATACTATACTTACAATATATTGGGGGTATAAAATTGTGAGAATTGTGTAAACATGTTCACTTAACTCCTGTTCGACTGTAATCAAATTAAAAAAATTAAAAAACTTAGCACAATAAAAAAATTAAATTCACTCACTAGGGGCCATGGTTGATATAATGCAATATTTTTATAAAAATAATGTAAATTGTAACATACCTGTGATTATATAATATCATAAAAACCACAAAAACCACAGAACGAAATTAATTAATTTAGTTTTAATACTATATGCGCCATCTAGTGGCTCAAATGATAAGAACCATGAAATAAAGAAACTATTTCTGTAACTAATATGTAATTTTTAATTAATTGAAACATATGACATCTATTAGATAAGTGAGCAAACAGGAAATTGATAAGAGATATTAAAACCACACACACACTCATAGTTAAAATAAATATATATCGTAAATCACAATAAATAGTTTGAGCTAATCAATAAACGAATTTATTACGTTTATTATACTGGATGTTTGAAAAATTATGTTCTCTTTTAAAACGCTCTTGTGGAAGTCTATGATTTTCGGGGAAGCTATTTGGACGAATTTCAGCAGTATAATTGCTCGAAATAAATGAACAGGCCGGTGACCATCTAATATGTTCGCTGCTGGGAATATCGCCAGGAACCCAGCAACCTAGGGTAATGAAACAAAAGGCACACCTAACGATATCGTCCTTATTCGTGTAAAAAAAGCCTGTTTTTGCTAATTTTTTTGAATCTATAAATTTACAAGGCCAATTTGCAAAGGAATCTAATCTATTCTTTTCGTGTTCCATTTTAAAGAAGCACCAATAAGATACTAAAACTATTACAGAGAAGGTTTAACTTATATCTAACAAATAAAACAGTAAAAATTATTTAAAAAATCTTTATTGATATTATATAGTACTAACAAGTTCATTATATATAAATTTACAATTATTTATAGCACAACTACATGAATCCAAAGTATGATTAAAACATTCAGGGGTGCCCGGAAGTAGTTTAAATTCATATTCTTCAACAATTTGAATTTTGGACCCCAAAAACTGCTTCAAATATTGGGATTTTGCCAACCCCTTACAATAAATAGTATGAGCTGCTTCGGTATGATTTTGTAGAATTTCTTGTAGGCTACCCAAATCCACATGACCAGCATCCCATTTTAACCCGTGATGATTTTTTGTTAACCAATGAGCTTGTCTGCGCAGGTCAATACTTAACTCATTGTATTGGAATGGGGGTTTAAATAAATAGTGGCCCAAACGTTTCCCATCAAATATTGCTAATTCTTTCGCAGTAAATTGAGGTATGCAAAATGCTTGAACGTCAATCGTCATAAACATTTTTACAAAATTTGTACTAGACCTCTAAAAGGTTCGTATTCAAACACGATATCGTGTACAATAACACAATATCCAATGGTTCCTGCAGAAATAGTCTTACTTGATTCGATTTCAAGCTTTACAGCCAATAGGGCGTTCTGAATCGATTCGTTTTGTTTGGAACAGTTAATTACAAATATTGGGTTCTTTTTATACTCTTGGTAATCGAATATTGGTTCTGACAGGGGTTTATTTAAATATTTGCATTGAAAATCCAGATAAGAATCATATGCAAGCATATATTTATTTTTAGCAAAATCATTGTGTTGACGTTCGAAAGGAAAGTTAGAAGTGTTGATTGAGGCAATAACATCCGTTATGTTTATGTCACTAAACTCACAGGCCTTAGCCGATTTGACATTTCTTTTATTGGTTTGAAATCCTACGAAAATCCATCGGGGTCTGCGCACACCCAAAGTGTTTTGAACCGGCCAAATTACTAAGTTAGTTGAAGTAGGCAAAGCAGGATACTGAAATAGACTTCTTCCATGAAATCCGGCTTTGATTGGTTTATTTTGATTAATGTATTCGTACAAGTCTAATTTTGCCGCATCACTTGCAGTAATGTGTGGCACCTTCCACTGAATTTTAGTAATTTTTATCGCAACATCTGTTTCATCCGTATAACAATCCGCATCCGATTTTGAACGAATCAAAATCAGTTCTTGTCGCATGTTTATAATGTCTCGCTGTATCCCGAAGCAAATCCAAGCACATGACTTAATGGGATAGTAGCACAGAACGATTTCTTATCATCGTTACAAATTTGAAGTCCGGAGCTTAGCGGATCCCAGCCAGCACGAGAAAGGCCCTTGCTTTCGCCTGGGGAATATTTAACACAACCCACAAGAGCAGTTATTATGCCAGGGGTTCTGCAACTGTCTAGTACGACTTCACCAAGCTGATAACGTATTTCTTCAAATAAAAATAACGGCGCATTTCCAGTCAATTCGAATGGTTTGTTCGCATCAGTGGGGGTTAAGGTGCCCTCGATATATATTTTACTATCATATGTCGCTGTTATTAGTTCACCCTTTTCAATTATTAGACGAATCTCATCAGAATTATCAAACGCGTTTACGGTGTAAGGATGGTAGGTTCGGGAGGATGCGTCAATTACTAGATCTGTGTATGCCACGTCCGTAAAAACGCTTTTTAGTGCCTGTTCTTCCTCCATTGCTTAGTACAGTGAGGCCAATTGATTTCAAAGAGTTTACTTGCTCTGATGTAAGCCTATCAACGTTCTGAGGTCTAATGAGGTTCGTTATGAAATTGGATACACTTTTATTGGTTAGATTTAAACCCATACTGTTTTAATTCTAGTCGTATGGTTACAGGCTCCGAACCAAAATCAATTAAGTCACCGTCCTGATCGACCAACTTAAGGGTTATGTTGTCAATATTTAGCACGTTTACAGGTAAATATATTACCGTTGCGGGTTCTTTAACTAAACGAAATCCCGGTTCAACAGATATATCGAATTCAAAAATTGTATGTGACAAAGAACTGTTCCTGTATGCGCCTACAGTAATATTACACTCAACATGAATATTAGTTGCTTTTATTATTCTCACGTCTAGATCAGACTCGTGTTTTACATTGGGTTGTAGTTTTATTGATGAAAACCCGAGCATGCGCCCAATACTGTCGGGTTTGGAAAAATCAACCGTATATATTGATTTAATTTCACACTTGAGGGTGTTGTTATTAGCAGACAGTTTTAACCCCGAACCGAGCTGAGTTTCAATAAGCTCATTGATCTGATCGATCTCGTATGCTCCTGAAGGGATTGTGATTGATTTTTCTACGTTTTTATCGTCAATGTAGTATATTTTATTGTTTCCCACGAAAACATTTCTTATCGAATTACATCCATAAAACCCAACCAACCCAAGTCGGTAATTGTACTCAGAATTTAGTTCGATCGGAGGAAAATAATCTACAGAGAGAACGTTACCCACACCCGTCAAGGTCAGAGTTTGAGACATGATTAATGATATGCATTATGCAATATTATTTATATCTATTAGGGTTCATATAAAAACTTTAAACATAAATGTCCACAATTCTTTGTATTGAAATTTTGTTCTCTATCATAATTATATCTAATTTTACAGCCCCGAAAATAATCGATTAATTCCTTGGGAGGCCTGATGTTTCCAAAACTATCATAGTACATGACATTAGAACCATGCTTTTTGTATGCAACCCAATGGGTTCCAGGACCATCCTTATCATCCAAATTTAAAATTCCACTTTCATTGAACCTAGGTTTTAAAGGCAAGTCATTGCGCATAAACACTCCACGAAAATGCTTGATATTTTTAGCATGTTTTTTTAGGTCTATGTCAGTGAGGGCTCTTCGGGGCAATTTTATCAGTTTTTTGGATACGGTTTTAAATACAAAGCATTGCCAGTTTTATAAGGACGTAGATATATAGCACTGCCCTTTTCCCCTAAAGCAATGGCCTCCATCGTTTTGTTATGCCTTTCAGACTCTTCGAGCTTACGCCGGGCGGCGCTGTGGTCATTGATTGCTTTTACTACTCCACTGAAAATAAAATAATAAAAATTAAAAAATTCTACACAATAAAATAATTCACTTACGATGTGCCGCCTGCGAGAGCGCCCGCGGCGCTGAGTCCGGCAAATAGAGGTATTAGAAATGGCAAGATCCCGCCCTCCTTGGGTATGGGAATTATTCTAGGTACTTTTATGTTGCGTTTGCCTCCAACATTTTTAATTATACGTTTAGCAGCAATTAAAGCTGTTTTAACTACGTCTTTTAATAAACCCCCGCTAGAAGAACCTTTTTTGACTGCGGTTGCAATATTTTTCAACAATCCTCCTTTAAACGACACTTTCTTTTTTCGTGGTGATTTGGCTTTTCGATTGGTCCGCTTCCTAGGACATCCCATTCCTAATTTTGTTTTAGCTTTCATTGCAGTAGTTACAGCAACAGCAGCTAATTTTTCACCAAAACTAGAGTCTTTGGAAGTAGCACGTTCCCAAGCACGATCTTGTAGGATTTTATCAGCTTGATGTCTACCTTCTAGATCTTTATGTATTGAGTACGCAATGTCGTGTTGTTTACACACGTCGTCTAAAGGATTAATGCCCTGATCACCTCGTGCTAAACGTTTTTGCAACTTTGTCCCAGGACCGCAATAGTTGAATGATGGTAGGTGTAGCTCGACAGGCAGTTTATTTATCAGGGTATCAACTAACCCACCCCCTTCGCGTGTTACCAGCATTTACCGAATCCCACTAGTTCTGCGGGTATATATAGGTGCTTGACCCCAAGACCATGAACAATGAAGCTAATTAGACAGCGTAAGACGCCGAAAGTGCTTAATCATGATATTGAAAAAAAAATTAAAGAAAAAACATAGCGATTTATTACCAGACTCGATCAGAGGAATTATTTCCGGCCGTAGTCATTCTGGAAAAACCAATTCGATAATCAGTCTCCTAGAAGATCCGAATGGGTTAAAATTTGAGAATGTGTATGTGTACTCTAAATCACTACATCAGCCCAAATATCAATATTTGGAGAAAGTACTCAAACCAATTAAAGGACTGGGGTATTTTACTTTTGACAAGAACAGCGACATAATTCCACCTGGTGAAGCAAAACCGAATTCAGTTATGATATTTGATGATATTGTCTGTGATAAGCAGGACTCAATGCGGGACTATTTTTGCATGGGCAGACACAAGTCTATTGATTCGTTCTATCTTAGTCAGACCTATTCTAAAATACCCAAGCAATTAGTACGAGATAATACGAATCTAATCATATTATTTAAACAAGACACGTTAAATTTAAAACATGTTTATGATGATCATGTCGGTACTGACATGTCATTTGATCAATTTCGTTCTATGTGTTCAGAATGTTGGAAAGAAAAATATGGATTCATAGTGATTGATACTGATTCGGAGGTTAATTCGGGCAGATATAGAAAGGGTTTCGATTGCTATATAAGTATATAACTCTAAACAGGTCATTCAACTGCATCAGTTTAAAATATCCACAGAGCTGTTAACCGCTTTGAACGGGTCTGTTAACCGCTTTGAACCGCTTTGAACGGGTCTGTTAACCGCTTTGAACCGCTTTGAACGGGTCTGTTAACCGCTTTGAACCGCTTTGAACAGGTCTGTTAACCGCTTTGAACGGGTCTGTTAACCGCTTTTAACGGGTCTGTTAACCGCTTTGAACCGCTTTGAACGGGTCTGTTAACCGCTTTGAACCGCTTGAACTGCCTCTGGTTATAATCTCCAAGATGGATGTTAATGAGATTGAATTGAAGAAAAAAATTATTAAAGCACGTGACTCAATAAAACGAAAGTATTCAGAATTAAAACGTGGTAAAACTGATACTCGTAGATTTATTGAAGAAACTTACAAACCAATTGTACAACCTTTAAAAGAGCTTTCCACAATGAAAAAGAAATCTATGCTGGCCCATAAAATAAAATTACAACCTAAACCAAGTAAATCTTCTGAGGATGATGATGATGCTGAGGATGATGCAACATATTTTGATTCTTCTGATGTACAAGATTCTGATGTGTATGCCGAAAGACCCAGGAAATTTATTGACATGCTTATTAATGATACTGCTAACCATATGGACACCCAATATGGGGTTCATGCCAGTACTACTGAAAATGGTGCATGGAATATTGGCAACACTAGTATAGATTTTCAAACAGATTCGAATAATATTTTTATTAATGGTCAGCAGTTCGAAGGTACTGAAGGTTTATACGAACTGATATTTTTGAAAAGTCCCAAGAATTACGACTCGAATGATTTGCATGAGTATAAGAAAATACTTGAGTTAACTAGCGCACATAAGCGTGACTTCAATCCGGACAATCAAATTATAGGAAATAAAGGTGTCAAGTACACTAAAATTATCAAACCATTATTCAAACAATCTAAAGTATTGGGTGATGGGTACAAACTAACTAAAGAAGTTACTAATAATCGTGTTGAATACCGTCGATGGAATACTCTGGCGGAATTAGTAGAAGAACTAAGATTATTGTATGCATCTAAAATGGCGGGCAATACCGGTAACGATAATGATATAGTCAGCATAATAGAAGAATTACGAGAAGAAGGGATTGTTGCTTAAATAAACATACTACAGTGTGATCGCGCTCAGTTCCAAAATTAATATTGACAAGTTTGGGCGTAGTAAAGAAAGCTCCTCAAAAGAGGGGAGGAAGGGGGATCCCGGGCTAGGATTCAAATTAAATTCTGAAGGGGATTATGATCTTCAAAACAAAAGATTAACAAAATTGGCTGATCCTCTGAATGACTTTGATGCTGTCAACAAACAAAGTACTATTGTTTTCCAGAACGATTGCTTTGATGCTCGTGATAAACGAATCGCATACCTAGCAGAACCTAAAGATCTGCATAACTGTGTAACTTTAAACTATTACTTAACAACAAAATACGATTGTGATTCAAAAAAGCTCACTTATGTCGGTACACCTACTGAAAATACTGACGCAGTAAACAAGCAATATGTTGTCGTGCAAACCCGGACTCTACAAAAATTCATAAACGATATTGTTAAAATTGATATAACTGCTTTAAATAATAAATTATCTGATATATCTACTGAAGTTTCTAAGAATAATACTACAAGTACTAATGAAATTAAAGATATTAAGGTAAAGCGTGCTGAATTTGGTACAAAAGTAAAAAATCAACTTGACGATATAAATTTTAGACTTAGTACTGTAGGACAGACACTTGCTGCAGTTGATTCGAATGCCACAGACGCTATAAAATCAATAACAAATTTATCTCTAAACGTGAATGCATCAATAGACATTTTAAATTCGGACTTGAATAAAATATACAATCATTTGAAACTAGTTAGAGCCGCTAGCAGTAATGTCTAAACGCGGTATAGTCACTGAATTACATCGTCCTGCACGTAAAAACTTTAAACGTCGAAAAACTATTATCAAAGGATATGACGATTTGTGGCAGTGTGACCTAGCAGAATTTATTCCTTATGAAAAAGAAAATGAAGGATACAAGTATATTTTGTTCGTCATTGATTGTTATTCAAAATTTTTATGGGCCCGCCCATTAAAATCAAAACAATGCGTGGATGTTGAACCGGCTATGAGCTCGATTTTAACACAGGGGCGTGTTCCTAAAAATATTTGCTCAGACCAAGGAAAGGAATTTTATTGTAAGCGATTTAAGGAATTAATGATAAAACATGGAATAAATCATTACCCGACGCACTCTGTTAAAAAAGCTGCTATTGTTGAGCGGGTCATACGAACAATCAAAAACCATCTTTATCCTGAATTCAGTTTTCGATCGAAATATAAATGGATTGATATATTGCCTACTGTAATTAAAGTATACAACAACCGCAAACATCGTACCACCGGAATGAGGCCTGTTGATGTTAAACCGAACACGGTAATAGACGTCTATGATAGTATTGATATTATGGGGAAGAAGAAATTTCATGTTGGTGATCATGTCAGAATATCCAAGTTTAAAACCGTTTTTTCTAAATCATACAAACCCAACTGGTCGGCCGAGGTGTTTAAAATAATACGAGTAAAATACGGCACCCCCGTAACATATTTGCTAGAAGATTATCATGGCCAGCCCATTCTGGGGCAATTTTATAATGAAGAACTGCAAAAAACCAAGTACCCCGACACATATTTAGTAGAAAAGGTGCTGCGCACACGAGGTGACCAACTGTACGTTCGCTGGCTTGGGTATGATATGTCACATGATCAATGGATTCCAAAGAGTTCAATAGTCCAATGAATAAAGTCAGCTTTGCTGACAAACCTCAAATTAAATATTTATATCATTGGGCCTATGCACACCAGGATTCCCGTAGATCTACCTGGTCGCGGATTGCTGCAGATAGAGATCGCTTCAAGATGAGAATACTTAGAGCTGAAATTATTTTAATTCCTGTATTGTGTTCTAAGCACAGAAGTAATATGTACACACAAAGATTCTCATAATAAAATGTATTTTTTTTAAATAAAATATCTAGTTAGTTTATTATAAGCATTTTATTTATATTTATTTATCCATACAAGTTTTGTATAATATTTTTAATATATTACCATATTGTTTTAATTATGTACACTAATTCTTATATCTAATTTGATTATTGGTGCATAATTGAATAATGCCCCCACGGAAGTGTGTCCGTGCAGTTAGGCAATAAATATCTCTTGTTGTCTGCCGGACTTAAAGCTACTTTAGTCTGTTTAACACTATACAAATTATGATCAATTGATCTTATACAATTTTGATTGCTGGTCACTTCGCGTCTTCCGAACAAGCAGTTCACATAGTCGTCGAAACACAGTGCTTGTTTCACCACATATCCTTTCACACCCTTTGCCTTTTTTACAGCGTCTTCCCCTTGCACTCTACCACTATACATTTTAGATCTAAGTCCTACGAACTCAGTCATCACTTCCCCATTATTTTCATCCTTCATGAGCCCCGGAATTTTTCTATTTACACGGGGAATTTGATATGGGTTGTCTGGGGCATAGTCCCATGTATCAAATTGTTTAATGTCTTTTTTAATTTCAGAATAAATGTCATCGCACTGCACTTCATAAATTAAACTGTCTGTGTCAGTATACAACACTTTACACTTTGATCCGAATTTTGGGTGCATATAGTCGTAGTGAAATTCATATAGTTTTGTTTTGGAAATGTCCAGGACGCTCATCCCCACATATATCGGTTTATTCATTATCACCTCGGTTTTATTCAGTTCAATTAATACCAAGTCTTCATTGAGGATTGTGCGGCTATGGAAATTTGGTTTTGCAATCATGACCTTTGCACTGTATCGACCATCCCATTTGGACACTAATTTTACAATTTTACGTTTGCGTACATCCTCCATGGTTTTGCCAAAACATGCGTTATTCATCAATTTAAAAAATGTTTTTTCAAACTCGTTTTTAGCCTGAGTACGCAACTTTGTATTCAAATCAATGTACTGCTTCATCCAGGCAGATTGCTTGAATTCTAAAACTCTATGGATTTTCTTGAGTTTAACCCCATGTTTTAGTGCCTGCTTTAGGGCACGGTAGTGAATCACATACCGTTCCTTGCTGTATAATGTTGTCATCAATTTTTTCTGCTTTGAGCCTGGTGGTGTATGGTGTTGAGCACAGAACGGTAAATCTTTGTGTTGTTCATGTAGGTTATCAGGGTACTCCAAATCAACTTCGAGAATACATCCGGTATGGTAATCGTCTGGTATTTTAGTGATGTTCTGGGTCATGTCAGTTTTACGCCATTTGAACCCGCCATACGGTAGGAATTGTGACATGGCCCAACCATACAAATTATTAACATCATAATACATTAAGTACTTTGAAGGCTGTTCAGGGCCATAGTCGGCCATGTATTTATTGTTGGCTTTCGAATATCTATTGCTGCACTGGCTTATTCCCCCACGAATCCCCCTCTCTACAAAAAGTAGCATGTCCATGTCTGTAATCAGCTCTAATTCAACCTCGGTGTATTTCAGCATGGCATCCCAAGTAAGTCCCGGAGCTGATACATAGTTGCAAGCGTCTAACCCACAGGCATTATAACAGGTCTCTCTAAAATTTTCAAACACATCCGCAAGCAACAGCACATCCGTCTTAAGGTACAAGTCTGAGTATTCGCCTATAGAGTTGCACTCAAACTCATTCCAGATTTTCTGCGCATGCTCATAATCTTTACACAACTGTGCCTCTCTTTTTTCCAAGATTCGTTGCTTTTTTTCATAGTCCAATCCATTCAAGGACGCTAAAGCAAGTTTATTTTCAAAATGTTTTTTTGAAGGAAGTTTCGGTTCATCGAGTTTCTCCCAGGACGTCACATAATCATAGGGAAAAACTCCTTTGCTCGTTAATAACTTTAGCTTTTCTTCAGACAATTCCGGATATTCTTTCCGGACTATCGTCAGTTCGTCCAGGAATGAGGCCAGCTTGTCCAGACTATAAGGCATAAATCTTAGTGAGTCAATGAAGCGTTGATGCTTTTTGTAAAGGAAATAAACTTTTCTTTATTGATTGGAAGTAATGAAATCCCTCCCTCGAATTCTAGGGCAATGTCTTTGATGATAAAATGCGCGTCATATCCACTCAAATTGTGAAACACCACCGGAATTACCTTAGACTCTTGGTAATTTAAATTGCATGAGTAGTGCGCGGCTCCTCTATACAACGATGTTTTATGATCGTGATCTCGAATTTTTACTTCCCCTTCTACAAAAGGCTTTTTACAGATGTGGCATTCGGTAGCTGCCTCGAACGATTCCGTCTCCTCGGGTGTTATCGTCATTGGAATTGGGACCCAGTACACTGGTTCAATGTCTTCAACCACTTGTTTTAACTCGTTGACAAACCATTTTTTGCAATCCTCACCTCGATAACTTTTGTAGTAGGACAGTGAATCATCAAAGTAGCATTTAAAATAGTACCCTACACTAAATGCTGTGTGTTCTTGATATATTTCAGTTTTCTTGCCTATCCGTTTTTTAACTGGTTTGAGCAGGCTTTCGAAATCTGCATAGACTACGAAAGGAGCCCGTTGTTGATTTTCATGTTTTTTAAATTTCACAATTTTATCTTCGGGTTGCCAGGGGGTCACCACTCTGCAATCATTTATTTCCTGACAATCCACTGCATGTTTATTTAATTTATCTTCATTCTGAAAGTAATGAAGGCATCTTTCACAAATATATATTTTTCCTTTGTGTTTACTAAGTTGTTTGCTCAATAGTCGACTTAGACTTTTGATCCAGCAGAAATGATACTTTACTTCTTCAACATTCTCATCATAGGTGTCTTGGATCAACAATAAGTTTACATTAACGGGGAATTAAAATAGTAACGCCCTCTATTATGTGCGGCGAGAAAAAGTTGCAAAGCAACAAACCGGTAAAGTTGCGATCGGAACCTGCTAAGCAGGTATCTGCGATCGCACCGGCCTCTAAGCACAAAACACAGAAACGCCCGTGTGGCAAGAAATAAGAAAGAAGAGATTTGGTTTCAATTATGGCCAGAACAGACCACTACATGTTTCGTTCTTGTTTGAACTCATCAGGTGGACATAATTCTAACCATAATTGAAACCAAAAGCAAACAGGCATATATACGCCAGAAAGTATAACACTAACGGGGAATTAAAATAGTAACGCCCTCTATTATGTCCACCTGATGAGTTCAAACAAGAACGAAACATGTAGTGGTCTGTTCTGGCCATAATTGAAACCAAATCTCTTCTTTCTTATTTCTTGCCACACGGGCGTTTCTGTGTTTTGTGCTTAGAGGCCGGTGCGATCGCAGATACCTGCTTAGCAGGTTCCGATCGCAACTTTATCGGTTTGTTGCTTTGCAACTTTTTCTCGCCGCACATAATAGAGGGCGTTACTATTTTAATTCCCCGTTAGTGTTATACTTTCTGGCGTATATATGCCTGTTTGCTTTTGGTTTCAATTATGGTTAGAATTATGTCCACCTGATGAGTTCAAACAAGAACGAAACATGTAGTGGTCTGTTCTGGCCATAATTGAAACCAAATCTCTTCTTTCTTAATAAGTTTACATGCCTGGGTTTTTTATTTTTCGTCAATCGGGTTGGTTGGACTTTAAGATTCCATCTTCTCTCCTCCAGTATGTAAACGTTGATTGAAATGTCATTCTGCCTTTCAAATTTTTGTATGTTTCCCATTGTCATTGGAAATGTTATACCGGATGTATTTAGTACCGTTGAATAGTTTGGGTAACTGGATACTCGTTGGGGGTGATTTGATTGTGGATATAGGGCTGATACTACTGCCCACGCAAAACAGGCCTCATCTTCATTTTTGACGTTAATCACAGCCTGCTTTCTAGCAATTTCCTCCGGTAGGGGTATGTATCCTCTGAATGGCTCGTATTTGTTTATATTAACTGCAATATTAATTATTGCCGTTAAAGCCCACCCACTATCACGTTCTTGGAAATCTTCCAGTTGCACTATTAAATTATCTTGCACATGCTCTTCCCACCATTGATTCAAATCAGTTTGCTGGTCTATTTGATTGTTTTTGGTGCTGAAATTTTTTAACTCGCACATCACCTCTCCTGCAGCCTCTTTGGAAAATTCGCCACAGAAGTTTGTATTGACTTTTAAGAGGTTGTGCTCTTTAACAGCTTTCTTAACTCTGATTGCAAATACTTTAAATGCATCCTCAAGGAATGTTAGGGGGTCCACATGTCTCAGGTTAATTATAACACCTGTCCTAATCCTTCCTTTGAACGCTGATTTGACATCTTCCCAACAGATTCTGTCCGATCGGACTTCTTTGGGGCGGGTGTACCCAGCTCCACGTCGACTTAGGGCTTTCATCATCACACGATATCCTATGAAATTAATTTTTAATAAACTTGTATTAATTGAATTTTTTTAAATTACCTTTAATTAATCCTATATTGGACTCCACGTTCTTTTTCACCCCCACATTTAAATCCCCCTTTTTTAGAGCAGCATTTAGAATGGTTATGTTTCTACCACACTGCTTTATCCAGGTTTCCAATTGTTGTGGGTTGTCGGCCAACTCCAACAATGCACCGGCCGTTACTTCAGCCATATGATTGGCAGTTTCAATAATGGAATCCATGATGATAACTTGAACTATCGCCAACACTCAACACAAATAGCATCTTTATTCATTTTACTGGTATTTATCCTGGAGTGCACAAACCGCCAACAGAATTTCCCCCAAGAAAATTTCCAAAAATTTTAACGGTTTTTCCTTATCTGCTTCCTGTACCGAAGTTTTCCAAATTTTAACGGCTTTTCCTTATCTGCTTCCTGTACCGAGGTTTTCTTTATCTGCTTCCTGTACCTAGGTTTTCTTTATCTGCTTCCTGTACCGAGGTTTTTCTATTTCCTTTGAAGGGAAACTGATAACGATCTCTTTTGGCATGTTGCGGTCGGGGTAGTTTTGATTTCGAGAGTTGCGGTCGGGGGTAGCCTTGATTTCAAGAGTTGCGGCCGGGGGTGAGTCTGCTAGACCGGAAGTTAGCCAGTTTGAAAGTGCCTTAATAAACCTTATGGAATTTTGGCTCCCGATCTCTCCTAGCCCATCTACTTATTAGAATTATGCAGCAGTGGCGTTCCATGGGTTCGAAATTGGGTAGGCAATAGCAAATCCAAAATATAGTATATAGTTTAACACTTAGATGAAAAAACAAAAAAAAAGCGTTATTTCAAAAATTAAGCTCGTGATCCTTATCAAATATCAACAAACAACAAAACATGTAAATAAATATGTCGAACATAATATAATGTTCGACGAATTGACCTTCTATACACTATGCAGGAAAAATTTATTTTCTGTATACAAGGTCGATTCTACTTTCTGTGACAACTGTAAAATCAGTGCAAATAGTGGATTATATATCCGTACCACTTATTATTTTAGTAGATATCAAAATGTTACTTCTGGACCAGGGCATCTGGCATACGGAAAAATCGTTGAAAAACGACCAAACAAGGATATGAAACGACCAAAAAAAAATCCTTTAAATTGCCCCAATTTTTAGATACCCCAAAAGTACCCAAAGATCTATCGACCACCAAGAATTGGGCACACAAAGAAATGGTTGAAAATAACCCAAAATCAAGTAAGTTACCTCAAAAACACCCAAAAAAACCTTACAAAATCTCTTGTTTTTACACACCCCAAAATGGCTTTTCACTTTTGGACTAGGGCATTTGGCACATGCAAAAATCATTGAAAACGGACAAAAACAACCAAATGAGGATATGAAACGACCAAAAAAGAGCCTAAAATCCTTCAAAAAAACCTGATTTTTATGCACCCCAAAAGTACCTAAAAGTACCAAAATTCGGGCACCGAAAAAATGATTAAAAATCACCAACAAAAGCCCTAAAAACGTATAAAAGTCCTTGTTGTTCAACAACTCAAAATAGCTTATTATTTCTGGACCAGGCAAATTGGGCACATGAAAAATCATTAAAAATCACTGAAAATATGATTAAAATTTGACATGAGATAAAAAGTATTCAAATTATACCTGAAATTCAGGGTGTAGTCAGCCACACCCTGAAAATTATTACAAAAGTATTCAAAAGGGGTACACAATAAATCCAGGCGGGATGGTGCTCCCGCCTCAAAAGCTAATCAAAATTCTCATCATCCAAATATTTTTTACGACAGCATCAAAAACGAGTTAAAATCCTCAGTAATCAATAGGGATGGCAATTTTAGGTAGAAAATTATTGAAAATAGGTAGGCAAAACCGCAGAAAAAAATACGTTTTAGGACACAAAATTTACATTTTAGGTGAAATAGGTCAAAAAAATTTTAACGAAAAAATCAAATTTATTGCACGTTAAAAAAAACTACAAGCTACCCTACCTAAAAAACTAAAATATCTCTACTAGGTAAGTAAATACACAATTGTTCCATCTGGTTATAATGGGTTCCGGAGGCAGAGGGATTTTTGGTAAGAGCTCCTTGTAGTGTGAAATTCTAGTTGGTGCTTTTAACAATATTTTCTTTGTATTGGATATTAAAGCATTATCATCACTGTATTCTTCACGTATCACTTCACAAACACGATGTAAAGCATGTGCCAAACATGTAAAATGTAAAATTTTTGGATAGAATACCAAAAGACTGGTAACACACTTTAACATGTAGGAGGCTGCATTTGAGTATAAAAGCCTTACTTTTGAATATTGTATGCCAAATGGCCATAGTAACACTGCAAATTATTTGTTTAAAAGACATGTAAATAATAAAAATAAATAAATCTTACAAAGGCCATCGTTAATAAAACAAGCAACAGTGGCATGATTTGTCTTTTCAAGAACTTTACAAGCCAGTAGATGTGCAGTACTTCCACATTCATCTGTAATTTTGCCAACAATTAAATTGGCAATATAACGGCCAGTGCTATCAGTGGTTTCATCCACGCATATCCAGATGTCACTGTTACCGATATATTATCTTATGTTTTCAATACGCTAAAATTATTAAAACATTTAATATTAAAATAATAAATGGACAAAAACGATTCTGATTAGATTCTTAGGTTTCTTGCATTTGCATAACATTTTGGTAGGTACGTTTTGCTAAGTGTGGTTCGATCAGGGATATGTCGATTGCAGTACTTTTCTAAGAAACCCCTAAACTGTGGGCAGTCCAGTTAAGCCCAAGGTATGTTTGCAGCTACCAATGCTGAACATAGATCTAAAGCGAATGTATTCTTTTCAATTGCTTCTGTAGAGTCAGAAATTAACAGTTGCCTACTATAACCGAGCCCTCAGATTCGAACACCTGAAATACTCAAGCTTCCCCTAACAACTCAGATGCACAACCTGAAAACGTCGATTAACCAAGACAGGCTTTTATTAACCCCATTAAAAACCTGAATTGGATTTTATTACGCACAAGATCTGCTTGTATTATCCTATTTATAATTTAATTTGTTTATCCCTGAAATAAATATTAAACTGGAAGAAATGTATGAATAATAACACCAAATATCCAACAATCAATATATTAATAAATTAATAAAAATCCAACAAACACAAACAATTACACAAAAATTACAATGTAAAAATATCGTTTAAGTTACTTACTTGTAAGTTTGATCACAAGATTATTAATTAACACTTCTAATATTATTAAACAACTTTTGGTTTAAATTAACAAGAAATTATTTTCCTGTTATAAAATACTTTGACAAAGCTCAGAGCTTTCAACTTAAAGCTCTGAGATGTTTCTAGCTCGTAGCTAGAGAACAACTCTTAACTTTGTGGTGTTCCAGCCCGTAGCTAGCGAACAACTAACTTCCATGAGGAACTAAGCTTTTCCATTTTGATGATTGATGTGAATAGGTTTTGCATTGAAAAACAATTTAAAAAGATAATTTCTGACAAAAGTTAATTCCTCATGCAAATTTGTAATATAGCAATTTATAAAAGAATTTATATATCTTCACAATTTGTTGCACATACTTCTAACCTACTTTACCACAGTTCAAAAAGATTCAGCAAAATTGGTAAACTTAATTACACCATTAAGCTGACTCCAAATACCTAAGCAAGCATGTTGAAATATATGAAATGAACTATGCTATTGCACAGTAATAAAATATGTAAATTATTTAAATACTAGATAAAGAAATGATTTTAAAATTTCCAATAATATATCAAAATACTCTAATTAAGGGCTAGGGTTACACTACTATTTGTTTTAGTCTCTCCTGGTGTATACCTGTTTTTTGATGTCGTTCTAAATGAGACTTTTTGGTACATAAAATCTAAAAGAATTTAAAGAGTAGAGCTTTAAGGAATATTAAAAAATTAAAATCTTACGGATTTATTACACGCTCGACAAAACACCTTCCCTCGTTCAGCTTGATCAAAAGCAAAAATACGTTTATTTGCGTTGTTAAACCAAGCGTCCTTCACGTTTATTTTTGGCATCGTAATTCAACTCCGCAACAAGTGCTACCCAGAAAACAAACACACCTAACCTAACTTTTCATACGCCGTCAAGTCGTCGCTTATTTTACCGGCTTCGAGAACGGAGTTATATGCAAAACACGATATACGGATTTATATGCAGAAAAAAAATATGCATTGTAGTGCATATATTATGAAAATAATTGTTTACTAAGCGCAAAATGATAGAAATAGGTACTGTAGCAGCCTTGGTTTTAATATTATTCAATTGTATTTTGTAACTTGGCGACTGGTGTTGCTATTTACGTTGCTATAGGTGGTTATCAAGATTATCTTGTAAAAGTAAATAACACATTGAAATTCCTCCTGCAAACTAGTGTTCTATTTACAACCACGAACTTAACATTACAGTACAAAAACCTAAAATTTAGGTTAAAAAGTTGAAAAAAAAAAGGCAAATACTCCATAAACCCTTAAAATAGGCACTTTTGGCGAAATCACATGTGTGTGAAAATAAAGAGATTTGCTGAAAACGGATTATAGTATCATTGGCACTTGAATGCCTAGACCCTACGTAAATAGGTATTTACCGAAAATTTCCATCCTTAGTCATCAAGGCGGGATAGTTGAAATAATAGACTGGTTTTATTAAAGTTAAAAAGTCCTCTGGATTTTTACTTCATGAATAAATTTCAATATAGTGTATATACCTACCTATAGTGTAGTCCATGCTTTAATGCCATTATGTCTGACGTTTTTGGTTATTTAAATATTAAAAGTCAGACTGTGTCAATCACTGCAATAGCACCCATTTCTTATTTTAACAGTTAGAGCAGTCACTCAATTTCAAACTGGGATGTCTTGTGGACAAATTTCCACAACTCTCGGTATTATTCGATTGCCATGCATGATTGATTGATGTCAGTGTCTCTCGAGGTGTCTCTATTTTACACGTTACATCTGTGTAATGACAGTGACGTTTAATTAATGGCTCGAATGTATTGTCCCCCACTGTACATCTTTCTTGTAGACGTGCTTGTAGAAAATAAATTGTCACTTGTTGTCAAGAGTGTCAAGTAGTATTTACAGATGAATTAAATGAATTAACAAGAATAATAATTATTAAAATTTATTAATCTCCATTTACATTTGTACGTGAATGAAAGGTCAGTGTTAGTTAAAGTTTGAGATTATAATGTTATTAGTTATGTCGAAAATACGAAACAATTATATACAAACAATACATTACAGTAAATATCACCATTAGTCTCACTATTCTAATTAAATAAATGAAATTAAATTAAAGTATTGAGCGCCGTTTTAATAATATCGAAAGCCCGTTTTTCACAAATACACAAAGAGTTTGGGAACTTGGTCTTCAATAAAAGGTTATTCAGTGTGTTGTGGAGGTGCGTTAGAGTAGGATGGGCCACTCTGTTTCTTCTATCTTGGAATAATTTCAAGGCCTGGTCTAATTGATTTACTGTTAATTTAACTTCACACAGTTTTGAAGTGAAAACTTTGAACCTGTATATTTTGAACATCTAACAAGTAATAAGGTTAATTGTATTAAAAAAAAATCTTTTTTAAGGCACATACCCAACAAAATACATTTAATATAAAGTGAGGGTAGTGTGGCACACCTATGCTATGCCATTCTTAAACCTTTTGATGAAAGATAGCTTTGTTTACTTACCAATATGCTGATCATCTAGAATATTTTTCGTTTTTTTAAATCACATCTTATTAAAAAAAAATTAAATAATAATAGAATGGAATTTACCTACTCAAAGTCAATATTTTGCTAAAAAAAACAGTTCCATCTTACAAAAAAAGTTAAAAAAAATAAACGTTTTATTCCTAGAAACAATACAGGGTGATTTGTAAAGTGACGTTTTAATTTTAACCAGTAATAACGTATGGGACATAAGTTTTGAGAAAAAAATCAACAGGCTTAATCAGCAAAATAACGAAATTTTATTCAAACTTAAATATTAATGGTTAATTTTACATCTTTTGGCAACATGAAAACTAATCTACAAAACTGATAGCGGACCACTATCCTCAATGGCACGCAATTTGGCTAAGACTTGTCTCATCCTTTGGACGATGTTCGGGTCCACTTCCCGAATTTTTATAAAAATTCGTGCCGGCAATTGTTGTTTATTTTGGGCTTCCCAACCGTTTTCATAAACTCGTAAAGCTAAACAACTTTTGCCTTAAGCATTTTTTTTATTCCCACATTTATTTTTCAATTTTCTGACCCCAATTTTGCCCCAAATTCGCCGTTTGTGGTTTGAACCAATTCAACAATACCATAACAAATAAACAAATTAAAAACACAATAACTTACAATTGGTTGAAAATGTAACAAGCACTAGCACCAAAATAAAGTAACGTAAGGAGTCGCACCGGATGTCACAGACCGTATTCACGCCCTATTGTTTCTACAGCACTTATACCACTACTAAGCATAGCAAGCATTATTCTTCATCACTTAGGCGAGAGGTACATGGAGGGGAGGGGCTAGCTACCGTCGCATTCAAAAAATATTCTCGAATATTCTGCCGCCCGGTCTCTGAGACATGTATGCGACCACTGGAAGGTTAAGTGGATTTCTTCCTTATATTAACACCCATTTAAATGAATATTATTTTAAATGATACGTTTTCTATATTATTCGATTTTTGGTAACCTCGCTTGATTTTAGGCCGAGTTTATGTACCGTACCTTGGGTCTAAAAAGTACCGATTCACGTTATTCAGTTTTCTTAAAAACATGATGGCAATTTTTTTAAATAATTTCTAAAGCAGACAAGCTGGAACTCGATTTATTGCGAGATTCGTTTCAACGGGATTCAGGCTTTCATTTTTTCATTAACCTATAATTATATTATGGCACACATGTTATCGATTTCCGATGTGGAAGAAATCCACTTAAGTGGAACACCCTGTTTTTGTCTACATTTATTATCTATAATTTAGCAAAAATTACCTTTTTGTTAGCCTTATTCTTAGATGCAGCGTTTGACGAAATGCTCTGGAAATAGCCTGTTAACCTAGCAATTATTTCATCATTGAACATACATACATTCGCCCTAAACATAAATGCCATTAAATAATTCTGATTGTCGCAATGCGTGTATTTAAAAAACATCCTGTATAATAACTGCTTTTATTTTCGTTTTCCACATTCAACTAACCTTAAAACTATTATTTATCATAGTGTCACAATAGCAGAGCTGTGCCGAGTACTGAATGAGGTTACTCACGAGTTTTTCCTGCGAGTACTGTATTAAAGTACTCATGAGTACAACGTTACGAGTTTTATTAGTTAAACACATACGAGTAACGAGTAGTACTCGCAACTCATGCAAAATTACGAGTACAGCACACGAGTACTTTTGCCTGGCAGGTGTCTAATAACCATATTTGTTTATTAACTTGCACAAATAGGAAAGAAAGAGACAAATAACATTTAAACTAATAAGCTATAGTCATAAAATTTTATAATTTTATAAAAAATAAACGTGTACTGTACAATATAAAAAACAATCTACACTAAAAACGGCCACAGAAGGTTAGGTCATTAGTTGTACCGTGTAAAACAAAACTTATTAAATTTTGCATACAAAAAGAGTATTACACATGATTTTTTAATAGTACTAGTTTTTCAAAATTTCCGTCAGATAAAGCACGCCTTCTTGGACTGTTGATAATAGTAGCAAAAGAAAACAGCCTTTCTACGGGTGCAGACGAAGGCAGAGGCGTATTGAACTTAATAAACACTTTTTTTATTAGCTGATAATTATTTAACCATAGATATTCTAATTCAGCTTTATTCTTGTTAATAATTTTATCATCACCAGAAGCAGAACCACTTGCACTGTCAAGATTGATGTCATCGAAATCAAAACCACGAACATTTTCACATTCACCAAAATCAAAAAATGTATCCTCAACACCTATTTCATTTTCCGCTGTATTCGTTGGTTCATCTTTTTATTTAATTCACTAATCACTAATGGTTGGATAGATGTCAAAAACGTTTCTTTAGAGCAGGATTTCTTGATTATATTGAACCAACGGACCTTAAATTGAGGGTGTACAACCGCAGCAATGACAGCATTATTAACC
The DNA here is from genome assembly GCA_958336395.1 of Ctenicera cuprea. NCBI lineage: Eukaryota > Metazoa > Arthropoda > Insecta > Coleoptera > Elateridae > Ctenicera > Ctenicera cuprea. The sequence goes on along the minus strand of OY284489.1, from coordinate 45,537,183 downwards.
TTTTTTTCAAGCATAACGAAAGCAGCAAACCCCTAACTAATGGTGTAGCAAATTTGAAATTCTTTACTAACAACTTTTCAAGCTTATTCTTCAAAGACGCTAGGCATGGAATCAACATGCCATAGAAAGTATTGTCCTCTCCTTGTAACACATCCAAAGTTGCTGCCATCGGATCCATAACTTCAGTATATTCAACGATATATAGCAACTCATTTGCAGTTAAGCTTATTTTTTAATCCAAGATTCTGAAATAGTGTGTCGAGTTTTGCCTTGCTTTTTAAAATCTGTTTTACTGAGTCATAGTATAAGTTTCAACGCGTTGCCGAGGGGTAACGCAAAGTGTGACCCAAAGTATCCTTGATTATTTCTGCTGATTTTGGTAATGATGCCTTTTTCCATTATAATGTACATTTACCCATAGCCTGCATGTGTCTGGAGTTTATTGACACATTTGGTTTTATTACATTAATACACTCAGTGGTGCAAATTAAATTAATTGTGTGACTGGCCCATCTAAAATGGACTGGCAATCTGCAAATGGTATTGGCATTATCTGTTCTATCATCACCGTCAACGCTGATGAATGTTATTTCTTCAGTGTCTGCATCGCTACTGTCAAACGTATTTTCATCGGCGTCATCTATTTCAGAAGTATACATATCAATAGAATTGTCATCTACTAGCGCTTGTTGGGGTAATACTACACCAAACTATTTAAATGCCTTCACAAAGTTTGAACCATTGTCTGTGACTGTAGCTACTATTTTGTCGTTCTCTATGCCATACTTGGTATGTACATCTTCTAGCTTGTAGGCAATTCTGTCATACGAGTGGGTACCTTTGAAACGCTGACAAGCTAAAGCCACCGAATGACGTTTCAGGTTATCGTCTATCCAGTGGCAAGTGACCCCGATAAAAGTCTTTCCCTTAAGCGGGCATACACGCTCGAACATGCTCGCCGAGCATGTTGGTGAAAGTAGTTGGTAAGTGGCTCGGCGGACATGCTCGACAGTGTGTGTGTTGAACGAGCCTAGTTGGCGTTTGGAATGCTCGGCTGGGGGTTCGACTCGCGAAACCCTACGTGCCCCCACCGCTCGCCGGACAAGTCAAAGCGTGTGTTGTAAACTGTCGAGCATGCTTGCTGATTACCATATAAAATTTAAATCTTGAGGAGTAACTACATTTTTTAAAATTTTAAATATTTGTGTTTTCTCTTTTAGTTTTTTTAGTTATGTCATTCAGGGATAATAAATTTTTTTTGGGCAGAATTCATTGCTTTGACCAGAGACCAGAGACCTCTTTGGGACGTGCGAAGCAAAGAATACTGCAATAAACACATCAAGAGAGATTGCTACAGTAATCTTGTGGAAAAGGCGAAGGAAATGTTTACCGGCGCAAACGAAAAGTTTGTAAAGGGAAAAATTGAATCCTTGCGAGCTTCGTTTCGTTAGGAAGTTAAAAAAAGTACAGGCTTCGAAAACAACAGGAACCTCGTCAGAGAGTGTATATGAGCCCACGTTGTGGTACTTTGACCTGTTACTGTTTACCAGTGACCAAGAAAGTGTTAGGAAAGGTGTTTCTTCACTAGGGAAGAAGAGAAGGATATCGGAAGAGGACAGTGACGATGAACATAGCGAAGATCCATACACGCAGCTTTTAAATGAAAGTGTAAGTTGTTTTATTTTGTTTGTTACATATACATATTTAATTGTTACATTTAAATTTAACGGTTAAAGATACGTTTATTGTAATTAACGGCGATTAATCATTTGTTCCTGAAAGGGCACACTGCCTTCATTGTTATAATAATCTCTTTAAAACCCTCGAATCTTCTCAGCCAATAAATTTTTTCTACTCCGATTTTGTCTTGATACCCGAAGGCCCTCTAGCTGTTTCACGTGTTGCCTCCACTCTCCTTCAGATAGCTGGCCCGTCGAAGGGTCTTCCCAATCAACATAGGTAGGTGTCAAGTAGAATCCACCTTCCTTACGTAAAAAATTATGTAAGGCACAACAAGCAAGAACTATTTTGTCTACTGTTTCTAAATTCACGCGTAAAGTTGTTTGTAAAACCTGGAATCGACTAGCGAGAATTCTGACCGCATTTTCTACTACTCGTCTGGCACGGCAGAGACGATAGTTGAAAATTTTCTCATCATGGGAAATTCCTTTACTTGCATAAGGTTTCATGACATTTTCTTTTAGAGAGAAGGCCTCGTCCCCAATGAAAACGAAAGGCAAACACACATTCCTGTTGTTTACAAAGCTAGTTGGTGGAGGAATGTTTAATTTTTTTTCCTCCAGCAAATCACCAAATTCTGTGTCCTGGAGAACGCCTCCATCCGAAACTCTGCCGTTAGTTCCACAGTGAACGTAAATGAACTCATACTGAGCAGACAATTGCGAAGAGTACAACACTAAAAAATCCTTATTATTATAAAAATAGGAGCCACTGTTTTCAGGTTTCCTTATGGCAACATGCTTGCCATCCATTGCGCCTAGGTAATTTTCAATCTGCCAAAACTTCCTAAAGTCCTCCGCAATGTTGATCCAATCTACCTGGGTTGAAGGGAACTGAGAAAAAAATTACAATTAGACCATTACATTCTAATCTATTACTAACACAAAATACTTTAACAGGAGAATGAACCATCTACATCGAACACAACAGAGAACCCACAAAAGAGATCAGATTTAAGCACACCCTCACTTCGGAGCCCCATTGAAACACGGGCAAGCACGCCATGTCTGCCGCATTCAATTCGCAGAAACAAAATATTAGTGCGATTGAAAAGAAAAAAATGTTTTCTGGATATGGCAACAAGTGTACTGTCTCAGCAAACTATGAGTAAGGCATTTGGAAACAATGTTGCTTTCCAACTAGAGGACATGGTCCGGAGAGTTATTGCAGAGAAGCTCATCTCTGACGTCCTCTTTCACGGAAAATTGGGCAGTCTGATGGAAACTTCTTCAATCTCGCTTCATCAACAGAACTTCAGTACTCCCAATGACGCCAATCAGTTTTTTCACGGCCAGCCTGCTCCTCACCGGTATCCATTGAACCAACCATTTAACCCACCCCTAATTAACCCTCAAATTCCTTACTTGATTAGACCTCCCCAACATTCAAACTATGTTATGCTGCAAACTAGACCGCGCAGTGCTGCATCTTCATCCCACGTCCGGCAAAATTTCATTCCAGCATCCGTAACCACTTCTGTCACCTCGTCAGAAATCACCACCAACAACGCAAATATTTCTACCGAGAAAAATAGCACACACGCAGGGGATGACATCGATCAGTTTTTTTGAATTGTGACTATCGTGAAGGTGTTCTGTAGCCTTATATACGGTAAAAAAATAAAGCCTGTCCACTGACTTAGACTATTTACATTATATGCAAAGAAACAATGTTTCACAAATTTTTGTAGAATAAAAAATATTGCAAATTTATTTTAATTTTATTATGTTCACTTACTTTAAGATTGTGGACATTGGAACACCACATGCTCCGGTGTCCCAATCTCCCCGCACTGGCAGAGGTTGTCTTCTTTCAGATTAAATCTTTCCAGGTACGTTGGATAGGGCCCGTGCCCACTCAGAAAGTGGACCAGTCCCCTGCTCGGCGTGAAGTAGTCGTTGTTCATCAGTCTTCGCTCGATATTAGGAATTAGTTCTTGGGTTCTTCTTCCCACTTGTATGTCATTCCAGCTTTCCTGCCATTCCTGTTGTATCGTTGCCTCTATTTCTTTTTTGGTTTCGGCTCTTCTTCCCCTTAGTAGCCTGTTTATTTTTTGGTTCTCTCCTTTTCTAAGCCAGTAGTTGGCTGCTCTTTTCCGCACTGTTAGGTCTAGGGGGCAGATTCCTGTTATGACACACAGGGCGTCCAGTGATCGTATATTTTGTCTCGGCTTTACTAGAAGCAGTCTTTCAGCCCACACACTTGCCCCATACGATGTTATTAAGGCCATTATGGATCCAAAGTACAACTGTACTGTGTGCAACGGTATCTTATAATCCTTTTGTGCGATTCGTGCGATTTTATTCATGATATTTTTCGCTCTTTCTCCTGCCTCATCGATGTGCCGGCTGAAATTCTGCTTCTCGTCTATCATGATTCCTAAATATCTATTTGCCTGTTTCCTTTCTATTCTTTTGCCACCTATGCTGATTAGAGGGTCCCTTTGCAGATTCCCTTTCATCAAGGCATAGGTGGTTTTCTTCTCTGATATCGTAAGCTTGTTATTCTTACACCATTTGTTGAGCACCTCTAGTGCGTTATTGGTTCTTTGTTGTATTATGGTTCCTGAGTCTCCTTCCGTTATGATGAGCAGATCATCTGCATAGGCCACCGTCGCCCTCACCTCGCGATTTCTCTCCAGCGCGCCGAGCATATCTTCCATTATTAGGTCCCAAAAAATGGGACCGCAAATGGAGCCCTGCGGGCACCCCTTTGAGATTCGCTTAGTTAAGGTTTCGGTGGGACTAAGCATGTCCACCCATCTATCCTGGCAGTAGTTTTTGAATGTCTTGTAGAGATCTTTTGGGCAGTTAATGCTTCTTAGCTTGTGGAAAAGCGCTGGCCACCACAGGTTGTCGAAGGCTCCAGATATGTCCACGAAAACCGCTATCACATACCTGGAGTCCGCGTCCTCCACTTAAGCCAGCGCTTTATTTATTGCATCTTCGGTCGATCTACCCTTCCTATATCCATACTGCGCCGCGTGCATCCCTTGTGGCCCGGTGTTCCTGCAGCCTGTCACAGATTAGCCTCTCTAGTATTTTTCCCAGAACGTTTATCAGGCAGATTGGCCTGTATGTCTTCGGGTCCTCCGGGTCTTTGTCGGCCCCTTTGTTTAGTATCACCACGTCCGAACGTTTCCATATGTTTGGAAATTTTCCTACCTTTAAACATTTGTTGTACAGCTCCGTTAGTTTCGGAGTTAGCTGTTCAGGTATTTGCTGTAGTACTTCTGCTTTTATCCCGTCCAGACCTGGTGATTTGTTTTTCTTAGCATTTCTAATTGCTTCTCTCACTTCTTCGAGTGAGAAAGGTCTCGTTTCGATGTTGTTGTCTGGGTATTCGTTCATTTTCCTCCTCAACAGCTCTTGCTCTTGGTTTTCATTTTCCATCGTGTCGTCTGGGAGCAGAGTTTGTAAGAGTACCTCTGCCGATTCCCTCCAATCTTTTGTGTAGCTATCTTCTCCAGGTTTTTTAAGCGTGGAGAAGACGTCGGGCTTCTGATCTTGTTTGTGACCAACTTGTAAGGTATACCCCACGCGTTGGCCTCTAAGTTTTCTCTTACAAACTTCTCCCAGCTTTCGGATTTTGTCTCATAGATACGCTGCTGGTACTGTTGCCTTATTTGTCTGTAGTTTGCCAGGTGGTATTCCCTCTCCTCTGCTATCATCGAGCGTTGGCATGCTCTCCTGGCTCTTCTCACTCATTGTCTCATTCTGGTTAACTCTTGCGTCCATTGTTGGATTTGCACTGTTGCCGTGCTTTGCAGTATCGCGGTATACATGGCGTTCTTGATTGCCCTCGTTATTTGCTTGGCACTCTCATGGACGTTCGTGTTCTCAATGTCCGTTTCAATCCTTGTCTCCCTTCTCATTCTGTCCCAATTGGCTTTCCTGACGTTGTATTTCCTCCTAGTAACCTCCGTTTCTGTTTCCCTTCTTGCGTCTTTGTTCAGATCCATCAGGATCATATTGTGGTCGCTAGTTGTCAAGTTTTCCTTCACTCTCCAGTTGGTTATTCTGTCGAGTGAATTCCCACTTGACAACGTCGCGTCAATATTCGTTGAGGCTCCTGCCCTGCCTTGGTAAGTAGGGGGGTTTCTAGGTTGGTTTACAACCTCTAGTTGTAATTCATTTATCATTCGTTCTACCGTCTCACCTCTCTCGTCAGTTATCCTGCTATGCCACATTGCAGATTTTGCATTGAGGTCCGCTAGTATAATGACCTTCTTGTCCTCATATTTCCTTACTACCCTTTTAGTTCTTTGTATGTGAGGTTCTACCTCATCTGCGAATTGATAATACTGTGTTGACAGGATCCAATCTCCCGCCTTGCTCTTGATTTCTATACACACGCAGTGTTCGTCACTCATCCTGCCGTTCACGGTGGTCGCGATTCCTGGGTTGAACACGACGACAGCTGTCATCGGGTTGTCCCCCGCCACCACGACCTGGGCCGTTACCGGCATTCCGAGCAATTTCCCCCTGCGCGTGTACGGTTCCTGAATACATACTACATCAAGCTTCTCCTCTTCTGCCACTTTCCTAATTTCGCTCATCACGGTCGAGCTTCGCATTGCATTTATTTGTGCAATTTTTATGATATTTGCCATTTCTAAGCATATCTCACGTGTATATGGCTTGCTGGCCAGTTTTGCTTAGGATCAAGCGTGACTCGACCGTGAGTCCTTACAAACTGTTCATATAGTTCCTCTTTGTCCAGTGTTTCCTCCCTCCTTTTGAAAACTTGATCTAGTAGTCTCTGTAGTTTCTCTGCCTCCGTGGGCAGATTGCAGCTCTTGAGTTGGATCCTGTCCACAGCTTCTGGTGTTGGGAATGTGATCGATTTCCCTTTCGGGTGTGATGTCCTTATAAGGTGTCTTACCGCTATTGTCAGTGTTCTCTCCTCTTCGAGTCTTGAGAGTCTCATTGAGACTTCGAAGTTCTCATAAATTTCTGGTATGTTTGATTTCGCCTCTTTACTCTTCTCTGGTTGTTTCCCCTTTCCTGCTTCTTCTCCTTCCTCATTCTTCTTTCTTTCTCTTTCTTCGTTTTCCCTGGCTTTTCTTTGGATGGGTCCGCACCCTCCCCCTTGTATTGTGGTTTTTATCTTTTTCTTTCTTCCCTTTTATTAGAATCTTCCATAAGCTCTTGTTTTTCTTTTCTTTCACTTTTTCTTCCACATCTTCTCTTTCCTCATTTTTCTTTTGATTTTCTGCTCTTTTTTCTCCCTTTTTCGTTGATCTCTCCTCACTTGAGTGAGATCGACATCTCGTGCCCCCCAACCCTCTTTCCTGATTTCCCCCCGTTTCACTCTTATTTCCTTCTTCTTCCATTTCTGTTTGTGTTGCTGTCTCTTGGGTCCCCTTTTCCTCTTTTTTCTTGAGATGATATCTCATGGATCTTGCTTTATCTCTTCTTATCCTCGATGGTGGTTTATTCTTTTTCTTCCTCGGTCTAGTTGTACTGTTGCTTGTTATTTTGATTTCTTTTTCTTTTGTGGGCTTATAGTCCATAGTTTAGTTTTCCCACTAATCTCTCCATCATCATTTTGTGTGTTTGGCACTCTTTGCCGATTTTAGTACACTTTTTCTTCCTTACCATGCATGGTATGCAAATGGCCGCTTCCCCTTTTTTGGGGCACTCATCTTTTTTATGGGTTCCCCCACAATGACTACATGTTTGGTTTTCTGCTTTACAGTGTTTGGCCACATGGCCTAAATCCTGGCATTTTTGGCACTTTGGCACTACTATGTAGTCCTTTATTTTGATGGCATAAAAGCCCATGTAAATTCTCTCTTGATTTATGATTAGTTTTATTATTTTAGGGTCTACTTCAGCCACTTGATGTATCGTGGCCTTTTCCCGCGGTTCGGTTCTAAATCTTAGGCTAAAACCTCCTTCAAATTCCTCTTTGGTCATTTTGTCTTTTAGATTTTGCTCGTAAATTGATGTTTTTATGTACTCTTCATCCCATTTGGGCTGCACGTCATATAATATTATTAGAGGTTTCCTCTTTTTTGGTGGCTCCATTTTTAAATCCGTCGCCATCCTCTCGTTTGCTGTTATCTTTTCAATATCTTCTTTTGTCTCTGTCTCTACTATTAGTGTGTTGTTTGTAGTTCTTAAATTTCTGATTTTTATCCTGTCTCTCACTGGATTTACTCGTCTCGTAAACTTTGCTTGAATGTCCTTTATATTTTCTCCTTTATTAGATGTTATGAAAAGGGTATGCTTCGGTTGTGTGTTTTGGATTGCCAATTCCTTGATGTTAGCTGGTTTTGCGCTTGCCATTTGTGCGTATGAGACTGTCGGTATTTGTTTTGCTCTTTCATTTTCTAACTCTTTCTTGAGGGTTACGTTTTACTTCTCTAGATGTTTGATTTTACCTAAGAGTTATGATGCTGTTTTTTATTTGCAGACTAAATTGTCAGTCAATGTCTTAAACAAATTCTTATACATATTAATATTATACAAATTCTTATATTTAACCACATATAGTAAAAAAGTTAGCCTGTGCAAACGCCCAAGCTGTTATCTTGTTGCTAAGTTCTTCTTTGTTCGCCTTTTTGAGTCTGCCTGTTGCGTCCAGATCTTTTTCAATGTACTCTACTAATTCTCTATACCTTTCCTCTATATTTAACGGTGCTTCTTGGTTATTCGTTCCGTGTGTTGTTTCTCCTCTCTCTTCCTCTGACTCTGACTTGTTTGTCTTCCTTCTTGCCCTTGCTCCCATCTCCTTCTTTGGAGGAGGAGAACGTTGCACTCCTCCCGTCATCATCTTGTCTTCTACTACTCACGCTCACGCTCACTCACTCTTAGCCTCTTGCTATTATTATTCGAGTTGTAGCCAATTTTTTAACAATATTAGGTAGCCCTAATTTCGGTAATCTTGTATAGCCTTGTTTTCCAGTTTAAACGCACGTTCGTGCAGAACGGCCTGTGAATCCTCCATAGCCGGGTCCGCGCGGGTATTGAGCTGACTGTTTATACTTCCCCCTGGTCTTCAGTGGAGACTCCTACTCTCTATCCAAGCTTCGGTGGCTAAATCCTACAATCCTGTACCACATGGGTGACAGGCACGCTTCAAGTCCGAGAACAGAAGTTATTCCACCAGTTTGCAGGGTTCCGGTAGCAGCCAGGCGGGCTATCAACCAGCATGCTTAGCCCACTCTCGCAGCTGGAGAGTGCTTTGTATTTTAAGCGCGAAGCACTACCACAAAACACGCTGAACAAGGCGCAGTTGTCCACTGCCAACCATCCCAATTAGGGATGGTTTTTTTTATCGAGGTGTGGCTTCTCTAGATCTGATGTGTTCTGTGAGAACAGTGGACACCTCGGGTAGGTGGCGGCATGGCCGCCCACATCAGTCTTGCCTGGAGAGAGGCTGTGGCCCTTAACCCTTAGTTAGTCGCTAGACTTTCTGAAACCCTAATAATCGCTTCGGTCTCTGAAACCGATAATTGGAAAATTGTTTAATTTTGTTTTTTTTTGAAAATGTTTGTGTTTTTTTTATAGTTACTCTAGAACTATTAATAAAGAAAACATTGCAATGGAAAAAAATAATTTAATTATTATTTTAGATATATTTGTTTCATAATTATGAAAACGTTACATTTTTGATAGTAACTTAAAAAAATATTCAAGAGTATGAATTTAAAATTTTACAATCTTATTTTTTGTAAACTTAAAATAAGTAAAAGCTACGAACACAACTAAAAGGATTTAGAAAGTATTATTCTTGAGCTAAATTACTGACACTGCACTCTACACAAATTCCCTTTATGTGCTCCAGGCACATATATTTTTTGCAGTTTATGCAAGAAAAACGGGTACATCTATTTTTCTTCGTGCCGCAGAAGTAACAACGCCCCTTTTGGCCTTCATTTACTTGGTTATTTTGTTGCTCTATACCACATATATCTCGAATTCTGGATTTTATAGCTAATGGAAGATTTTGAACCATAAGTCTTTCATGCAAGTATGGTTTTATCAAGTCGTATGCCAGCCCCCGCAGAAATTCTCGTCTTCGCACAGTACTAAGAGGGTTATTTGCTGTATATATAACCATTGAATTTATTGCAGCTACATTGAGAACAGAATAAAACACCACCATTGGCCAGCGCCTTGTGTTTCTGGCGCAGTTATAATTTGTACATAGCTGGTCTACAACATCCACACCACATTTTGTTTTATTGTACATTGTTATAATCTCAGGTTTGCATAATGCACCTGTACTTTGATCAATGCTATCATCGTGGTGCAAAGATGAAACTAATAAAACATTCTTGTTTTTCTTGGGTATATATGAGACGATAGTGCAGTTTTTTTGAAAACCAAACAAACTTGATTTTACTGGACGGTTTACTGGTTTCGAAAATTCTAATTGTATTTCTGGTTTGTTTTTCCGTAGAGTTCCAATGACAGTAATTTTTTTTTCGAATAATGTATTTACAAGCCCAATACTGGTGAACCAATTGTCTACAGTTAGATTTCGACCAGAACCAAATATGGATTGACAGAGCCTCTCTACGATTGCATGAGGACTGTTACTAAATTTGTAAGGCCCCTCGGGCTGCTGCCCAACATACACCTCCATGTTACTGGTATAGAACGTTTTAGCATCCGACAGCGCAAAAATTTTAATTCCATATTTGTTGGGTTTAGTTGGTATATATTGTCGGAAGCTACATCGACCCCTGAAAGCTTCCAGTTTTTCGTCAATGGTAACGAATTCCGATAAACTATATCCATCCTTGCAGTTGCCTACAAACATTTCAAAAAACTGTCTAATGGGTGCTAGTTTGTCAACCTTCTTGCGCTCCTCGCGGGTGTCTTTATTATCTAGCCTAAAGCATCTAAGTAAAAATCGAAACCGAACCAAAGACATTGTCAATCGGAAAATTTCTACTCCCGAGCCATCTGTTCTCCATAAATCATCTGCATTTAAATGATTTACTTTCAACATTCCTGCATTATACAATAGACCTATGAAAGCACGAATCTCCAAAATATTGGTCAGCTTTGCATCTCTCTCGCGGGCAAATTTTTCTCTTATATCACTGATGTATTTGTTCGTCATTTCTACAGCAATAGTTAGCATTTCTTCATTGATCAAGTATTGCCAAATATCAATCGGCTCTTTGAGAGACTTTGTAACCAACCTGGATGTTGGCAAACGAATAACATAATTTTCTGGTTCTAATATTTCGCTGAGGCACTTCCTTCTTCCACTTTGTAATTTTGTTTTTTCCTAGATAATATCTATACATACTCAAAGGAGCGTCATCGTCATCTTCAGAAAGAGAAATATCATCACTTTCAACAGATTCTAAAATATCCTGTTCCGATTCACTTCCATCTTCTCTTTCCTCAACAAAATCCTCATCGGCGTTGTCTTCTTCATCATCAAAATCAGTTTCACCGTCCGTCTGACATTCATCAAACAGCTTTGGAAGATGAACTTGTTCTGCTTCATAAGAGTGAAACGACATGGCTAAAAATATTTTAAAAATATTGTAACCTAATTTCACATTAGAGATATTCAATATTTTACCTTTGACTCTTACTGTACACTTTGAAAATAAAAAATACACTTTGGTTTACTTCAACCGCACAAGTGAAATAAAAATGCAGCAATAATCGCTTCGGTCTCTCGCACCGAAATGTAGAATAAAAATGCTTCGGCTACACTTACACACAAATGCTTCTCAACTGATGCCTGGCCAACTGAATCATAAAGGTAGCGAGGAGCGCCGTATTGCAGATCTGCGCATGTCCGAGATTTTTTATGTCTTTGTTTGTCTCGGCGTCACAGAACAATAGCGACTAACGAAGGGTTAAACTTAAGTTAGACTTAAGCTCAAGTTCTAAATCGCTTCATCCAGGCCTGGAACCAAGCTCCAATGACTTAGAGTCATCTGGGGCTTGGTTTCCACGCCACCAGGTATTAAGTACAATTGGAAGGTTATATGGCAACATACTTAAGGCGCGTATCGAAACCGAAATAACTGAAATAGAAGAGCAAAATGGATTCAGAGCAGGCCGCTCTTGTATCGACAGCATATTCTGCCTCCAACAGCTCCTAAAGAAACGCCTAGCACGAAACCTCGAAACCCACTAAATATATATCGATGTAATAATAATAATTCGTGTTGGGTGTGGTGCTACGCCCACCGCACTGAAGCTCTAAGCTTATTGTGCCCCAAAGATTCTGTTACTCCATCAGTCCAGTATTCCTGATAAAGTTCAGGGTCCTGTTGATGGGTGCTTTCCCTATTTCATCGGGTTCTGCAAATTGCACCCCGAAGTGCATATACCTTTTATCTCCTAGAGCAGGGCATTCACCTAAGATGTGAATTGGTGTTTCATCTTCTTCACCACACAATCGGCAGGTGGGGTCCTCTTCCACTCCCAATAAATTGAGGTGTCTTCTGAGGCGACAATGTCCTGTTAGTAGTCCTATTATTGGCCTCATTTGTTTCCTGCTCAGTTGCAGAATTTCCTTTGTTTTGTTTCTGGATGGTTTGTTTATGAGCATCCGGGATTGCCCGTGTCCAGGAATGTCATTCCAATGAATACAGTGTTGTCTGTGTAGCCAGTCCTTTACCGTCCCCTTTGCAGTCTGATATGATATCCCGCATGTGGGTTCGGGGCCGACTAAAGGTTGTTCCACTCCCAATTTCGCCAATTGGTCAGCTTTTTCGTTTCCGTCGAAGCCCTCATGTCCCGGCACCCACTCCAGAACTACTCTGTTGTGTCCTGCCAGTGTCACAAGTGCCTCGACGCATTCTAAAACCACTCTGGAGTGTATCGCAACCCCCTCCAAGGCTTTTAGTGCCGCTTGGCTATCGGACATGATGTAGATTTGTCTATTTGCATATCCTCTCTCCACCATTGTCTGTGCACACGTTGCAATAGCTATTATCTCAGCCTGGAACGGTAGTGAGGTTGCCCAGGTTAATGCTAATGCTATCCCCTGTGTCTGCCTCAAAGATTCCCGCTCCCGAGCTGGTTGCCGTTTTGGATCCATCCGTATACCAGATCGATCCTCCTCGGCTCCTCAATTCCTGTTTTCTTTCTTCGCCGCCCCTCTCAGGTATTAGTACCCTGAAAGGTTTTCTGAAGTCGAAAACGGTATTAATTCTATCAGAATGCATATTTAATATGCTATTATTATTTAATTTGTCAAAGATTTCGGTGTGGTCCCCTGTTCTGTGGAGGATTCTCCCGTATCCGTTCACCTTCATTCTGTATAACGCCAGAAGTGCCTGCGCTTCCACTACAAGGTGTAACGGAGGCAGGTCCAGCAGCGTCTCCATTGAGGCAGTGGGTGTCGATGTCATCGCCCCTGTTATACTTAAACATGCAAGTCTTTGCAGCTTGCTGAGTTTGCTCACAACAGCTTTGTTTCTGGTTTTGTGCCACCATATCAAAGAAGCGTAAGTTATTTTTGGTATCACCACCTTTGTATGAAGCGATATAGCACCATTGTTGGTTGTAGGCCCCATGTTTTGCCAATCATTCTTTTACAGGCCCAGAGGGCCCGTGTCGCTTTGATTGAAATTCTCTCCAAATGGGAATTGAAGGTCAGTTTGGTGTCAAGAGTGACTCCCAGGTACTTCACTTCCTTCCCCATTGTCAGTTCTTGTCCGCACAGTTTTAGTCCCTTCAGGTCTTGACGGTTTCTTTTTCGTGTGAATGCTATTACAGAGGTCTTTGCCGGGTTAACTGATAGGCCCTCTCTATTGCACCATCTTTCTACGGTTATTAGGGCTTGTTGCATCATGTTTGATACTACTCCCCCGTATTTCCCGCCTACTAATATGGTTAGGTCATCTGCGTAGCCTTGTGCATACACGGCTTTCTCTTCTAGTTCCAGGAGGAGTCCATCAACTACCAGGCACCACATCAGGGGAGATAGAACCCCCCCTGAGGACAGCCTCTAGTGACGGACACCTCCCTGGTAACAGAGCCCAGGGAGGTTGTTATTCTTCTTCTTCGAAGGGTGGAGTCAATCCATTTTATTACGGGTCTCTTTGCTCCCCGCCCTGCCACGGCCCTTTTTATCGAGTCGAAGGAGGTGTTATCAAAGGCCCATATATCGATGTAAAGAAGGCATAAGACAGCGTACCGCTGGCCAAATTATGGAAAGCCATGATTGAAAATGGTATAAATACAAAATATATAAACGCTGTAAAAACCCTCTACACCGACACAACGGGGGCAAATCAAGATCGGATCAGAGCTCTCTGGAAAATTTAAAATCACAAAAGGACTCCGACAAGGATGCTGCTTAGCACCCACTTTATTCAAGACGTATTTAAACGAAGCACTAAAGATATGGGAATTCCGATCGGGGATGCATTCTTGTATACGCTACATTTCGCTGACGATCAGCTTATATGCGCTGAAGATGAGTTAGATGTCCAATATATGCTGAGGAAAATAAAAGAAGAATACCAAAAATGGGGTCTGCAATTAAACATGGAAAAGACGGAGTACATGACAGTAGGATGTAAAGGCGAAGATTTAGAAGTTGAAGGAGACATAATTAAAAACAAAAGTACATACAAATACCTTGGGACAGTTGTAAGCGAAAAAGGAGATAGCGAGCTAGAAATAAAAAGCAGAATAGCACACGGAAAGAAGGCCACACGGCAACTCCACCCAGTAATATGGAACAAAAAGTTAAGTAAGCACATACGGGGCAGAGGCATGGAGCATTACAAAAAGACAAGAACAAAAATTGAAGGCAATGGAGATGGACTACTGGCGACGAAGCTGTGGATTAAATTGAGTGCCGCAATATAAAAAAAAAGTGGTCTCCTGTGGCCAAAACTTTTTTTGTGGATTTCCCTTCTATTTGTTGTCTTATTGCTCAAGGTTCTAGTCCCAACGCTTAAAATTCAATATTTATGTGTTTTTTTAATTATTTTGTTTGGTGCGCAACATTTTTAATTATTTTGTTTGGTGCGCAACATATGTGCACCACGGCCATAATAACGAAATCTTCCACTAGGGCTATGGTGCGCATGTTCAATGTGGCTGCCTGCGTGTACTAAACACGTGGTGAAGTTGCACAATGTTGCATTGCAGTGATCAGTGAATATTGTGTTAGCGTTTTTATTATCTAGTACGTTATCATGACTTACGAAAGAGAGCAAAAAAAGTTGGAAAAGCTGTGGAATGAGGTATTATCGGAAGAGTCAGAATTTTCAGAATCTGTCGATGGTTCTAAATATGAAGTTGAAGGAAATGAGAGTGATAGCACCAGTTCTGGAGATAGTTATGTAAAGCCAGTAAAACGTAAAGCAACACAGCCACAACAAGCAGGTCAAGGAAAAAAGAAAAAATTGAAAAGCGCTTCACCATTGCCATCCTCAAGTACAAACATGCTGCAAGAAGATAATGAAGCACCTGATTGTGAAAATGTTACAATACCTGCTGACAGAAATGATATGTTAGACGATCTAATAAACAGAGTGATTGCTGCTAATTTAGATTCTTCGGAAGACGAAGATCAAGAAGGCGAGATTAAACTATCTTGAGGTCCAGTAACTGGTAGGTATCAAAAGGATTTCCCATTTACGGAACCAAACCCTGGAATTGTACCGAAGTTGTATGACAATTTTGAAAGTACACCATACGACTTTTACAAAATGATTGTAAACGATGATTTATTTGGATTATTTGTCACTGAAACAAATCGTTACGCTAGCCAAGAAAAGCAGAAAAAAGAGGCAGAAAAAAATAAAAAGCGCCTTGCAAGAATTTATCAGTGGAAGGATACAAATGAAGAAGAATTTGAAAAATTTTTAGGAATACTGATGTGGATGGGTTTATGTAAATATCCTTCGGTGGCCAAGGTTTGGTCTAGAAGTGTCCTGTATTTCAATAAGGTTTCAAATTATATGTCCAGAAATCGTTTTCAAATGCTTTTAAAAGCATGGCATTTTTCTGATAATGAGGCTTATACTGAAGAGAGTGATAGATTGTTTAAAATTCAACCCCTGCTTACCAGATTGAAAGAAAATTTCCAAAAACATATTGTGCCTGGTGAATTCATATGTATTGATGAAACTCTAGTACCGTTCAAAGGACGACTAAAATTTAAACAATACATTGCCAACAAGAGAAACAAATTTGGTATCAAATTGTTTAAATTGTGCTTAGATGGAGGCTATCTATATGATCTCAAAGTTTATTGTGGTCAGGAAAAAGTTGAAGATGCAGAATTCAAAGTTTCTACAAAAGTAGTTTTAGATCTACTTAAAAACTTGCTCAGAAAAAGCAGGACAGTAATTGTTGACAATTATTACACCTCTGTTGAGCTAGCACATCACCTGATAGATAATAAAACGTACATATTAGGGACATTGCGAGGCAACAGGAAAAATAACCCTAAAAATGTTGTTGATAAAAAGCTGAAGAAAGGAGAGGTTGTGGCAGAAGAAAGCAATAGTGGCATATTTGTAGAGAAATGGAAGGATAAACGCGACGTCTCCATGCTCACTACAAAATACATCCCCGACATGGTGCAGATAAGAAAACGGACACGAGACATTGAGAAGCCAAGGAGCATCATTGAATACAACAAGCATAAAAGTTATATCGACATTTCAGGTAAACTATTTATTCTTAGTTAGAAGTAATTTTTAACTTTTCCTATTTAGATCAAATGAAAGTTTACAACAGTTCGCTACGACGAGGAGTAAAATGGTATCGAAAACTGTCGATTGAATTAACTATTGGGACAGGGTTAGTAAATGCTCACTGGCTTCACCAACAGGTTACTAACAATAAGATGTCCATAACAACATTTCGGGAAGAAGTTGTAAAAGGTAACTTACAAAACAGCCCTTATAAATAATACCAATTTGCAAGTCCTAATGCGGCATTGTTTCAGGTCTTCTAAAAATAGAAAATATACCCGAACATGTTGAAATCACTACAAACCATGTATTACTCGAAACTGCAACCAGACAAATATGCTCACATTGTTATGAGCAAAAAGTGGCCGAGTTTGATAGAAAGAAGGCGAAAAGCATCAGTAAACGCACAAAATTCAGATGCCAGGAATGCTCGAAGCAATTGTGCCTAGATTACTTTTTTCAGTTACACAGAAGTGTTTTGAAGTAATATACCAATTTATTCGGGTTCTTACAATAAAACTTAGTTTGTTTTTATTATTTTAAGTTTCCATATAAATTAATCGTATTATTTTTGAAATAAAATGTCAAACCTATGTTACTTTCGTATATTTGCAATAAAAATCGATTATTTGCGATAAAAATCGTATATTCACGAGTTCTTTGCATTTATTTTTGTTAAAACTTTATTAAAAGTATAGCTCTACTGTTACAGCCGTGGTGCGCATTGTGAAGGCACCGACACAAAAACCAATGCTAACCCAACTTTGCATAAAGCATATAGAACCGTCCTACATGTATTTCAAAGGCGCACGGTGCTCACAGGCGGAGCACCAACGTCACAATCATTTTTAGACGTGGTGCACAGCGTTTGCGCACCACGGCCAGTATGGCAAAAATGGTGGTGCATGCCTTATATGCACTATGGCACCCAACGTGTTAACAAAGTTGGACAGAATTAACGAGGAGATAAGAAGACGAGCAGAAGTAGATATAGATATTGTGACAACCATAGAAGCAAAAAGATTACTGTGGTACGGACACATGAAGCGTATGGGAGAAGAAAGATGGCCCAGGAAAATGTGGGAGTGGATTCCCTCCCGAAGAAGAAGACGTGGCCGACCAAAACAAACATGGGAAAAGGGAGTGTAAGTTGCCATGGAAAAAAGAAATTTAAATGAAAATGACTGGGAAGACAAGAAAATATGGAGATTGGGATGCTGAAGACGTCAGCAATGATGTAGAAATCCGCAAATATATATAATTATATTTTACATAAAGCTTTTGTAAGCATGTTTCTTTATTCATTTGAATTTCTCAAATTATCACGAAAAACCTTTTGTCTTATAACTGGACTTGACGTTGTTCGTGCAATTTGTATTTTGTGTTCCAGTAAAAAAAATGTGTTGTTTTGTGCGCCATGTTTCTAAAGTGAACCATGAGTTTCGCCAATGTTCACGAAGAACCCTACGTCTTATGATTTGACCTAGGGTTGTTCGTGCGATTTCTATTTATTTTTATGCCGAAATGTTATTTTGTTCGCTCATGTTTCCAAAATGAACCATGAGGTGTATGATTTATATATTTTGTTTTTGTTTTTAAGTGTTTGAACGTAATCGTCTACGTGCCGAAGTTCTTACTCCGTCTTGCGTTACTGAACCTAGATTTTTCCTACATTACCTAAATTTTCTACATTTTCTTTTACCATCTTCTTAGTTTCTCTATTAACATTTAGTCTCCAGTTTCGACGTTTCGTTTGTTGTTGTTTCTGTTGAGCTGCCTTTTGACAGTCTAATCCCTGTAAAATTGTTAACGTAACGTCTTCTGGCTTTACGCCGTCTTCAACTACCGTGATAGCATCCCAACTGTTTAGTGGGTTGTTTGCTTCATCTTCACTTTCTGATTGGTTATCTTTTTGGTTTTCTTCTGCGCTTACTTGCTCTTTATCTAGTTTTAATAATGTTAATCGGTGTGCGCGATTTATTTTCTCTTTATTTTTGTTTAATTCTTTAATTTTGTAGGTTACTGGTCCTTTAATTTCTACGATTCGGTACGGCCCTAACCAAGGTCTTGTTAATTTTTTTGAAATACCTATTTTTGTGCTGGGATCGAATAAATAAACTAAGTCTCCTAACTTAAAACTTTTATTTTCGGTCTGACTTGGTCTATTTAGAATATTTAATATTATTGCAACTAATTATCAGTAGTAATAACCCAAGGACATTGATAATTGTTCGAAAAAATTTTATAACAGATTTCGAAAGCATGTTGCTTGGAAACAGACGGACGCCGTAGGCGGAGGTCTGTTGCCTATAAGCAACAAGCTTGAGAAAGTTGTTATAAAATTTTTGAGCATTTATCAATGTTCGAGGGTTATTCGGATAGAAAATTTTTGGTATATTTGATTCGATAATTTCATCAATCTTCTCGTTAGTATTACAACCAAATCGTTACATTTTTTAATTAATTAATATTTGAAACGTCAAAATCGAAATAAATCAAAATGTATCCATAGCAACGTAATAGAGTGAAAACAGCTCATGGAATCTGTTTTCAGTACAATGTTGTTCTGATTGGTTGTGTTCAATCAGATGACCTCAAATTAACTAATTTCATTAGATTTCTACTTGAGCAAAAAATTTACAAAACAATAAGTGATTTCAAAATGTGGTGCAATACATGGTATTGATCTGGTCACCTGGTTACCTCATGTCTATTTTATGAATATCTAGGGGTTGGATGCAACCTTTCCTTGTTGCACTCTTGTGAGACAATTACATATAATATTGATTGGTGTATTTATAACTAAATCTGGGTCTAACAACGTAGGCCATGCGCCATATTGATTATTAATAAAAAGCCCAACCTGCTTCACAGAGTATAAAAGGCCAATGTTTGGCAGACAGTCTAGTCCAGCCCAGCCTAATCAGCAGTGTTCATCTACAATTCTAGAAACATCCACAGTCTCATTATCTAACCATATTGTGGGTTTGGTATAGTGTGTTAGTCATGTAAGTAAATGTATTAGTCTTAGTCAATCATGTAACACCGTTAATCAAATATATTGCTGTGTATTACGAATTGTGTTTCATCACGGAGATTGTCACAAGCTATAAAGTTTGGTTCATCTAATATGAACCAAACGAACCCCCTAACGTGACAATATAAGGTTCTATGCCTTTATTTTAAATAATTGTAGAAATATTGAACAATAATGTTTCGTAGTTGTTATCTACCAGCTCATGAAAACAAAAAAATGTGAAAAGCCTAAACAGTTCGTTCGCTCGTTCTTCGGACCTGAATCCATTCAATTTCTTTCTTTGGGGACATTTAAAATTTATAGTTTATACTGAACGACGAAATAATTTGGAAGAATTGAGACTCAGAATTGTTGGTGAAATAAGAAGAATTCCTGCAGAGCATTTTGTTAATGTAACTGAAGGATTTGTACATACACTTGGTTATTGCCAAGAAGTAAATAGTGGTCATTTTGAGGATCTTCTCAAGTGATGTTATTTGTGTTTTTGTATTTGTTTGTATTTCATTGTTTTGTTGTCATGTGTTGCTATGTAATAAAACAAATTACGAATCATATTGTCGAGTGTTTTGTTCTATTTCTCTAGAATTATTAAAAATGAAGGCGTGAAATCTTATATCACTGAACTCGCAAAAACGAGTTCTATCGATATATCAAAAAATATACAGGGTGTTTTATTTAAATTAAAAAAGTTGATATCATTTCCGGCTAAACCGGAAGTCATTTTAAACCGCTAATACCTTCATTGTATCCGCTTCATGTAGAAAATTTTGTCGAACTCGCGGTTGCTGTATTAGAGATATTTGCATTGTTCCGTACTTTTGCTCAGTCCTGTATGCAAATACAAGCAAAGTAAACGATGCGCAGCTCATTAAGCAATGTGGTGCAATATGATGCAATGTTGATTAAGATATCGTTCAAGTTGGCGTGGGTCAAAATTAGTTTAGTTAATGTTATGGGCGTTATAACAAAAATGAAAATTAAAAGTTGAACAAAGTTTATTAATTACGTAAATTTGAAGTGGTATAAAATATAGTGAATAATATAGAAATAATGTACTTAGAACAATTCGGATATAAGAAATAGCAAGTAAATAATAATCATTTAACTAATGTGTAAGCCTACTTATTATATTTCTCCCAACATTATTAAGAATACACAAGTTATGTACTATGGTTAACGTATCAAGCTAAAAAGAGATAGCACTAATTAAATTAATTCATACAAGAACACATTTTGGCAATTTCCTATTGATATGAAGAAGCGCGTGCTGACAAAACAGATTTAGAAATTTACCCAAAACTAATGTAGATAAAAGTAATGAGGTTGTTTGCCTAGAAATTATACTTAAAATTAAGCAAAAATTACGCACTGAAATAAATAATTACATTACAAGTATTACATTATGTTACAGGTATTATAGCAGTAATACAATATAAGTTATAATAATAGCAATACATAACACCCCCCCCCGGTTAAGATTAAATTATGGGGTAAAGACGAAATTTAATCAACGTACAAGTATTATTCAACAGACCATTTGGAAGGTTTGTTGAGGTTAAAATTCCAACCCTAGCGCTTCCAGACAGAACTAAATACAAAGTGATTGAAAGTGAATCGAAAACAAAATGGATTTTTCAAGTTATTGTATATAGTTGGGCCAACGAATCAGTAAATGCACGTCACAGACATCTGATGACGTCACAGTTGTATAGCTTACTACTCTCGTTGCGAACGCCTAGGTGAAGGAGATTCCACATTCACGTTTGATAGATTTGGAACAGACTGTGTATGAAACTTAAAGTCTCATCATGAGTTACATAATGAAGCATTGGTGGCGTTGCTGAAACATTTTGAGCATTAGTACGTGAATCACAATTTTTCGGAAACCTGCTTGTACATAAATTACATAGAATTAATAGAGGATTACAACTACAACATAATTGACAACAGTAGGAGAATACAACAATTAGTACAATAATTGCGGCAGGTACAATATACCAGGATATATGTCTAGAAAAGTACTTTTGTAACTTTAAATTATCTAATTCGTCTGATATTAGAGTTAGGTGTACTTCATCATTTTGTAATTCACTAATATGAATAGGAGGACCTACAACGTCAAGATATCTTTTTTCAAAGGGTTGAATACTAGTAGTGGTGATATCCATGGGTAATTTGGTAGGATGTCTATTAACCTTGTTTATTTGACAAGATTGGCATTTTGATACATATTCGCGTATATCCTTAGTCATCTTTTTCCAAAAATAAATTGATTTGATACGAGATAAGGTTCGATGGTATCCGGGGTGCCCTGCTTACAGTGAATCGTGATGATACTCAGAATTTGAGAAATTTCATCTAATTTAGGAATAATTATCTTTTAAGTGTAGATAGTTAGAGAAAAGTCAGCAGGGAATAAATAGCGTAACATATTGTTACGCTTGATACGTAACTGATGAGAATATTATAATTCTCATCCTTCAGGATCGCAGGATAGTTTGTGAAACCCAAGAGTTTTATATTATAAATATTTATTTATAAATATCCCTATAACTATTCTACATTATGACTACTACTAACTTATGTAAATTAATGTAATACATTAAAACTAACTTAATAAATTAAAACAACTTACATATATAACATGAGGCGTACTGACACCATCTTTTCCAATCGATCGGACTTTTCACTACTCCTGCCAGACACAGACTAACTAACTAAAAACTGGTCATACCCCTTCAAGGATCCCAGTGTCCTCCCACTTAATTATATTAAATTATTACATGCCAACCTTTGATTGGCTTTTCACATTTTATTGGTATCAGCACGACCTCAATATTTTGTAATAACCCTTAGCAAACTTATTTCATATTTCTTAATTTTGTATGACAAAGTCGACACTTGCAGAAATGCAGTTTTGACATCAGCACTTGCAACATAATTATATGCGCAATTATTGAAATCAGCAAGACCTAAATATTAATGGAATTCTTTGAATATTTGACTTTAAGTATTTAATTATTTAATAATTTTGAATATTTAATTTTGGTTCGTAACATTATTCCCCCTTTCGGCAAACGTCGACCCGACGTTTATAAGTTTGAGCCGGTTTACATTGAAAACTTAACTACCAACTTAAATTAAAATAAATTGTCTCTATCAGTTATACCTTATAATCTAACACCTTATTCACTTATTGTTTGTTCACTTATTGTTTTATAGTCCCACACCACCATTTTAATGTTCACCTTTATTTATGTTCCAAAACACCAGTTAGCGTTACGTGAGACACAGCCACCTTCGTTAAGTGCTGTCATTTCACTACGCATGACACGAAATAGTTCATAGCTGCGCGAAAGGTTCCTCTATATCTGTGATTTGGCCTGCTGGTTTGGCGATACTTCACAAAATGGCGAAACTAGTTTGCTCCAAATGCTTCTTGTGCGATGTACAGTGTAAAAACAACAACTCGGTGATGAGTGTTGTTGCCCTTGAATCTGTGAATTTTACAGGAACACAGTTTGTTGGTAAGAACACGAATACTTATTTCATTATTCGATAGCCAGCACATTATTAATCTGTTTTTAGTGGTAAATTTGCTGCAGACCACATGGTGAATGTTGGAGTATCTAGGATGAATTGGATATATTTGTTGTCAAGTAAGGAATAAATGCATATAGATGGATAATTATTTAGACAGGATAATTAGAATTAATACATGGAATTTTTTAGGTAAAGGAATTGAAACCATCAAATGTGCTTTTATCAGCTGAGTATTCTGTGCTGCAACTGTGTCCTAAGCTTGTTGCACTTCCTACACTGGACCTAGGGCTCGCTTGGTGGGTGACTTTGCCATGTCTCACAAAACTGGTCGTTGCTCGTTGCTTATGGTGATTCGGTTTGGCTTGTGGTGTGGTTACATGAAAATGAACGATACCAGCTTTAATCGTAATATTAGGTACGTATATAAACTTAATTTCTAATGTATATTTATCCTAAGTTACAACTCACCAACCCGCCCGGCAAGCGTGGTGTTTTAATGCCAAATACCCCTTAAAGATTATGATGATGAGTTCAGGAAATAGAAGGCCCTCAGTCCGCAGCAGCCCTGGAACCCTTGGTTACGGCAGCGACCAATACGGCAAAGGGGCAGAGGGTGCGAAGAATCCCTGCGTAAGGAAAGGCTGTCAAAAGAAGACGAAACTCGATGTTGTAACATACAATATACGTTCTATGAACAAAGACGAAAAGTTAGAAGAATTACAAGAAGAACTAACGCGAATTAAATGGAATATCATAGGTCTATCAGAAGTAAAAAGAAAAGGAGAAGCTTGCGTAACACTGGCTTCCGGGAACATACTATATTATAAAGGACAACAGGAAGAAAACGACAATGTAGGAGGGGTGGGATTTATAATACATAGAAAAATAGCTCCAAGAATAAAAATGTATAAAGGTATATCAAATAGAGTAGCTTACGTGAAATTAAAAATAACAAATAAATGTAATTTAAAAATCATCCAGATATACGCCCCTACTACAACTCATAGCGATGACGAAATAGAAACTTTCTATGACGAAATCTCAACAGCATTAAACAATGATACTTGCAAATATACGATAACCATTGGCGATTTTAATGCAAAAATAGGCAAGAAGAGAGAAGAAAGCGAAGAAAAAATAGGTGAATTTGGATTAGGAGAAAGAAATGAAAGAGGACAAATACTGATAAATTTCTTAGAACAACACAACCAATTTGCTATGAACACATTTTTCAAGAAAAAACCGAGTCGAAAGTGGACATGGATTAGTCCTAATGGCAAAACAAAAAATGAGATAGACTACATATTATCGTCAGATAGAAAAATAGTAAAGGATGTGTCAGTGTTAAATAGCGTAACCACTGGAAGTGACCACAGAATGGTCAGAACAAGAATTGAAATAAATAATAAAATGGAAAGAATGAAATATATAACCAAAGCACCCCCGAAAATAGACAAAAGAATACTGAGAGAAAAAAAAGACGATTACAAGAAAGAATTAGAAATAAGGATCACAAAGAAAGAAAAGGAAGTAGATTTAAATAATAAAAACATAGATGAGGTTAATAGCATATTAAAATCAGCAATGCTTGAAAGTAGCCAAAAAATAGCACAATTCCACAACAGAAACAACAGGAAGTGGAGTGCAAGAACGACAAACCTATTCGAGGAAAGAAGAAACTTGTTAAAACAAAATAAACGTACTACCATAGAATACGTAGAAACGAACAAAACACTTCGAAAATCTATAAAGGAAGACAAAAGGAAACAACTAGAAGAAGAGATTATGGAAGTAATAGAAAACAACAAAAACATGAAGAGCGTAAAACGAAGACTGGGCAGAGAACATATAAATGTACTTATTGATAAAAACGGTCATGAAATAAGCGAGAGAGATCAAATACTTCAGGCTACAGAAGAATTTTATAAAAACTTATATGAACAAAAGAAAACAGCACCAGTGCAGATTAAAGAACAGCTACAAAGAAAAGTTCAAAATGTCAACTCGGAAGAAATCCCAGAAATCGACGAAGAGGAGATCAGATTAAACATACAAAGTATGAAAAATAATAAAGCACCCGGGCCGGATGGAATATTAGCAGAACTAATGAAAGAGGGCGGAAAACCGGTACTGCAAACATTAAAAATATTATTAAATAAATGCATATCTGAAGGAAAGGTACCGAAAGACTGGAATACCTCCGTAACAGTATTGCTGTACAAAAAAGGGGATAAAAGGAAGCTAGAAAACTATCGCCCCATATCACTCCTATCACAAATGTACAAAATACTAAGTAAGATCATCGTAAGTAGAATTAATAATAAATTAGAATTTTATCAATCTATCGAGCAAGCAGGATTCCGGAAGGGATATAGTACGTGTGATCATCTTCTTACCTTAAGAACTTTAATAGAGAAATCTACCGAATATAATCTCCCTTTATACTTAGCCTTCATAGATTACGAAAAGGCTTTCGACAGCGTGGAACTATGGGCGGTAGAAAACGCACTTAGAAATAGTAGAGTAGATCACAGGTACACACAATTAATCCACTCAATCTATGAACAAGCAAATATGACAATTCGAATGCATGAAAATACAGAGCCAATACCAATTAAAAGAGGGGTGAGACAGGGAGATACAATAAGCCCTAAATTGTTTATCACGGCCCTGGAAGATGTTTTTAAAGCACTAAACTGGAACCATAAAGGAGTGAACATCAACGGAAGCAGGCTTAATAACTTAAGATACGCAGACGATGTTGTACTCACAACAGATAATTTCGACGAACTTCAGACCATGATAGAAGAACTTCAAATACAGTCAGAGAAAGTAGGGTTAAGAATGAACATACAGAAAACTAAAATCATGTCGAATCAAGAAGACAATCGCAACATCATACTGAATGGTATAGTAATAGAAAAAACTGAAGAATATATATACTTAGGTCAATTAATAAAACCTGATAAGCAAAATTTAACCGCAGAAATAGATAGACGTATAAGATTGGGCTGGTCAGCATTCGGTAGACAACATCAGATTCTAAAGAACCAGAAGATACCACTATATTTGAGGAGACAAGTATACAATCAATGTGTGTTACCTGTCCTAACATACGGAGCACAGACATGGACGCTGACGAAGAATATAACCGACAGATTAGCAAAAACACAAAGGGCGATGGAACGACAGATGTTGAATATAAGATTAACAGATAGAGTTAGAAATGAAAATATTCGCCAAAAAACTAAAATCGTGGATGTAATAGAACACACAGCGTCGCTAAAATGGAGATGGGCGGGACACACAATGAGACAAACAGATGGAAGGTGGAACAAGGAAATACAAAACTGGCGGCCATGGACAGGAAAAAGGAGCAGAGGACGTCCACAAACTAGATGGGCAGATGATTTGAAAAGAGTGGCAGGATTTGGATGGCGGCGAACTGCAGAAAATCGCGAAAGTTGGAAAAATTTAAGGGAGGCCTATGTCCAACACTGGACGGAAAAGGGCTAATATTGATTGATTGATTTATCCTAAGTTAGAACTTATTTAAAAGAAATGTATTTAATGTAGCATTACACTGACTTAATTTTCAAAAAAGAAATTTAACATGGGTACATTTTACATTTAATATTCGTTGTTAGTTTTGTATGACTATTTACTTTTATTTTATCTTTAAACAACTGCACTTGATAATGTAAATAACGATTCTTGAACACATTTTTTCATATTTTCCAAATTAATTAATTTTCAGAGGCACAATTCTTATTACGTTAATTAATCGTTAAACTCAGAACTTTAATAAAATTAACTCTCAATAATCTTTACGATATCTTTACTACATCTCAAAGCACATATTTAGTGCAAATTACAAGCCCACACACGTGCGTATTATGCACCGTGGGATACCAATTTAAAAATCGTTTTTAGAGACCGATACTCTTCTTTCAAGTTCAACTTAATAAGCAATTATTGCGGTTTGTAAGCTTGCGAAGTACAACACATTTGTTAATTACTTGGCAAGATACTATAATGCAAGCATGATGAGAGACCTTTAGCATAAAAATATATGAAAATTTACTTGCTGTATACATTAAGAGATTTCAAATATTGTGGGTTAATAAATATAAAATAATAGAAAAATAGGAAAGTTTAAGTAAAAGGAGCGAGGATAGATGCTTGCAAGCAAAGTTGTAGATCCGTAATAATTGAATTCTCTTTAATGTAAGATTAGAAAATACTTAACTTTAACAGTTGCCCTTTTCTGCCCGAACTGTTGGTTTGACAGGTGACAGGTATGGACTGCACTAAGGTATCTTATTCATGGTTGCTTCAACTGAACTTCCTCTTACTAGTGAATATAAATCTTCTTTATTTTCCAACTCGATAACACATCTGCTTCTTGGGTCTGAGTTTGTGATTTCTTGCCTCTGTTTTTTCTCTTCTTCGTTACACTTTGTTACATTAAATGAAACTTTTGCTCGAGCTTCAGAATCTTCTTGTCTTAAAGTAAATAGTCTTTCTTCTGTACCCTTATTTTCATCTTCTTTTTCTTCTTTTGGTTTTCTATTCTTGCACTTATTTATAATTTTATGTAGAAGGTACCCAAAAATAAAACATATAAACATAATAAATGTTGTGCAGGTAACAACGATAAGGACTTCATGATGTACTGATTTGGATCCATTATGGCCTTCAACTGTTGGAATAATAGCAGCAGCTAACGGTGTACCACGTCGAAACAGCAAATATATTATAATAATGGACATCACAATGTTCCATGTGATGATCCTAGAATTGCTAAGAAATCCATATGTGTCCGTGAAGCTGGCTGAAGTGGATATTTTCTCATTGATGTAGTGGTTGATGTCATTCATGGAGTCTTGTACACTGGTGATGTTCATGTGGGGAATACTTAAAGTCCATTGATGGTTTAAACACTCAGAGATATTATGGTATGTAGGAGGATTGTTTTCATGATCAGGTCTCATTGTAAAGGATTTTAGGGTGGACCAAATTGCAGGGATGGTATGAATTATGGTAGCTTCTCGAGGTAGTTGTGTATTGCAAGGATAACGTTTGGGAATAAGGATATTGGAATCAAATACAAGTTCACAGTGACAAGGAAGGTATAATTTAACAGCGCCTGGATCTGTATGGGATGTGTTTGGGAATGCGGTGAGTATGTCGACGCATTTAATTATTGCTTTTGGAGGGGGATGAGCTATGATGTATGTTTCTTCACTAATTTCAGTAATAACGAGAGCTGTTGACTGGTGACATGACATCGGGCAATGTTTAGCAAGTTCTTCTACGGTTGCACCCAAGTAGAGCTTCATGGCACAAATAGGTCCGTGAATGTCGTCGGAACTGAATCTTGGAACGTAGCAGAGTTTGTCTTCAAAAGGGCGGCATTGGTGTAAAGCTGAACCGGTGATGATTCTTAATGACGGATTTCGATGATCGTTGGATGCTGCCAAATAAGTCGCAACGGTGGATAAAGTACAGGTTTGGTTATACCATGCAAATGATGTAGTTATAAGTTGATATAACTTCCAGGATTGTTTTAGGGAAATGATGGGAATCCTCATGTGAATGATGATATTATTTCCAGCAAAGGTACAGTCACATATTGGTAATTGATAGTATCGTAAGATGTCAGATATTGGAATTGCTAACTCTTGATAAGATGCCCATAATTCTTTTTTAAGTTTATGTAAGTCTGCAATTAATATGTCATGTTGTAACACTGTTGGTGGTATTTGATGTTGTTTGCATGAATTTATGACTGCCATAGCTGTAACTGTTCGAGTTAATGATATTATTCTTCGGAAATTTTCGTATGAATAGATAGCATCCTGTAGAATAAAAGCGGAAAGTTGATCTGTTTCTTCTGTAGCTTCGGATATTTCTTTTTCGATTGATTGCATTTTATCGTTAACTTGTTTAAATGTAATTTGTAGTTGTTTTTCATAATCTATGAATTTAGTTGATATTTTTCCAATGTTCTGTAGAGTTTCTGTTAAACCTTGTGTTAGTCTCTGTACGTGTGACTCCATTTCATGTTCTTCCATGGTCAAGCTGTCAAGTTTGTGTTGGGTCGCAACACCACAGCACCACGATAATCCTTCTCCAAGAAAATCTAATGCTCGCTTTTTCCTATTCTCACTTCGTGTTGTAGTTTTCCATTCCTTGTACCTAGTTTCAGCCGTAGTTTGTTTTGTTAAACTTTCAATATTGCAGGTTTTCTTCAGGTTGTCCATATCTGTAGCATAGATTGAATGCAGGGAACGTAGATAATCTCCAATCCTACATATGGATCGAGTTTTGCTGGAGTTGCAGGTTCTTGGTTTTGTTAATGGTTTCTTTAGCTGTCGGTCCTCTTCACTCCATTTCATACTGTATATTAGGGGAATTGTGGCTTCGTACACTAGAGCCTGGGGTAATTCTCTCCAATGTACTCCAGTGGTGACATGAATGTCAGGGGCATCAGTACTCATTGTAATGGTAATCGTTGTTAATCTAAACATACTAAAATTTTGTTTGTCTTAACCTACTGCTTAGAACTAACCTAGATTAAGTTCATGTTAAAATAGTCCTAGTTAATTTTTATCTTTTAAATAATAAATAATTATTTGTACAGAAGTGTCTTTAAAAATATATTTTATCATGGAATGTACAATATTCCATTGTAACTTATCATGTCCACAACCTATTCGGGACATGGCTAACATGTTGTCTTGATTGTCAATACAAAATTGTCGCAAATTTATTAA
Organism: Ctenicera cuprea; assembly: GCA_958336395.1. NCBI lineage: Eukaryota > Metazoa > Arthropoda > Insecta > Coleoptera > Elateridae > Ctenicera > Ctenicera cuprea. The sequence goes on along the minus strand of OY284489.1, from coordinate 45,507,431 downwards.
AGCTTTCCACAAAGTCAGATATGTTGGTTTTTCGTAATAGTTTTCTTTAGTAATAAGGTAATGAATGTTGCTGTTATTTACAGCTATGGTGGCAACTTCTCCTACTGTTCTATTTTGGATTGCTAGGTTTTCTTCATTTTTAAATCGATTTTTGAATTCTAACGCTATTCCTTTTGACATTTTTAAGTCCTTGGAGACGCAGTGTGCAAGGGAATATCCTGTAGGTGCTCCAAAGAGATCTCCTGTTTCTTCTTTGACGTTTTCATTGTGTATTTCTTCTTCCTTTATTATGCTCAGAAATTCATCCAGCTCTGTAGCTTGTGGATCCAAGTCTCGTGGGTCCCAGCTATCGTAGTAAGGTAGAATACGGCTCACATGGATAACATCTGTCCTTGATTTAGGAGTAGGGCCCATTTGCACAAAGAATTGGGGGTACTTAATTTGCATATACTCGTCAGTAGGGTGACTAAAACTTATATCGAGGGTATGCTTTTGCTGACAATAAGCAGCGACGTTAAATAAACACTCGAATAGAGTAGAATAAGCAATTTTATCATAGTAATTTTGTTTATGAATACTGACTAGATATTTATCCGAAAGTCTCTCACATTCGAAAAGATCTACACTAGATGAAGGTGTTAAATCTAATTCCTCTAAGAGTTTGCATTTTGGAAAGTTTTCTGACAGGTCTTGGGGTATGAAAATAATTTTTAAATTAGGGGAAGTAGTAATAGAGTCATTTTTAACTTCAATGTGTCTCTGTGGAACGGTATCGCAATTACGTGCCTTTAGAAATTCGCTAAAAGATTAAAGTTGAGAAGGAGTAAAAGTAGTAGACTGAATTTCTCGAAAGTGCGTTGGAATTAATTCTACCTGGTTTATAGGTAATTTCGTATTGGTATTCTTCGAGTAATAAACGCCATCTCACCAGTTTGGAAATTCGATCTTTACAATTTTTTAACCACGTTAGGGGTCTATGATCAGGACAATTTTGAATTTACGACCATATAAATACGGCCTGAAGTGTTTGATATTCCATAAAATGGGAAGTAACTGCTTTTCAGTAGTAGAGTAATTTTGTTCACAAGAATTTAAGGTACGTCCGCATATTCTACAGGTAAATCTTGACTAATAATACCCTAAGATAATACAGAACCTATTGCATACTGAGAAGCATCGATCGTAAGGACAAATTCCTTTGAGAAATCAGGATACTGTAACAGAAAATCTTCAGAAAGAAGTTGCTTTAGTTGATCAAAAGCTGACTGACAGGTGTTTGTCCAAATAAATTGGGTATTTTCATGTAATAGTAGAGTTAAGGGTTTAATAATTTTTGAAAAGTTATTAACTTTCAGAATCCCAAAATAATCATATTACGAGGGATCCCGAAATGGGTCATTGATGACCCTATATTTATTTGTCTTTTTTATGCATTTTAAAATTTTAGAATAATGTTTTTCGTATTGCATAGAACTAGAATTGCTGCCGTCTGGAATCTGGAATTTGGAACCTAAAAACAAAAAGAAACAAAATATTAAGTACAATACAGTGTAGGTGGATTTAATATTTTACCTTTATTCCCCGTCGTCATCCCTCTTGCATCTAAGGCAAACAATAATGGTTGTTTTTTCTGTGAGCACGCTGCCATGATCCCGACAAGTGTATCTTGTACACTCTTTGCACTTTGTGTAGTGTTTGTTGTCATTGTCTCGACACATATGACAACGACCTCGTTTCCTAGTGGGCGGTGTTTCTTCTTGTGTTTTTTTGAGTGTTCTACCGGTGCTTTCAATTGAAGAACACACTGCTTTTGAAAACCCTCTTCCATCTTCCAAAATGTGGGCCGTACGCCTTGAAATATGTTCATCCACCAAAGCAATTCCTAGCTCTTGTTGAAAGTTCTTTCGTCGCTTTTTCAGCGCCACTTGTTTATTCCAGTCAGAGCTTTTTGTTATCCATATAACAAAGGCATTATAGCATGCCACATCTATATAGTTCATAAAAATACGAAATGGCCATCTCCTGGTGCTTCTTTTGCAAGAATATTCTCTAACCAGCTTGTCGAGTACATCGACACCGCTTTTTGTATGGTTGTATGAAAGGATAATTTCTGGTTTGAACTTTTCTTCTTCTCCTGCTGTTTCGTGCTCATGATGTGCGCTTGACAAAAGTACTACAAATTTTCGTGGCTTCGTAATATATGATACTAAAGTAAGATCTTCGGTGAAAAGAAATTCAGAAGAATGCAATGCTCGAGATTTTATATCAATTAGACTCTTTGGTAAATCCTTGCGATTTTTCCGTACTGTTCCTACTACAGTCAAGTTTTTTGCCAACAATTCTTCTGCAAGAGATATATCTGTGAAGAAATTGTCGCATGTAATATTACGTCCGCTGCCATACCAATGATTTACTAATGTCTTTACAACCCTAGGTCCTTGATTTCGTTCTATTTCATTCCCTTCTTTTCCAGTATAAACCTCGAAATTGCAACAGTAAAAATTTTCAGAGTCACAAAGAGCCCACACTTTTATTCCATACTTTCCAGGTTTGCTAGGAATGTAAACTCTAAATGGACATCTAGCTCTGAATGACACAAGTTGTTCGTCGACCGTCCCATTATTAGAAGGAACATAAGAATTTCGACAATTGTTTACAAAAGTGGTTGTAATTTCACGAATAGGTGCAAGTTTATCATCCTTTTTTCTTTCAACTCTTGTTGTTAGATCATCAAAGCGTATGAATCTCACTATGTCCATAAACCTATTTCTGCTCATTGTGGCTTGATAAATAGGCCTACTCAAAGATTGGTTGAATGTGGACCACAAATTGTGTGGATCTTCACGTGATTCCCTAAAGCGACCGGTCAAAATTAGAATCCCCAGAAAAGCATAAACTTCTGCAGCATCTACCTTCTCCCAAGCGTTCATTTTGGCCTCATGTTCATTATTGTATTTATCGATGTATGCAGATGCCTTCTGATTCGTGTACAAAACAATTTGTTCTATAATTTCATCAGACATAAATAATTTGAAACAGTCCAAAATTGAAGTAACACTTTTGCTTTTATAAGTTAGACCTTTTTTGTTTTTAAGTAAATCAGCTGCTCTAACCTTCCTAGCTTTGGGTGCAACGTAACTCCAATGGCGACCAAAAGCATCTTCCCCTCGAATCTGCGGACCATCTGTAGATTGATCTTCTGTTTCATCATTCTCCAAGGAGTTCGAGGATAAAGGTTGCTCTGCTTCATATACACTTTCAGGAATATTACCCACGTTTTCTTTTAAAACATCTTCGTCTGAGGGCACATCACTAAACACTTCATTCATTTCCAATTCCCTATCACCTTCATCATCTGAATCTTCCATTAGGGCCTGCCAAAGCTCTTGGTCTGTCAATGGCCGTTTAGAATCCATGGCGACAATAACAGCTGACAGATTGTGACTAAATAAGTAATCAAGAATGAAATGACACGATATTACGCAATGTATATCTGCGCAATTGCGCAGACGCAAACGAAAATCCTATTAAAAATCAGTGCAACATCAACGCCCGAAACGGGTCAGTCATGACCCAAATATATAAATCTGCTATAAATCGCAAGGCGACAAATAAAAATTATATCCAACCAATCCATAAGTCGTAGAATACATACATAGGAGCATATCCAAAAGGATGTAGCACAAGAAAAAATTTTCGGAGAATTATAGCGAAAAATGTATTTTTCGGGTCACTCGAGACCCAGTTTCGGGCTTCCGAAGGTTAACTCTTGAACGGCGAAATTATATTTTCTTTTGAAAAAGACTGTTGTGCAATAAAATCAATATAATACAGTTTAATTGTCATATATTAAACAAGCCTTCTGATCTCACATTTAAAAAAAAAAGGTGTTACCATATGGTACCGCCAGCCTATTTGAGGGTACAGAATTTTCAAAAAAATAAAAAATCCAAAAATCGATAAAGAACTTTTTTAACAAAGAAAATTCACTTTTTATGAAAGATAAAGTTGCACTCCAAGCATAATCCAACATCGCATTTAGAGCACAGTGAGCGTACACTTGATGAACATCCTTCTCCAGCACATCTCTTCCGCTTCTTGTTTTGTGTACATCATATAGTCAGCTGGAATTCAGAAGAGCAATTGTTCAAACCTATTTAAGCAGTTCTAAAGTTTTGCCAAAAGGTCTGGGAAAACCATCTATTTCCAAATCCAGTATTACGTTGAATCGTGTATCCGATCATTTACGCTATGATGGACGTGATCACTTGCTAGTGCCTACTTGCCTTTAGAATGTCTACTCAAACACCAAGCGTTGACTATTGCCACATCTAATAGCCAAGTGAAGATGGCCAACCACCATTTCTTCCTTCTCACACTGATTCGGTACCTAGGCAGGTTTTCGTCCTTCAAGTCTGTACCGCCCATGAACCGGTTGTATTCGGTTATAACAGATGGTGGCTGTACTTGAACTTTTTTTTTGTCCTTTTGTACTGTCAAATCCTGTATTCTTAAGGTAAAATAAAATGTTGAAGCCAGTAAATAGGTTGTCAAAGTATAATTTGAATGGAAGGTGTTTCATTGTTGTCTGGTAACTCATCAACCATGTTTATAAGTGGTGCAGCACATTTACCAAGTTCCCGTTCATAGGATATATTGCCCCTGGGATTTTGACCCTGATACATGTCAAAGTTGACTAGGTAGCCTGAACTTGTGTTGAGGCACCACATCTTATAACCGAATCTGATGGGTTTTTCCCTGATAAACTGTTTGCCTGAATGCCTTCCGAAGTACTTGATCATTGTTTCATCAAAATCCAAGTGTTCTTCTGCAACCCAATTTTCAATAAACCGGGTTTTCAATCTATCCATTAGCGGGCGTAATTTCCACATGTTGTCGTTCGGATCAGGTTTTGTGTTGTCTGCGCAGTGTAAATATCTTAGAATCTGTCTGAATCGATCTCGTCACATAGCGTCAGTAACCATAATATTTTTTCATCATTATGAGATTCACAATAAAAATCCCTACCAGGTAATTGATTGTAACCAGTGAGAAGTAGAATAGCAATTGCACATTTCATTTCTTCTGCTGAAATTTGTGGATCAGGGTTATTTAAAAACAATGCATACTTTGTAGACTGACTGCTCCACCAAGAATTCTATAATTTCATTGTCGATAAATTTTTCAAAAATTTCAACGAAAGACATTTATTCATATTTGGAGTAATCTGGTTTCCGAAATTGTTTTGCAGCGGGAATAATATCACCATTGGTCGACGTTATTCCATTAGATCCCGGGCGTTGAAACTGCCGGATGTCTGAATTGTCGGGGTTCAGTCATAATATGGCCTAGGTAAGCAATTTCCTTGTGTAAGAATTCACATTTGTCAGGTTGCAAACGTAATTTGTGTTTACGTAAGCGATTTAAAACTTCTACAAGTTTCTTGCGGTGATCCGTTAAAGAATTGGCATATATGACAATATTATCTAAGTATACAAAACACCTGTTACCTTGTAACCCAGAAAATACGGAATTCATTAGTCTTTGAAAAGTAGCAGGCGCATTCTTTAACCCGAAATGTTAGTAATAAGCAGATCATCAACTATTGAAGCAATCAAAGAGAGCATTCCATTACTCTACTCTACTCACATTCAAAATTTATTAAGAATGTCTGGCTATCGTATTGCTAAATGTGATAGATCTAAGAAAATTTACTTCATGGAAAACATTAATAATGCTATAGATTTGGAAACAGAGTTAGGCTCAAGTAAAATCATAGTGGTGCCTAACAATGATTTTCCTAATGATCTACCATTAAATAACATTGATTTAAATGAAAATGTGAATGAGGGCAGTCTAGCTGAATCAACAGTTGCTACTAGGACTACTTCCACAGTGCAAAATTCTGTATCTGGGCGTTCAATATCAATACCGTTGCAAGCATCTACATCAAGATCAAGAGCAAGCGATATTAGTCAGGAAACAAATGATGAAAGATCTGAAGATTTTTACTTTGAAGGTGAATAAATTTAATGATGATTGTTTTATTCATACTCATTACTGCCAATTAAAATGCTCAAATTTTTCATGGTAGTGTTTGATATGCTCTTTCATAAACGGTTTTGAAAAATAGGGGTAACGGAATTCATTTCTTCAGAAAGGGGTTGAAGTTACATGGTTTAACATGGGCGATATGGGGAACACTGTGAAATACGCCTTTTAATTTTAATTATTTCTATCAAGAAATACTTACAATCTTTCACTTAATTTTTTTTACACGCATTGTTTCTCCCTAATTTCTTTCGCTTATTTTTAACATATGCATGGCTTTTCTCCAATGTCTTTTATTTTTGCCTGGCTGTTCTCCAATGTCTACTACTTATATTTTTTAATTTTTGGATGTCTTTTTTTCCAACGCGTTCTACTTCATATTTTTTACATTGGCGTGGCTTTTCTCTTAGATTTATTATTTTTTCATTTGCATGTTTTGTTCCCAATTAATCACAACGTGCTCGTGGGTGGGATGCGTTCTTGACTAATGGACAATGTTTCATAATACCCTCGCTTACGACATGCACACTTTAACCGCCAGTCCACAATGTCTTGTTGCAAAAATGTGTTTGAAGTTGATATATATGGTGTACATTGCTACCGGGTGATCGTAAAAAAAATTGTTCAGAGCAGGCCATGACCCAAGTGTTAAAGTTGGCAATACTTAATATAAGCCAGTTGTCAAATGTTGAAAGCTGTAAAAAATTTTGGTTAGATACATTAAGTTAAATGCATCTAACCAAAAATTATTACAACTGTCACCATTTGACAACTGGCTTATATTATATTAAGTATTGCCAACTTTAACACTTGGGTCATGGCCTGCTCTGAATCATTTTTTTACGATCACCGGGTATATGTAGATAGTGCAGCAATTTGTTCTTTGGTTACTGTGACGGTGGTTACTAGACAGCGCAGCAACGTTTTTTAAAGCACTGTCTAGACAGTGCACTAGTCGCTCTCAAAGAACTTAGTTAATATTAAAATGAAAATATTTTTTTCTTATTTCAGAGGTTACTGCTGACCAAGTGGAAACCAATAGTTCCAGTATTTTTATTTTGCCTACTTTAGATGAGGAAGCAGAAATTTTATCTATAGAAATTAGTAGATCTAATTGCGTTTATGAAATGTTAAACATCTATTCTGACCAGTCCACTGTTTCTAAAAAATTGAATGTGGCTTTTCGTGATGCATTGGGCGTTGATGGCGGAGGACTGACGAAGGAACTTTTCAATATATTTTTTAAGGAAATCGAGAGGCAATATTTTCGAGGAGAAGATTGTATTATCCCTTTCCTAGAAGTAAATAAAATGAAAGATAAGAACAACTTCACTATAATTGGCAGAATTCTGGAGCATATGCTGTTATTAACTGGTACCATTCCTTCAAAATTTTCGGTGATCGTGAAAAGACCCAGAAAAGACTTTGATGAAAAAATTTTACTGGATGAATTGTTTGCATATGTAAATCCATGTCTGCAACATATTTTGAAAAAAGCTGAGCAAAACTTCAATTTGTTAAAAACAAAAGAGATAGAATGTTTGCAAGACTTTTTTCAGAGTTACAGATTTTTTGAGTTGCTAAATTGTCAAAAATTCAAAGAACAGTTGTGCTTGATCGCCACTGAGGTTCTAGTTGAAACACCAAGAAGACTTATCGAGGCTCTTAGCAAAGGGATTTCCCTTGAGAAGTACGAGTTCTGAACAAAGTGCGACTTTGGAACCCTGCTAGATATGCAAAAAGCTACTCCAATAAAAGTAGCTAACTGTATTGTTACAGTTGGCGAACTTACAAATGAAGAGAGCCGAATTTTGCACTATTTAGATATGTACATCAGATGTCTATCAGATGAAACTGTCGGCTTGTTGGTTTTTATGATCACAGGATCATTCATGGTGCCATACAGTATTAATGTAATATTTAATGATTTAGTTGGATTATCTCAGAGGCCTGTATTCAGTACTTGCACTGATACCTTATCCTTACCACGGAGTTATCCAAGCTACCAAGATTTAAAAAACGACCTCAATGCTTGCCTACAAAGTGCAGAAGCTCAAACTTACACTACATACTAATTATGTAAAAGCTAATAGTTTATATTTTCAGAATTAAATAAGTTTATAATATTTGTCGTTATTCTTTAATATTATTTGCGTTGGTTCCACTTAAAAATACATTTTTCAATTGAAATTTGTAAATGAAGTTGTGGTCTATATTTTCTCAAAATGGGATATTAAAGAAAAACAAAGCCACCCCATAATCGTCTTTAATTTAATGGTTTACATAATATTATTATGTAATTTGAAGTAATTTTTCTCTTTAGTCCCAAGCACCGGCCCGATGATTGAAACAGTTGTATTCCGAAACATGTCTGAAAGTAAATTTCTAAGGCACTTTCTAACTGAGAAATTTAAATCCAAACCAAAGGGCATTTCCAATAACTAATATTCAAAAAATTAAACTCTCAGAAGCTTATAAATGCACAATTGGAACTATCTAATGTATGTTGTATATCAAGTTAAATTTTGTTTTTGTCAAAGTTCGTTTAAAATAGCAGGAACCTAAAAGTTCATCTATACTCTAGCTAGGCAGATCCAATTTGAAAAAAAAACTGAAGTGAGGACTTCGAGTGAACTCCAAATTTTTCAAAAATTCCTGGAAGGCGTCAGAGTAAAACTTGGGCGATAACTAAAAAATAATTTGTATTTCAATGCAAGCTTTATCGGCTCAGATGGTTTAAAAAAAATCGTGTGGCCAGTTTTTGACAAAATTTTTTTTTAATTTTCAAAATTTTGAAGCATCGTCATTGCGATCGTTTTTGGATTTTTGAAATTAATTTTATTTTATCGTATACTACCTAAAAAGGTCTCTTAAAAAAGACGTAGCTGATCCCGATCAAACAACTACTTTTTGAGTAAATGGGCGTTAAAGTCAAGATTTTCAAAAAGCTGTAGCGGCCGCTATTTTGAAGCTAGAGAGTTCGGTAAAAAGTTTTCGATTTGCCTTAAGTTCTTCTCTCAGATTACGTGCTCAAATTTCCAAAATTTAGTTTTGGAAAACAACGCTACCAAAAAAACATGTCTAACGTCCGTTTACGGTTTTCGATTTTTTTTTGAAAAGCTTAACTAGAACTACAATTTTCGATATACCTCTTGATTTAAAATTTCATCAAAATCGGTCCAGTACTTTCGCCTGTAGAGGCGTAACCCACCCACCCACAGACAGACATTTTTTAAAACCATCTTTTTTGGGTTCCTTGAGCCCCAAAACGGGTACTTCCGTTAAAATCAAGATTTCAAAAATGTTTAAGAAATCAATACTTCGGTATACTACCGAAGGTATGGGAAAGCAAAAAACAGTCTATTAAAAGAGAAGTAGAATAAAACTTGAAATTTTTAATGATCGTAACTTGTATATTCAAATTACTGTGCAAAATAGTCGATTAATCGGTGCCTCGATAATTTTTGGAAAAAAATTGATTAAGTATTATTTTATAAATCTCTAATTTGATTATTTCATTAATCGATGATTATATGCAGATTTTGATAACTTCACAGTCCCAGTGTTTACTTCTTAAATGTAGCTCTTGAAGTACTTCTTAAGGTAAGTTTTAAATGAGAGTTTCCAACTTTTGATTAAAAAATCTTATTTTACATTTCAAAATACACAAAAAGGTGTCCGACACTCTTTATTACTATGCAACCAGTCACTTTTCACAGTATAACTGACAATTCCAAAGCTGTAATGGATTTACTGTTGGATTAAAAATTGTAAACACTATGATTCCATATTAGAAAATTGAAGATAAAAATGAAAATGCGGCAGAATTAAAAAAATCTATTAGATTTACCTAATTAATTTTAATTACTATGCGTATACAGAAACAAGATTTATTATTTATAAAACGAACATTAGATAGGTACAGTTTATACTGTAATAGCCCTCCTCCCACAAAACTTTTATTCGAAATAAGCCATTACAAAAGTAAATAATTTACACATTCTGTGTATTTTTGTCTGGCAGGTTTAACTTCCGAAATAATAGTTTGCAAGTGTTGCTTCTGATAATCAGTTAATTCAAGAATAGCTTCACATCTTGATGGAGACTGCAAATCATCAGTATGTACAATGTTGGTTTCCACGCCTAGGGTTTGTAGAGCTTCTGTGACTTGTTCATTGAGATGACTATGATTATTAAAAACATCTGTTACCGCAATATGGTTGGAATTACAACTGGAGAGCATCCCTTGTAACCATAACTGGCGTGGACTCTTATTTTTCTCAGTGCGTATTTTATGTACGTTCCAGGCTTTTTGAAACGACGAAAGTTTCATATTTATAACTGCTTTGTATACAAACTGGATGCAAAATCGATGAATTAAATTATCTGGATCAAGTTGATGTTCCTCTTCCAATGAATAAATTTCTGAACGAACAGTATCGCAAACTTCCTTGATAACATCTACCCATAATCTCTCAATTCGTTGGTTATGAGTCGATTTCCCAGTGATGTGACTACCCCGATTCAAATCCCTAATTAAATTCACTAAAACAGCCACCAACAGATTTTCATAATCATGGTCGGAACGCACTCTTGAAGGAAAACCAAAATCTTTTATTGCTGACGAAAATAAATTTAAGACTGGCTCGGGCTGAATTGAAGTTTCACATTTTAAATATATAATCATACGGGAAAAGCCATCAATACATCCGTGGATAACAAAGCCCCATCTGCAAAATAATAATATGTAGTAAAAGGTTATATACAATTAATAAAATAGAAACCTGGAGAGTTTCAAGTGAGCATCAATGTGCCACAGGCAATTTGATGTTGGGACTGCATACACTCTTCTCTTAATTGTTTTGCTCCACCTACTGGCTGTACCTACTGGGTCGATAGCATTCAAAATTTGTCTTATTCTTTGCCTCGGTACAACAATTTTTTGAGCTTTTAAATAAAAATCCATCATCTGAATACAATAATTATGGTTATTTAAGTTATTTATAATTCATACAAGAACATATACAGTGACTAATTAAATTATACAATTATTTCTGAATAATACCATAAATAACTTCGATAATTAAGTTAATCATTTTATTACAGATTTTTTTGGCAAACAAAAACTGGATTCCATAGCTTGAATAATAACATGTTTCTTTTTTATTTTTATGTTTGGATTTTATTTAGACTAATTAACTCCATTTTGAATAAATGAACACGAAATGCTGTCCAGTTTCTCATTTAATTGTGAATAATATTTTGTAATCATTTAAAGTAAAACATTGTATAGGATGCATCATATTATTGAGCCACTATAATTGCTAACTTTATTATTATTTGAGCTACAAAGTCTGTTTAATTAGCAAAGTATTACAGTTTTTCTGCGTTGATTATAAAAATGCTGTAATCTAAGTTTTTGATATATTCTTAATAATAACTTTTTGTTTTATGGAACACCCTGTATATTTTTGCATATTACGATTCAGAATTAAATTTAAAAAAAAAAGTGTAAAATCACCAACAGCCTAACTTTAAAAATAAAAGGTTATAGGCAATTTTTAAAATCATATAAGGCGATTTAATGTAAAATATGCCTATAACTTATTTCTTTTTTAATAATAAATAAAAGGCTATTAGTGCATTAGAACTTTTTAGAGATAATTCTAATCTAAATATATAGAAGGGTGTTCCACAATAAAAAAAATAGTTTTTAAAATATCTCGAGAACTTCATATTCAAGTGTTTTTCAGATTAGGACATCGTAATCAGCGCAGAAAAACTGTATTTGTTGCTAATTTAAACGATTTCATAGTTCAAACAGTAAGGTCTGACAATTTGATATTCATATTTACTAGGTACATTGTACTTGTACATACCACATAACCAGCATTAGGGTGATCTTGATGAATTTCACGAACTTTGTTTTCTAGGTTTTCTTCTGCAATGTCAGTGTACCGTCCCCTCATTGACAAATTCAAATCATATATTTTTTTATAAATAGTACTCTTTGAACATGAAAATTGTTTGGCCATTGAACTAGCGGTAAATCCTTCATTATATAGTAATTTTATCTGTCCTTCAGTTATATGAACAACTGGACGACCTTTTCCTAAAATAATTACCAATGTTTTATTTCGGTAGGCTCGCATAAATATTCAACTAAGTAGTACATAAATACATACCCGGTAAATTAATTCTTGGTGCACAATAAGATTGTTCATTGTTAGGAGAATTATTGGCCAACAATAATAAACCATTGATGGCATCCGAAAGTGTTCTATACGTTTCGATAGATATGTGTGATGAAATCCTTCCAAGATTTAAATGAACGGTGATAAGTTGACTTTCATGTATGTCATTGGTAGACTCGTAGGAACGCACGGACTCTGCAATTGTTCAACGTATCCTTCTCAGTGCATTCGCTACGAGACCATCCATTTTTTAAAACAAAAAACGCTAAAAGTTCAAAATATAATAAATTCTAAATTGCAGTGTACTGATGGGCCCATAATTATGTACAGTGAGTTTTTCTTTTTTGTATACATATTAGCTATGTATACTTTTATAAAAAAACATGTCAATGCATTGTTTTACTGCAATCTATAGGCAACCAACTGTACACAAAATAATAAGTGGGGGGGGGCGGGTATTCCTTATAGTGAGAGGTTATAAAAATGTTTTCTTCGCTTTGTCCTCCTCAAATAATAAGCTGGTATGTTAGTATGTATACAAAAAAGAAAAATTCACTGTATAACAGCAATGAGTTGAAGTGGTATATTGATTAATAACTAATTCATGTGTGAAAGAAAGAGATGCAAATAAGGTAACTTTAAATATAGTAGGCTCTTATATTTCATATTTATAAAATTATGACATTACATTAACATTTGACTTAAGGTCGTTACACAATGGATTTTAGGTAAGACTTAATGCATAAGGCATAACGCGTAAGTAGGAAACGTAATAGTTCAACTCATACAATCCTATGGACTATTTCACAATGTTCGCGTCTAGCATAAGCCATAAGGCATAAAGTTGGACATTTCCATAATGTTGGATTTTTATGTACTATTGCTTATGTCCAACCAATCAAAATCATTTCCAATGTGCGTTGCGCATCGTGACGTTGCTGTTGACATACAAGCATTTTATATAATAAAATTATAACCTCGAAAACGTTGGTAGTTGTGTGTTTGTCTTATAGTGTTTCTTAGTAAAACACATTTAAGGAACAAATAAACATTCATCAATTTTAGCCCCGACAATATTAGAGTAAAATTATTTTCGTCTTGGTCTTTGTCCATCGTTTTATTAATATTTTTGTAGCCAAGAACAAAATACAGCTGATTATGAAAGTTTACAACGAAATACAATAATTTAGTAAAATGATAGTTCCTGATTGGTTAACCTTAACATAAACGCAGTCTATGTGTCATTCAGTGAATTTGTTATTATGTCCATGTTTACGCCTTACGTCTTACGTCAAACCCATTGTGTAAGGACCTTTAAATATGTCATAATTTAAGAAACATCAAACACAGGAGCCTACTAAACGCTACTAAATTTGAAGTTACCTTATTTCCATCTCTTTCTTTCACACATGAATTAGTCATTATGCTAATCGAATAGATTATTCCAGAACACGTGACCTTTTATGACGCCAACATGGCGACCTGAGGCACACAAAACGTCAAACGTCAGCTGTTTGCATTAGTTTACGCACGTTTGTTCGCTTTTGCCACGTTTATTTTTTTATTAAAGCCGTTCTGTTTTATTTTCTTACTCTGCAAAAATAGCAAAATGAGTGCCTATTTTAACAAACTAGTGTTGGAAAACAAAGATATTGCCGACAGATACTTGAATAAATTAGAAATCATCGACTTTGTTGACCCATACAGTATCCAAGAAGATCGTTTAAAATGCATCCCACACGCCTTTCCTCCAGTGAGCAATATGGATATTGTGAGTTATTTAGTATTAACTCACAGTTTTTACACAAAGGAGCAGATGAAGGCATATAAAAGCTTAAGTGCTTTCAAGTATTTTGAAGCTGGTTTCGTACAGCAGTGCGGAGCTGTAGAAATTAAAGGCAGTATTGTTGTTGTTGGCAAGGTACGTAAAAATTGATTATAAAATTCCACAGGTCTTACACACATAATTAATATATTACAAAAATATTTTTTGTTTTGCAGACCAAGCACTCCCAACGGATGAACAAGCCAAGCTTGGATGTTTGGATAATTTGCCAAACCGATGGCAGTATCTCTACAGCACATTGTACTTGTATGGCGGGGGCCAGTGAAGTATGCAGTCACGTTGGTGCCATTTTGTATGCCATCGAATATGTGTATACAAATAGATCATCGATGTCATGCACAGACGTTAAGTCACAGTGGACAGTTCCGTGTGTTTCGCAAGTGGCAATGGCAAGGGTGTCCGAGATGAATTGGGGTGCAACATCGTTAACAGGGAAAAAAAGCAAAGTGCAGTGCCTGGCGTCGATTTAAAATACTTGCTTAAAAACATTCAAGAAGCAGGTAGTTCATCGGCTATTATGAGAGTGATGGAGCCATTTGCATCAGCTTTACAATTACCGGAAGAAAGTGTGGTAAACATTTTTAATATTTACCAGGAGAAATTTGAAAACCTCAGTTATGGGCAGTTGATTCAATTGGGTGACACCTATAATTTTTCTGTAAGTGACGAGGACTGTGAGCAGATCGAACAACTGACGAGAAACCAGTCTCAAAGCAGTCAATGGTACCAACAGCGAAAAGGAAGGATAACCGCTTCAAAATTTAAAGCTGCATGCAGAACAATGCTGAAGAAGCCTTCTCTTTCACTCGTCAAGTCAATTTGCTATCCGTTAAAAATGGCATTTACTTCCAAAGCTGTAGCGTGGGGGATTGACCATGAAAAAATTGCCATCGATGCATATGTACATATTACATCCACGCAACATACAGACTTTGTAGTGACAGGCGTAGGCTTACGTATCAATTCCGGATTACCCCAATTTGGAGCTTCACCCGATGGCATCATAAAATGCAGTTGTTGCGGACTTGGGACGCTTGAAATAAAATGCCCGTATTTATTAAAGGATAATTCAATGTCTTTGGAGGAATATGTATCTCGACCCACAACATGTTTAATAGAAGAAGATGGAATTATGTATTTAAAAAATGACCATGCATATTTTTACCAAATACAAATGCAGATGCATTTAACAGGTGCAGCATATTGTGATTTTGTGATCTGGTGTCCTAATGAAACTTTTATACAGAGAATATTACCAGATGATGAGTTTTGGCAGGAAGAAATTGTTAAAGCAATGGACTTTCACAAAAATGTTATAGTGCCAGAGTTACTGGGTCGTTTGTTTACGCGACAAGAGGGGAAAGAAGTTATAGAAACTTGGTGCATTTGCAACAGTTGTGATAACGGTCGACCAATGATCCAGTGCGAGAACGACACCTGTGAAGTACAGTGGTATCACTTAGAATGTATAGGGCTTCTTGATATACCCGAAAAATTGTGGCTGTGCGATACATGTAAAAATAAATGAAAATATCAGGTTTTGTTTACATACATATTATATTCTAGCTCAATTTCATGTACTTTTAGGTAATATGATATGTTAATATAGGTTTCAAGTTGTATACTTATTTTTTATATTAAAAATTTTCACTTCATGACTTATATGTATTAATTATTTTTAATTTTATATTAAATACAACTGTAACTTTTACAGTTAAATATATTTTTTAAATTAGCAATACGTTAAGGCTGGGTTTATCGAAGCTCTGTTAACTTTAATCACGTGTTAAATTTAATTAGGCGTTTCAAAATCAAAAGTTTGACATTAATAAGGCTTTTTATGTTAAAATATGTTCTTTGTTACTATTATTAATTTAAAAAGAAGAACTGTTAATAACCATTTTTTAATTATAAATCTAATTTTTAGATGCAAAATTTTTTATTTTATATATGCCCAATTAAATTTAATACATGTAGGTTATAAAAGCCTGTTGCTTGGAAACACGCTTCGAGTGCAATTTTTGAGCAACAGTAGCACCAAGACAAGTCGAGGGTTTTTGCTCCAAAAATTGCACGAGATATGTTTCCGTCGAGCAACACTCGAGTGCAGCGACAAAATATTTTATCTGTTAATTTTCCAAGAATATTTCATGAAGAAATATACGAAAAACACAAGAAAACTTAATATTAAGACAATTATTAAAATTAAATGTGCAATTATTGTATGAAATTACAGCTTGCGATTATCTAGGCAATTAAAAAAACGTGCAATTTCACCAGTATCAAATTTATTTGATTGGTCTAAAACAAAAAATGCATTCTTATTAGTCTAATTTAATCTGTGCGAAGCAGTCAAGATAAAATTGAGTATTTTAATAATTATTAATAGTTTAGTAATAAATATATTATCGAACAATTGTGTGTTAAGTTATGAATTACTTCTATTGCAAAAAAGGTGCAGGAACTACGTTTACAAAGCAATTTCAATCAACGATTATAATATAATAAAGGAGACAACTTAGAACCATATATCTGTTTATTTATTTATACCATAACCAAAACAGTAGTATTTGTAACAATACGTTTTACCATAAATCTAAAAATAAGACAATAATAATACGATTTACAGTTAAAAGAAACAAAAAACTTACAGTGGCACAACTGATGGACATAAGTTTATTAATGCACAGCAAATCCATACAATTTTATCAATAATTAAAGTACCTTCACCTGATGATACTAATGAAATTGGTATTTGGTCTTGTAAAATGCGATACTTATTTTTTAGAAGTCCAATAACCCTTTCTACGTGGATTCTAACATTCGCTAGTGATCTGGTTTCTTCAATTTCAATAGGATGTAGTTGTGTTTTTCCTTTAGTATATGCTGGAATTGATACTTTTGCCCGGAATATTTCTACATAATCTTTAATTAAAAATCCTCTATCAGCTAGAATTACATCGGTTGGAGTCAAATGATTTAAAAATGAACTATTTATAGTGATATGTTTGTCGGATGTTCTGCCACCCCATGCTTCACTTATGTAAACTATGGTACCCTGAGGGCTAATGCCTATTAAAAATTTGACCGTATGGTGGTGTTTGTAATTCGACCAACATTGTGCTGCTGTTAATAAATTGGAAGGTTTTTCTATAAATATTTCAAAGCAATCTATAATAATTGTTGTTTTGTTGTGAAATGATTCTTTGAAACAAGTTGGTAATGTTTTTTCTAAAACCTCTCTTTCTGGCCAAAATACAACATCTTTTAAGTGTAAATACATCACATCCACTACATTTTGAAAATAACTAGAGACCGTTGTTGGACTAATATTAAATCTGTATGATAAATCTTTGAAATCTAAATTTAATCTAAGCTTCATAAAAGTAAGCAGAAGTTGTTGAAAAGTAGGAAGGACAGTGTTATGATGGTTTTGTAAAAACGGGTTTAACGATTCAAACAGAACATTGAATACTTTAAAACTTGCCAAACCAGTATAGTATTTAGTTTTTGGATCATTGTTCATAAAACTTTCTAAAGACAAATTATCCACCCTCGGTTTTAATGACCGGAACTGTTCATTAATGAAATCATAATCTTTCTGTCGACAATCCATATTCTTCATGGTTACTTCTGTCTGGCATTATTTATTATTTTCTGTTTCTTCGGAATCTTCCAAATTAGGCGACATAACAGGTTCCTCTGGTGCCTACACATTTATTAAATTAGTATTTTCAAGCATAAAAAAATTGGTATTATGGTTACCAAAAAACAACGTGAAGTACAGATTCAGCACTAAGAAAATTCCTCAGGTGTGTGGTTGCACACTGGAATCGAATAAACAATATAAAAAGTGCATTAAAATAGATATTAAAGATACCAGTGCAACGGCAATTTCTTCTCGTAATTTCTGTTTCTTACATGTTCGGGAATCTACTCGCAGTTTTCGTCTAACATCACTTGGCTTCTTTAAGTGGGGGCCACTACTATAACCCATGTGTAAGCATGGAATCCAGTCCGGGTTATCCTTATCCTCTAAATTAGCTGGCCGTTCTATAATATTCATATAAAATAACGACATCAAACAGCATAAGTACAACATCAATAATAACCTTATATATTCAATTTAAACCATGACCTACCTGAAATAAAGTGCCTGCTACAAACTTTTGCATTTTTTATCTTGCTTTCGGTTAAATCGTCACGTTTTATAGCAGCTAACCAATTTTCCCGTCGAAGTTTAGACAGTTCATTCTTCTCTAGCATAAATCTGAAGTTTAACGCTGTTGGAATACTAAAGAAAGACACTAAATCGCGTTCTCCACGGCTACCACAATTCACAACACAACAAAAGGCTGGCATCTTTAATTTCACGCGTTTTTATTGATAAAACAACGTTTATTTACTACAATAAAACCCAATGAAAATAGCTAACAACGCGTATACCTATACAGCTGATTGCTTTGTGTGTCCCAAGTCGCCATATTTGCTTGATCTGTGACGTCATGTTGGAATAACGAATAAAAACAGAATTGAGAAGTTAGGTTAGGTAACTATAACTGCAGTGTTCATTTCAGCAAAATTTATAATAAAATAAACATCAAGCATTATTGGAATTTATTAAAAACACTTACCAAATTTTCGGTGAACAATGTAAACTAATTATCACCGACAGTATTTAATAATCGATTAAATAACATAACCAGCAAAGCACGATAAAATTGACGGTAACGTTATTACTAATAAGATAACCCGCGTCATACTCGCGCACATCCGAAACCACAGTACAATGTTGCCAAATATCCGAACGAATTAAAACGTTTGCATAACAAACTAATTCCGAATTAAAAATATGTCAAATACATATTTTTAATTCGTTTTCTCGTTAGATAAACGATAAATATACACCAAAATTTGCGTAACAATTTAATTTGTAGTAAAGTAAATTCCCGTAACCATAAAATAACAAGATTTTATATGTCAAATTAATTCGCAATTGAAAATATGTCAAAGACATATTTAAAATTAAATTTTTTCCTTATACGAACAAATAAATTCCGAATTAAAATTATGTCAAAGACATATTTGAAATATTTTTTTTTGTCACTTTAATGCAACCGTCATTAATTTGTTCGCAATATCATAAAAATTCGTTGTTTAGTATTCAAAATTATACTAAATTAAAAATATGCCTAGACATATTTTTAATTCATTTTTATGTTATACAGCTGATGGGCGTAATAATAATTTGTTTGACTTGGATAACGAAGAAAATACATAACGATTTTATTCATATAATAATAATGTTTTGTAATTAATTGGACTCATTAAAAAGTAAAACGGCGCACCATAGTAAATTTTCGTTGTAAGGATCCCACGGAACGTAAAACCATATCAGAAGGTATCAGTCGAATACATGTTCGGATTCGTTCTTTCATATCTTGTGCTGTTGTAGGCTCTTCAATGTAAACTTTGGATTTTATATAACCCCACAAGAAAAAATCTGGGGTGTGAAGTTGGGCGACCTTGGTGGCCATGCAGTTGGACCTCCACGGCCAATCCCTCGATTGCCGTACGTGTTATTTAAAAACTTCCTAACGTTAGCTGCATAATGGGGAGGAGCCCCATCGTGCTGCCACTATAAATTGCGTCTCAAGTTTTCTGGAAGGTCGTTGAGTTGTTGCTAAATTTCATTTTTTAGTAAATTTAAATACACACCTCCAGTTAATCTGTGGCGAATAAATATCGGTCCAATGATGTGTCCACTCACAATTCCACACCAAACATTTAATGACTATCTATGCTGACTGCGACGTTCCCTGGTCCAGTGCGGATTAAGATTATTGTAGTAATGCATATTATGCCTCATTACAATCGAATCATTCCTAAAAGTCACCTCATCAGTAAACACAACATTCTTAAAAAAATTTCTGTTTTGGGCAATTTGCTGTAGAGACCATTGTGAGAAGTTTTGTCTCAGAATAAAGTCGTTGTCTGTAAGTTCTTGATGGACGATCATTTTATATGGGTGAAATTTATTTTTTCTAATTATTCTTGACACCGAAGATTGGGATACCCCTATTTCGTTTGCAATTTTCCTCGTGCTGGTATGCGGTTTTTCGACTACTTGAAGCATCGCCTCATTTTCTAAGTATTCGTGGCGTACCGGCGAGTTTTCAAAATTAGGTTTTTTATAGTCAACCGTACCTGTTTCACGCACTGTGGTACTCCTGTAGGGTACCTTTTGACAGTTCCTGGTTAAAATCCTGGGCAAGGATAACACCTAGGCACTGTCCTCTTAAACTCATAAAAATCGGAAAATACTAAGTTTACTTTATGTGCGATTGCCGAGAATCTGGACTGCTCCTGGAACTGGAAGCTTATCAACTACACAGAATCCTGGAATATGCACTTAATTTTAAGGAGTTATTTAAATCAAATTTGTGGAAATATTATTGTTCGGGTTATGATTAAATGGGATTTCTCCCGTAGCGTCAAAAAGTAGTTAAAATAAAGTAATCAAATAATTTTCCCTTGAGGGAACTTGAAAAGAGAGCTAAAGTTGAAAATAAAACAAAAGAAATAAGGTAAAATATACTAGAGTTTATTGATGATTAGGGAAGACCGCTCCAGAGTAGAGGCTAGGTTTGTACAGCACAATGAGAAATCTGCTTGCTCGCAGCGACTTAAATTTAAATTGAAAATGAATTACAACTAAACGCTGAATGAATAACTAAGGTTTTGACCAATGAGAAATAATTTAATTTGATTATCTATACTTCAATTTCTCCAGATACCAATTAGTTAATCTAATAAATGTACAATTATTTTAGACTTTTCTGACAGAATCCTTAATTTCCATCCGACGGAATACGAGTGAATGCGCCCCTGTGTGGGTAATTGGCACAAGTACTTTTATTGACGAAGCGAATAAATTAATTTAAATTAGACTGATAATATTTTCACTGTTTTTAACTTTGAACTTGCTCTTATAGAATAAAACCAGTTGTATTAAGTATTAAAAAATGAATAATATCTAGGTTTCCGGGTTGGAGCCGCGTCATCGGTTGCACGGGACATATTCAGGGCTGTGGTCACTTTGGGATCTGAAACACAACTGTTGTGTTCCAGATCCCAAAGTGACCACAGCCCTGAAGATGTCCCGTGCAACCGAGGACGAAACGTCGGCAGTTCATGCACCGATGACGCGGCTCCAACCCGGAAGCCCAGATGTTATTAACAACGGCCGCGGAAGCCTGCAACTTAGATTAAAAAATGAATTGTTTTTGAATTTAATTTAACCAAAACCGATTTCGCGAGTACGAGAAAAAAAATGACTTCGCCTTAAAGATGTAAACCCGAACTGCCCTGCAGTTTTCGCGTTCTTTTCGAGCTAGACTCCCCTCCGAGGCATTACGATTTCTGTTTTTTGTTTATTACATACTGTCTTTTACTAGCTAATCCAGGTGCTCGCAAGTTGCTTGAAGTTTTAATTGCAAATACTGCACTTCCCACACGTAGTTGGATGTTAAGAATCGCCCATGTGTGTTGAAGTCCTGACATAGCTTTTCGTATTTCGTTACAATTTCTAAGTTTTAAGCTTTATCACCATTACTTAGCGTAATTTATAACTTGCACTTTTTAATATGTGGGAATATGTAAAAAGTTCAACTAACTTTTCACGACACGAGTTCTGTATTTCATTTAATTTACTATTGGATTTTATATTCAAACCAATTTGTTTTGGACAATTTCTTCCCCCTTAGCGCCTGCTACATCACTCCCCCTTAAAAAAAGAAATCCTTTTGTAGTTGTCTTCCTTGTAACTACAAACTTAAAGTTACTCCCTACTGTTTACATTCTATTGTCTACATTCTATGTATACTAATATTCTACTTTAATAATTTTTTTTCTATCTTTATACCTGTTGCTAAGTGACAGTGTAATTCACCATCTTGCAATTCATAATTGCTTAATTATTTGTAACTTTAGGTTGGGTTACCCCTACGTGGGGGTAGGTCTCACAATGTAAAATCTAGTCCTGGTCCCGGGGCACAGTGGTCCAGATTCAAGTTCTAGGTGGACAAAAATCTATAAATCACCAAATCGACCCAAAATATTTGCTAGACAACGAAAAAAATAGTGAAAAAATTCTAAGCACTAAGGGGTGGTTTTTAGATGGGGGAAGAAAAATATATGTTTTCCAAAAATTCTGAAACTTTGCGAACATACCAATGTTATACCTGTGAAGACACAAAAAATAATGAAAAAATTCTTAACAATAAGGGGTGGTTTTTAGAGGGGGGATGAAAAATACATTTTCTCCAAAAATTCTGAAACTTTGCGAACATACCAATATTATACCTGTGAAGACACAAAAAATAATGAAAAAATTCTTAACAATAAGGGGTGGTTTTTAGAGGGGCGATGAAAAATATATTTTTTCCAAAAATTCTGAAACTTTGCGAACATACCAATATTATACCTGTGAAGACACAAAAAATATTGAAAAAATTGTAAACACTAAAGGATGGTTTTTAGGAGGGGAATGAAAAATGTATTGTTTCCTAAAATTCTGAAACTTCGTGAATATACCAATATTATACCTGTGATTGCACACAAAATAGTGACAAAAAGTTAATGTTCATCATAATGAAATATAATACAGAAATTGGAAAATTTTATTTTTATTGTACCGTAGAACTTTGTGCTTTGTGCAACATTTGGAGGTTTTTGCAAGTTACAAGGAAAACTACATGATATTTAGTGAAATAAAAAATGGATATATGCTCATTAACTCTTTATTAAACGATACATACATTTACTAACTGTGGTTTAATCATATAGTGTAAATAAAAAAAAAACAAATGCATGGCACAATCTCACCTGCTATGCTGGGGTGCGATTGTGCCACTCCAATTTGCTTACTATAACTTGTAGATTAGTTTGACTGGCACAATCTCACCCCAACCGTAGTGTAGCCTAAGGCCAAAGGAAATGTGAAAAAATAATTTACACCTCAGGAACTGTAAATAGACCGCTTTTTGATATTTTTATCGTTTCATTAATTATTTTAATTATTTTTGAGTAAACATACCAGATTACATCTGGCTTATCTGGCCATTTCCAGCTGGTTTTGCCACTCCTGTACATGGCTTAAATAAGAGCAGAGTCTTTTTGTACCATTTTCACAATTCCAGGGTAAATATTATCATCATATTTGACAAGAACATAATAGCCTTCTTTCAGTTTCGTACTGTCAAGCTGATTTGCTTCAATACTTTTCTGTGCAGGCAGCTCATCATCTTCTCTTTCAGTCTCATAACTACAGTCGCTTTCTTGATATGAAATATGAGAATCATTTGAGGTCTCGTCATCTGAAATTCTTCTTTTTTTTGCTTTTTTTCTTACTCTGAGATGTCACATTGGCACAATTAAATGATGTACTAGGCTGAGGTTCAGTTTCACATTCTTCAGAGGGTAGTGGCAATTGTTGTTCAGTAGAATTGATAGTCTCTGCATTTTTGTTTGCGACTGTAAATCTTCTGCAGTGATACTTCTGCCTGCAGGTACATCCACACGCTTCCTTTTTCGGATTCTTCTGGTCGCAGTGACATCCTTTCTTTTGGACTGAAGATTTTCAATAAAACTTTCGCTTATTAACTCTCTGACTGGCACACTTGCCTCTAGTTGTTGCATAGGCATTCTTTCTAATACAATAGCTCGGTTTAGGGGGAAAATTCCACATTTCCTGAATCCGGATATTAAATTTTCAGAAGATTTAGGTTCTAATTGGTGGAATAATTCTTTTAGGAGTGTAGGAAACTCATCTTTAGGAACAGAGGAACTTTGACTATGGCGCGTTTCGGTTTTCCAAGTATTTAAAACTTTTCGCCAAGCAATCTTCATTGGACGAAAATACGCCACGTCGAGAGGTTGCAGCAAATGCGTTGCATTTGGAGGCAAAGCCACGAGTGCTATATCGTTCGCTTGGCATAGAGAAATAACTGATTGATTTATATAAGAGTTGAGGTTATCCCCTATAATTACCTTTTTCCCAGCCTGTTTCTTAAGAATAGGAAGAAGGGTAAACCGAAACCAGTCTTCAAAACACTGGGAATCGAACCATCCAGACTTTGTGCGATTATATCGTGAATTAGGAGGTCCATTTTCAGCCCAAGTCCCCCACATATTCTCAGCTTTGTATACCACATAAACGGGGGCAGCTTCACCTGCCGCATTGCCACACATAATAATGGAAGTGCTTGCTTTGGAGGAATTTTTTATTATTTCCGGATATTTTGTTCCGCGTCTCATTAACACTTTACTTGAGCCTGGATCATCAACTAGGCATGTTTCATCATAATTCCATATGTTAGTATCTGGAACATTTTCTATTTCCTTTCCTAGGTGGTCGAAAAAACTATTGACGATCTCTTCATTAATTTCAGCTCTGCCATGGGTAATGTTTCTGGCAACTCTGTTGGCTAGTTGATGTTTATAACGTCTCAAGAAAGAATCGACCCATTCTTTTCCGGGATAGTTATGTTTATAACGCTCAACTTTTTTTCCTTGCTTGTCTAAATAAGATTTAACAATGACTCGCAATTCTAGAGTCGTTATTGGAAACCCAAACGCCGCTAAAGCTATACTGTGGGAGATAAAGGCCTGTTCCTCTTCTTCCGTAAATACTGTTTGTCCTCCAGGTTTTCCGGGACATTTGCCCCTTAATTTAGATGCCAATGTATTTCGGTGTATACCGTATTTTTCAGCAGCGCCACGAACTGAAATTTTTTTGGATCTAATTTCTTCTAAAATTTTTTGTAAGGTGTCTTCTGTATAATTTTTATATGACCTTGAACCAGGAGTCCTTTGATATACACGCGGCATGTTGAATCAACCTCCTTATACTCCTTAAAATAAAAGATACGCGGCATAAAATGCGGCACTTTCTCACCTGCCAAGTTTCGACATTTTCGAAAAATGGCCAGAACTATTATAAACGTTAATCAATCTTAATGAATATTTGGTATTTTCGTAACAACTAATATTACTTCAAGATCAGCATACCTTCAAACCAATCACTATGATAAGTTTGTCGTTGCACTATAAATATGCAAGTAGATAGGGTACAGGTCTCCGAGGCCAAAACTCCCATAAGAAATGTACAGGGCAAAAAGCTGTGGAATTACATCCGGTCTGGGGGGTCCCGCTCCCGCGGAGGTTGTTATCTAGACCTTGTGTCAGGTGATAAGGAGTAACCGTCCACGTGTGGGCATCTAACCTAAGGTGTACATCCGGGCTGATCTGATAAGGAGGGTCGGCACCACCGGTGCCTCGGGGAAAACCCCAAAGACCGTTAAACCGCAACCCCTGAAAAAACCTTGGTTCAAAAATGAGCGGCCTAAAAACGTGATAAGGAGATTGAAGTCACCACAGGTGACGCGCGCCCTAGCCCACCCCGAAGGGAGCGACCCCCAAAGACGCCTTGGCCTTGTGTTTGGAAATGCATGCATTCTTATATAAAAATGTGATTTTTAGCTGTAATTTCATTAATTTTACATGTGTTCTTATATAATTATATTGATAAAGAAGTTGAAGATATGAAGTTGAGATAAGAGAAAGAAGGGTAGATAATAATTTTGTGTGAATAAAATAAAATTAAAAATAATTGTGGCATTGATTGTACTTTAACCATGTAAATGAAATAAATGAAAATAGGAAGTCAGATAAAAGCGGGGAAGTACAGGCAGTGACAAAACCCATGTATTTTGAAATTGTTTTAAATGTAAACACTTGTCCTGTTTATATTACAATATTTTATTATTCTTTAAGTGTACAATAATTATTATTATTATGTAAAGTAATGTATTGTCTTATGCGTGATCTATGCTCATCATGCAGAACTCTAGAGATAACATCTTCAAGTGTTAAAATTCTTCTTTGAAATCGAAATCTGTCTATAGCGACATTCATCCAGGTACTTTTTCTGGCTTCTCGATAGGCATACTCCCACGCGATCAGGTGATGTACTGTATTGTTGGCTTCGTTAAACGTCACGATGGTTTTATTCCTCATCATCTTCGTAGGAAATCGCCGCCGTTAGAGACACATCCAGGGATATTCATTTAGACAAGAGATCTTTCATCTGTTGTAAAATGCCTTTATTGCTGCACGGAACATTGAACAATGATAGGTCCAGCTTCCCGGCTTTTTGTAGTGAATTGGTAAATTCGTCAAATTCGTAAAAGTTATCCTGATGTATAAAGTACAACAGCCCGTTTCTATATCGAAAGGCGGAGGTAAATTTTCCAGGTAGGCCGGGAAAATGTTCGGAAACTAGACCGCGAACTTTAGCTGTATTAGAACAGTCCAATTCTACAAAGTGAATGTTGTCGTGGAATATTAACGTCCTTCCCGTGTAAGTGACCAGAGCCGTTTGAACATCGGCTATTGCGGGAATGCCTAGGGTGCTGTATTGCTTCGGCCAACCCGGTAGCAGTCTTAGACTTGGAAAATCTACTGCATAGACGTATCTATCTATGAAGAGCATGATGTCACCCGTGGGTTTTTGATATAGGGCTGTTATTTTAGTAAAGCTGGGCGGTAAAAAGTTGAGCCAATCGAGGATGTACATAGGACCTTCTACTTTCTCGCTGTCTAACTTTGACATCCAAACCCACTTCTGGTAGAACAGGTAGAGCCGCTTGTTGAGTATTAGAAATGTGTTTACGGGAACCTCGCATAAATTCGGAGGATTCTCCCGGGGAGGCTGCGTTGGCGGCGGCTGAGTCGGAGGACGAGTCGGGGGGCTAGCCCGAGGCGTGGGAATTGTGGATGATGGCCGTACCGAAGCCGGGGTCCCATACCGAGCTTGAATGGCCCCTATATCATCAGCACTTAAATTAAGCTTGGTGGAATCGTAATAATCGAACATTATGGAACTTTTACGGGCTGAATGGTGTATTCCTAGTGCATGACCTATTTCATGAATTAAGGTTCCCAACAGACTGATTTGACCAGACGGTGCCGTATCCTCCCCGTAATACCATAATTCAGCCGCATCTAGGTGTATTTCAACAACGTAATCGTGTTGACCTGGCTGGGGTGGAAATTCGGAATGCCCAAGAACTCTACCGGGTCCATCAAATTCCCGAGGGTACAGGGATTTAGATGTATCCCTGCTATGATTGGCCCGTTTAAATGATATCGATATGTTGGGATGGAAATAATCATAACTAAATTTCAAAGGCGCATACTTCTGCCATTCTGCGACCGCTTTAGTGGCAATGTCTATTATTCTCGGACTGCTGCTAACTATACGCCATTTTATCTCGCTACTAGGCCATTTATTACTACTTATCCTAAACTCTGAATCCAGGACTCCGCATCGAGGTTTACCCAACAAAGTCAAAGTGGCTTCGTTGAACGAGCCGTCGACAGGTAAATCATGGGATTGTTGAAATGTAGCCACGGCTTCGGAAACCACAGTGTCATCTATAAGGTTATTGGACTTATCTTGTAAATAACCTGAGTCACGTAATATTTGAACTTTCTGCACATAATCATCATACAGGAATGCCTTTGCGTGGGCAAAACCGTATATAATGATAAGAGTTAGGAATTTAAAATGAGCCATTATAGCGCGTTCACGTAACGATGTGTACAGCGCGATGACTGTTAGGAAACTGAATAAAAGTAATGTTACATCTTTGTTTTATTACAAGGGGTAAACAAAACTACCAAACTTAATAATATATAACAGCATCTGTTTTATTATCTTTTTGTAATTCTCGATACAATAATTTGCAGTTATTAATAGCACAATGACATAAGCTTAAGCTATGATAAAAACATTCGGGTGCGCTGGGATGAAGCTTGAATTGGTAGTCTTCCACGGTTTGGACTTTGTCGCCCAAAAACTTCTTCAAGTATGCCTCCTTTTCCAATCCCTTACAGAATACCGTGTGAGCCCGCCTCGTGTCGTGTTGTAAAATTGTTGGAAGATCCTTGAGGTCTACGTAACCGTGATTCCAATTTAAACCGTGATGGTTGCTTTGTAACCAATACGCTTGCCTTTTCTGTTCCATATTAAGTACGGAGAACGGAAACGGAGGTTTAAACAAGTAATGTGACAAACAGGCGCCATCCCACACGGCAAGTTCCTTGGCAGTAAACTCGGGGGCGTTGAAAGCTTGAACGTCGGCTACCACGTACATTTTTCTTAAATTTTTCTAACTAGACCCGTGAATGGCTCGTACTGCAGCAATACGTCGTGAAGAATGAGACAATAAGCGGCAGTCCCGTTATTAAACGCTTCAGAGGCTTCCAGTTCCAATTTTAGATCGATCACTATATTCTGAACGCTTTCGTTTTGTTTCGTACACTCGATTACGAATACGGGTTTATCCTTGAATTCTTTGTAATCGAACAAGGATGCCACTTCCGACTTGTCATAGTATTGAACTCTAAAATTCAGGTACTCCTCGTATGCGTCAGTGTACTTGTTCTTGGAGAAATCGTAATTTTGTTGCTCGTATGGATACCGCCTGTTATTGATGTTAGCCTTCAAGTTAGTAATATTGTCACGTTAGGGGGTTCGTTTGATTCATACTAGATGAACCAAACATCGTAGCACGTGACTATGTCCGTAGATGAAACACAACTCGGAAATACACAACAATATATTTGAATAACCTTTTGCATGATTGCTTAAGACTAATACATTTACTTACATGACTAACACAACTTCATACCAAACCCACATTATGTTTAAGTAATGAGAGTATGGATGTTTCTAGAATTGTAGATGAAAGCAGCTTGCTGGATTGGAGTGGATCGTCGACTAACTTTGTACCAGCAAGTTCGAACCCTTTTATACTCTGTGTTGCAGAGTGGTTTTATTAATAATCAATATAATGTGGTGCACTGCAGATGTGTAGGCATCGAGACCCAGATTAGGTTATAAATAGACCAATCAGTATTATGTGTAATTAAATACACAAAAGTGCAACAAAGAAGGAATGCATACAACCCTAGATGCTTAAAATAGATAATCAATACTTCTGAATTGTACTGCATTGCGACACACTTTAATATGTTGAACTACTTTTGACAATTAATATTAAATATTCTAAATAAGACTAAGTCATTATTATGACACATCTCCCCCTGCAAACCAAGCGAAATCCATCCCTGAGGATGGTGAAGCTTAATTTCTACAAGGATTACAAAAAATCTACATAGAGAATGTTAAAATGGTTAATACAGTTATATAAGATACATCATACATGAAATGGTATACATACAATACAATACATGAAATTTTATAAGCAGTTGTGTATTTGCAACATTACACGAAACTTTGGTTTAATAAAACACTTCACTAGTGTACTTATTTGACGCACACTGTAGTGGCTTGAAACATCACTGTTTAGTGACTGTGTTGCCTATGCAACCCGTCGTGGTTTCGTTTGTAAGCGAAGTCGCCTACCGATGACCTCGGCCGCTGCTGTTGTATACGTGATGTGGTTCTGTAGTTTTCTACCATTTGTGATTCTAGTTCCATAGTTTCATTCCAGATGGCGTGAGTACAAACATTATTTTAAATAAATTGGTATTTTACTATTTTACATAAAATTACAAAATATTTTAAGTTTTTACTATCTTAATTTCTAATATAATATTTTATCGTAAACGTTTAAAGACCATTTCGCTGAAAATTTTGCGTATTTTCAAAAATACAATTATTTAAATGACAAGATTGTTTACAGTAAAGTTGCGGGGTGCATCTTCTGTGATTTTGCTGTATTTGCAAAAATTTCTTTTAAAAGCTTTCGCGGGAGCACGATGTCACATTCATTGTTTAACTTCAGCATCATGAATCCAAATTTGAACTTGACACAAATACAAGAGGTGCTGCATACAGCATCCCCCCTGGAGCCAGGGTTGCTCCCCGGAGTGCGTAAGTATTGTAGTTTTGGAAAATTTGGTATTTGAAAAATTTTTTTTTGTTTTTATTTTTTCCTCTTTTTATGTGGTGTGGAAATTCTAACATATATTGTATTATTCCAGAGTTATTCCAAGGAAGGGACCTGGAGACGGTGTGGGTGCGCCAAGGATATCCGCTCGCCATCATAATGTCGCAAGTGACCACCCGCATCGGCCCTGGGTGCATTTTCGTAGTGATTCCTGCGACTGGACACCATGGGGTGTTTGGGCTGAATGTGGAGGCGAGTTTTGTGGAGGTCAGAATAATTTTGGAAGGTCCGTTCTTGCGCCTCGACTTCTATTATATGGTAGAAGAAGATGATGGTGGTCCAGAAGTTCCGCCTGGAGCCCCAGGAGATCCCCCTGCTCCCCTCCCGGGAGATTTTTTATTAGACTTGAATATGGAAGAGATGTTACAATATTTAGATTTGTAGTATTTTGATTATTTAATATTAAAAATGTTTATTGAGATTTTTCTGAACTTATTTAGGTCAAATTTGGTCTTTAAATGTTTTAACATTTGCCGCTTCTATGGTACTAAGGTAAAAACTATTCTTTGGGTATTAGAAACATGCTCACGTGACTTAAAGTGACGCATCAAGTGTTTAAGATGGCCGTTGTTAACGTGCCTTGTACTTGTTGTTACTAAGTTTTATGTGATTTTACACTTCTGTAAGCTTTAAATATAAGGTAAGTAGTAATATTTTGATTAATAAGGTTATTACCTAGCGTGATATACTTTAACATATTTGAAACTTACCGTAAAAAGTTTAAAACTCCTAGCAACATGAATTGAGTAGCAGTTCAGCAACAATTTTAAAATTCCTTAACTTCTATGTTGTTCATGTTATAGTTAATTATTATCTAAGTTACAATGAATATAGGTTGTTTACTCTATTCTCTATAATGTTTTTTTCTAAATCATTGCAAATGATTAGATTTTACAAAGTTTTTTGGTTAACATATAAATAAGATTATTAATTACTTGTACTACTACACACGTAGAGTATTTATATGGTTCGAAGTGAAATTAGCTAAAAGTATGTAAAATTAGCATGTAATTTTCCAATTATTGCTAAAGTTAGTTATTTTAAATTTTTCTCACAAAATTTTACATAAGTTGTGAAAGTTGACTTAATGTTCTCAACCCTTTTTTGCTACTTCCACTTGTACAATGTAAAATAAAAAGATTTTCTTTTCATTTGTAAAATATGAGATTATCCAACAATTATAGGAAAAACGTCACATTTTTGTTTTCAAGGTTTGTTTAAAGTGTTTCCAACGTAAAACACTTTTTTGGTGTTTGTGGAGAGTTATAATGATGTTTTCCTGCATTTGAATTTAAAATTCTTAGCTCTTTTGCAAATTTTTTCGTATTGAAAGTTTTATTAATTTGATCGTTGCTCTTAAAACATTTTTGTTTTAATGCACATCGTACTATAGCCAAGCCTAACGTTAGAATTATTATGGCCATTTAGTACGTAGGTTGTATAAAAAAATTTGTCGATTTTCGATCCTGTAAATTTTGTGTTTGCAAGGTTCGATGAAATTTTTTCAATGTCATTTAATTTGTTATTTACACTTTGTAAATCATTTAACGTGTGAATGACTGTTTTATATCCAGCACTCAAATTTAAGTGTGGAATGGCTAGTCGTATATTTTCAAAGTTTGAATCGTTGAATTGTAGGTTAATTTTTGGCACATATTCCATGGTTAGCTCAGACTGCACAATATCCACTTTGGGTATCAAAATTGTAGATTTTGAGAATGCTTTACAATAACGAGATAAATTAATTTTTCCAATTCCGGAAAGAATGATGTCTTTTGAATTTGAATTATTACACACTATTGTGAGCACTTCGTATTTTGGAATCGTGAATAACCAAGCATTGGTTGTGATTAATTGTGTCCATATCGGATGATTAATTTCAGCTATACGTTTATCACAAATTTTTGGAATTGTTTGTGACCCACGATACAACTCTACTTCACAAATTTCGTGGTGATAGGCTAAATTCAAAGGTTGTTTTTGATCACACAAATATTTTTGAGGGTTATATTTTTGACAAGTTTCAAATTCATTTGTTGATAATATAAAAAATCGTTGTTTATCTAGGCTTACTGCTAGAAATTTTGACGAAGGTTGAATAAAAATATATGTATTTTTGATATACTGAAGGGGTAAAGGAGTTAATTTTAAAACATCATAATCAAGATTGTTTGTTATTGGTACAGAAATAATGTACACTAAATTGGAATTTTTGTAATAAACTGTTAATTTTATTAATTTTAACAAAATATGTATATTATCTGGTGTCAACGACACTGGAAATTCTAAATTTTTTGGTAAATGATGAAATAATTCTTGTAGTTCAAGCATAAATTTTTGTGGTGGTAAAATTGCAGGATGAATTATTCCTTTTTGAATAAAAAGAATTGCATTGGTTAAAGTTGTAATTTCAAATTTATATTGATTTGAAAATAGACTGTATAATTGAATATTTTCATCAATAAATAATCTCACGTCTAAGTAACTCATAAAATTAGACTGATTATGTAGTAATTCTTCTAGTTTATCTACATTTTTTCTCAACATATTCTGATTAAAATCTAAATTAGAAATTGAAGAATTAAACGTAGAAATTGCGGATGTAATTAGTATTGTTTGATCATTTATTAGCTGAGCTAATTGTTTACTGTGTTGTTCAAATTCCGTGATCTTTTTATCATAGAATTTACCATCTTCACTATCTAATGTTCCAAATAATACTTTCAAAAGTGATGCAAAACCATCAATAGGACTCCTTTTTGTACGGCTGTGCCCTACTAATTGTTCTAAATTAGTTTTCTCAAATTTCATTCTAGTTAAGCTTTCCATAGCGTTTTGGATGAAATTATCACAAATTTTTAAATTATTGATTATTTCTGTCTTTGGTCGCCATTTGTTTTGTCTCTCTTTTTGTGCAATGCATATTTGCTGTATTTTATCAAAATAATATTGAAGTTGTTCAAATTTATAATTGTAATGCGTTAAGTTCAAAAATGCAATTATTGTAACCTCATCATTATAAAATTTTAATTGTCCAATCTTTTCAAAATGCAATCCTGGACTGTATTCAAATTTGGTAATTGCGTAGGATTCGTCTACTTGACTTAAACTGGATTTTATCATCATAATTTTTCTGTAACAATTGAAATAAAAATTAGAATTTTTATTCAAAATATTTTAATATTTATAAATTTTATATTTTAATTTATTTAAATCTTTTCCTTTTCCTAAAATTGATGTATTTGTATTTTCTAGATACAAACTTCAAAGATAGAAAGGCCTCTTGATTTAGTGATCAAAAAATAAATATCTGTGGTTTCAATCAAATGATGGATTCTAGACATAATTTATATCTATTCTGGAATAGAAAATACTACCGTATTATAGGTAAGTTTAAATTATCTCAACTTATAATTTTACAGTGATTTATCATTTCATATGTGCTTCTGAATTAAATTCATATTGGTTCACATAGATAGGTAGTTCATTAACCTATGTGTGTCTGGTCAAGTCTCATTGCAGCAGCTTAACAGACAACAATGAAGGGTTGTTTGGTTATCTTACAGGATGCAAGCATCCACAACTCCCCAATGAAGCTGGCTTGCTTTTTAATGACTGCATTGGTCATGCAGGTGTAATCTAAATATAACTTTTATGAGTCGATATTTTTGATTCATTTGAACCGCATTTATTTTTCTATTCATTTATTTAACTTTGTAATTGTCTAATATTTTTTGATATTCTTATCTTTAACATCTTAATTTTCATTTATTTATTATTATTGTTTGAATATTCCATTTTCCTGAAATCATTTGTTCAAATATTTTAATTTGACTTGTATTTCATAACTCATTTTTCGTATTCTTTAATATTTCCACAATTTATTTCTTTACATTTAAATTTTAGCAGAGTTTTCCTATAATTGATTCACTTGATTAAAAAATTTTTTTTTTCACTTGATCAATTTGATTAACTTAATTTTACTCGATCAACTCGATTAATTCTTTCTTTTTTCTTCTAACTTGTGATTAACTTTTTGTCAACGGTCAACTACATTATATTTTTTAACTTCTACTCCCTCTACATAACAACATAATACGCGCGTTTTTTACTTTAAATATACCGTTGATCCTTCACTTAAATAATCTTTTAAAACAAATCTTCTAGGTATGTTTGCAACCATACACTTTTCCTTGTTCAGGAGCTTATAGATTTTAAAAAACAATGTAAATGGTCTAAGACACTAGACAAATATTAATATATCCTGTTACTGAAACAAAGTCAGCCGAAACAGATTCATTATCATCAATATTTATTACATTAGAATCATTTTTAGGATATACTAAACTAACCCGGCCAGGATTTCAGTGCCTTTTTACCAAAAATTTATTAAGCCTCCGTAATAACATTTTTGACACATTCCTTTTATAATTCATTTACCATAATCGTGTATCAGGGTCGTCCCTGTAAATTTTAAAACAGGTGGATCTTTAATTCCAACTGGATGAAAATATACTACCTGATTACACCCAAAAGTTAATCTGCATTATACACATTTGTATAAGCTATATTTATTCATTATTAGATATTTTTGTAACTCTGCTAATTTAAAATACTCGTCATAGGAGAAGTTTAGACGTATGACGGATTAATACAATGATTCTATGAGGCTAAAATAAATTCTCCTCCCCTTTATATTACTTACTTTATTTTTTCAATTACTTTGTAGATATATTTATCATTACTTATCATTTTCTAAAGATATATTTGCATCTTTACGAGGAGAATTATTATTTTGTGGGACTAACGACCATGGATCATGAAATTTCAAGATCCTACTGACGTGAACTACTTCTTCTTTTGCTTTAGGCGACTTGCCTTTCTGAATTAAATAATCAACTTCAGAAAGTTGTTTCTTTATATAATAAGGACCAAAATATCGTAATAACAACTTCTCACTCAAACCAACGTGTCGAATTGGAGTGAAAATTTTTATCATTTCTCCTACTTTAAAATCAACGGATCTATGTTTAGAATCGTACCGATTTTTATCTTTATTTTGCTGTTTTGTAATATTTGTAATGGCCAAATTACGTGCTGCTAAAGCATTTTCACGTACTTGTAAAATATTCATTTTTGTCACAGGTGTATTTAGTGCTACATCTGTGGGTAATCTTGGCTCTCGACCATACAATAACATAAACGGAGAAAATTTTGTAGTTTCTTGCCTCGCTACATTATAAGCGAATGTAACATTTATTAACATCGTATCCCAATCTGTTTGATTTGAATTTGTATACTTGCTAAGCATATTGATAATCGTACCATTTTCCCTTTCGACTAAACCGTTGCATTGTGCATGATAGGCAGTAGTAAATCTGCTATCTACTCCCATAATTTTTAACAATTCTTTTACTATCTGAGAATGAAAAACTTTTCCCTGGTCAGATAATAAATATTTTGGACTTCCGTGTCGACATATAATTTGTTCTAAAATGAATGATGCTACGGGTCCAGCCTTACCATTTGGTAATGCCCTTGTTTCGCAGTATCTTGTGGCGTAATCGATTGCTACTACTATTGTAGTTTTCCCCCCTGCAGTTCTATGCAAAGGTCCAACTAAGTCTATTCCTACTTTTTCGAAAGGTAATCGTATCGAAATAGGTTGCAACAAACCGGCTGGTTTTTGGTACTGCCTTTGCGGGCTTGACAAGTTCCACAACCAGTTACGTAGACTTGCACATCCTTCAAAAGACCATCCCAATAATATCTTGATTTAATATTATGATAAGTTTTTGTAATACCTAAATGTCCTGCTAACGGTGCGTCATGATTATTATATAAAATTTCATATTTTAGAGAATCTGGGATTACTAAAAGATTTTGTGACCCTTGTAAATTTATATTTTTCTTGTATAATACTCCATCTATTAATTTAAATGATTTTGCTCTTTTTAATTCACCAATTGTTAGCGTAGAGTCATTTTTATTTTCTAATGCCAAGAAAAGTTTGGATAATTGATTATCTTGACGTTGCAGGTCTGCAATATCGTTGGGTAACATTATCAAAGTTGGAACAAATTCTGCTTGAATTTCGTCAAGTTCTGTGGCTGGTCTACATGGATTACGGGACAACGCATCCACATCTTTATTCAAGGTCCCTAACTTATGAGACACCTTGTATGAGAAATCTTGTAACTTGATCGCCCACCTTGCTAATCTACCTGTGATATCTCGTGACCTCTGGATCCAACATAAACAATGATGATCGGTAACTATATTAATATGTTTTCCAAATACATAAGGTCTTAGCTGAGTTAAGCTCCAAATGGCTGTCAAAGCTTTAAGCTCTGATATTGAATAATTTTTTTCTGCTTTTGTAAGCCCTCTTGATATAAATGCAATTGGAAAAAATTCTCCATCAAAATTTTGTAAGAGGATAGCTCCTAATCCCTCTCTACTAGCGTCTATTCTTAACTCTGTTTCTAATCCAGGGTTAAAATGATGCAAAATTGGTGCAGATGATAACTTACTTTTTAAAGTATCAAATGCCTTTTGCTGCTCTTCCTCCCACGTAAACTTAATTGAAGGTTTAGTGAGATCGTACAATGGTTTAGCTATTCTTGCAAAATTTTCTACATGCTTCCTATAATAATTACACATCCCTAAAAATGATTGTACTTTTTTAGTAGTATTTGGTGTTGGAAATTCAGTTATTGCCTGAATTTTACTATCGTTAGGTAGAATACCTTGTGAATTTACTTTATGTCCTAAAATAATAAGTTTTTGCATAATTACATTTACTGGGTTTCAAAGTAAAATTATGCTGTCTTAATCGTTCAAACACATTTCTGAGTCTGAGTAAGTGTTCGTTAAATGTATTTGAAAATACTAAAATATCATCCATGTATACTAAAATTTCTTTAAATTTTAAACCTTTCAGTACTCGATCTGCCATATTTTGGAAAGTGCGAGGAGCATTCGTTAATCCGAAACTCATTACGTTGAATTCATAAAGTCCATCAGGAGATACAAATGCTGTCTTTTCTCTATGATTTGGATGTACCCCAATTTGGAAGTATCCAGAATACATATCTAAAGATGAGAAATAACAAGCACCACTCAAGTACCTTAGTAAATCTTCTATGACTGGCAAAGGGTAATTATATTTTTTTGTTACTGCATTTAATTTGCGATAATCTATACAGAATCTAAATGAATTGTCTTTCTTTTTAACTAACACAATAGGTGAAGCCCATTCACTTTGAGAGTCTCTTATTATATTATATTTCAGCATTTCGTCAATTTGTTCCTGTATTATTTGTCTTTCTTTATGTGATACTTTATAAGGTTTAGATTTTATTGGTTCAGAACCTTCGGTTATTATTTCGTGCCGTACTAAATCAGTGAAACCCATTTCCGAAAAGTTATCTGCGAAGATATCTTTATATTCGTCTAATAATTTTTCTAATTGTTCTCGTTGGTTTATAGTCAATTCAGGGTTTATATTATGCTTTTTTGAATTAGGTTCAGCATATACATCTAGTGTCGATAATAATTTTGAATTATTTAATGACTCGATTTTTTCTAGATAGCCGAAGGCTGTTCCTGCAAATAATCTTACATTATTTGTATTTTTTGAGCATAATTCAATTTGCCAATTATTTATACTGTTTTGAGTATAATTTATTGGGATTAATTTGTTTTTGTGTAACAAACTGTCTCGTAAATATATTTCAAAGTTACTTTTTCGTAATTTATTTTTATCTAATAATTGTAAATGTACAATTTTTTGCTCGTTCGGTTTTATTTCTATATCGTCGATTAAAACCAATTTATGTAAATTGTTTGGTTCACTTGACACTTCTATTTTATATAAAAAATTATTGAAAATTAGTTTATTATTTATATTTACTTTCCAAAGGTCCCTGATGCTAGATTTATGAAAATTAATGCAAACTGAATTTACTGTGTTATTATTTAGAATAATAGTAGAATTTTGAAAATTAATTTCACTCTTATGTTTCAGCAAAAATTTCATTCCTAAAATCAAAGGCTTTGGAGAAGACTCAATTATTACTGCTTTAATGGTGGTTTTCCAATTTTGAAGAGTTAACTCATAAGTTGTCGTTCCAAGGACTGGTAATTTATGTCCTCCAGCAGTTAACAAACAAGATATTCCTGCTGCATTTTCTACTTTACGTACAAAATCTTTTTGTATAACGTTTTCAACTGATCCTGTATCTATAATAATTTCTACTTCTGTGTTATTAATATAGCCTAGAATAATTAAAATTTGTAAATAATTTCTTATATCAGGGAGCCCTTGTTTTTGATTGTGGACAGCTTCGTGGCTCAGTACCGTGGCTGTCCGTTGCCATTTCCCAAATCACTATTCCTACCAAAATTTTGTGGTTTTCCTCTAGTATTATTGCCTCTGTTATAATTTTGACCTCGTGGTTGTCTATTTTTTGAATTTGTATAAACACCAACATTTATTTTGCATGCTTTTATGGTATGCCCCACTTTTCCACATTTAAAACAAATTGGTTGCGCAGTTAATGTACGAGATGGACCACGATATGTAAATCCTCCTCTAAAATTCTGATTTGAAAATGCTCCTCTCGAACGAGGATCTGTATTAAAACGATTAAAATTTTGATATTGGCTTTGATTTAATGTTCTATCAAAAGCTCGAGAATTATTGTAATTTACCGAAGTTCCTTGATACGGTACCACATCAGTAACTAACAAAGTAGAATCTGTAGTTTGTAATTTAGACAGTTCCTGACGTTTTTTAGCATCACTAATTTTTAAAACCAATTTTTTCAGTTTTTCTAGTGTCATCTCGTCTTCTGTTAATACTGAATATAAGTACTGATTGCATGAATGTAAACCTGATTCGAAATATTCAATTATATCTGCTTCGGACATATTTTCATCTAAATTGTAACAGATGTCTAATACTTCGTATAAATAGCTATTTATGTCCTCAAACTCGCCTTGTTTTTTAGATCGTAATTTGAATTTTAATTCTCGGTTTATGGAACCTCCTGAAAATTCTTTCAAGAAATGACTTTTAACAGTTCCCCAAGTAAAATCTTTGTGGACAGGGATTATTCTAAACTTTTCGTACCAAATTGCTGCAGATCCTACTAAAAATGATCCAAAAAAGAATAATTTGTTTTTTTCGTTCCACGAGTTCGCTGCCGCTGCTCGTTCATAGGTATTTAAAAATTTTGCAGGATTTTTGTCTTTAATTGGATTAAAAGTCTCGGGACTAAGAAATTTAGGTAGAATGGGATTTGCTAATGTTTGAAAAGCTTCGGTGATTGTAACATCTCCCATTGTGATTAAATTTGAGTTATTCGGAACAATAGTTATAGGATTTTCTGTATTTATAAGAAAATCTTGAAATATTCCTTTAGGTTTAAAAACAAATGATAATGTAGAAGCCTCTTTATAATCAAATTTATATAAATTTTTGTTTTGTAGTATATTTGAATACTCCGGAATTAATTTATAGGGTTTTTTACTAGTTTGTTTATGTAATCTTTCTAAATCAAAAAGTAAACTTAAATTTTCTATTTCTGGATCAGTGGTTTCTTTATCTATTTGCGATTTTGGCACTATAGTAGTGTTAAAATTTTCTATTTCAGAGTCTACTTGTGATGAATCTTTGTTAAATATTTCTTTTTCTGATTCGCTCGAATCTTTATCAGATATATCTGATTTTAAATTTTTGTCAGATATTTGCAATTGTACTGAATCGTTGTCAGATAATTTTTCATCAGGTTTTAATCTAATTTTATCAGATGTAAATTTTTCAAGAACTTGTTCTTTTGCATGGTCTAAATTTATTGGAACAGATATAGGTAGATTTTCTACACTTTTTGAATCTTTGCCATCAAATTTACATACAATTGTATCTTCGTATTCATAAAATGAAAAAGATTTATCCAAATTTGGTTTTCGGGTTTCAATTTCTCGTATTTTTGATTCTTCGTTAACATTTGCTGTTAATTCCGAACTATTATGTTTTGGTTTGAAATCTGACGAATAATTTGAAACGGAACCTAACTTTTCTCTTTGTTTGATTTCAGAAGATTCTTGAATTGGTTGCTCCGATAATTTATTTTTTAAACTTCTCAAATTTATATCATGTTTTGGCCTAGATTTTCTTTTGTGTTCATCCCCAGACATTATTATACCTGAGATTGCAATCCATAATTGAATATTTACTCATAATTCAACAATAAATTTAATTTGACTTCTATTTGTAGCTTGCGAAGAATAATTTTAGCAAATATTTAATAATCAATGCTAGTTAATGATAAAGGCATCTCTTATCATGCTAAGATGTCCTTAAATAATCAACCTTAATCGATTAAATCTCAAATTTCATTTAACATTGATATTCTAACCAAGCTAGCATTTTATGGTTTCTTAAACGCAAGAAAAATACATATTTCAATCAAAGGAATGCAAACGGCGCTCCACCAAGTTGTCACGTTAGGGGGTTCGTTTGATTCATACTAGATGAACCAAACATCGTAGCACGTGACTATGTCCGTAGATGAAACACAACTCGGAAATACACAACAATATATTTGAATAACCTTTTACATGATTGCTTAAGACTAATACATTTACTTACATGACTAACACAACTTCATACCAAACCCACATTATGTTTAAGTAATGAGAGTATGGATGTTTCTAGAATTGTAGATGAAAGCAGCTTGCTGGATTGGAGTGGATCGTCGACTAACTTTGTACCAGCAAGTTCGAACCCTTTTATACTCTGTGTTGCAGAGTGGTTTTATTAATAATCAATATAATGTGGTGCACTGCAGATGTGTATGCATCGAGACCCAGATTAGGTTATAAATATACCAATCAGTATTATGTGTAATTAAATACACAAAAGTGCAACAAAGAAGGAATGCATACAACCCTAGATGCTTGAAATAGATAATCAATACTTGCTGGATTGGAGTGGATCGTCGACTAACTTTGTACCAGCAAGTTCGAACCCTTTTATACTCTGTGTTGCAGAGTGGTTTTATTAATAATCAATATAATGTGGTGCACTGCAGATGTGTATGCATCGAGACCCAGATTAGGTTATAAATAGACCAATCAGTATTATGTGTAATTAAATACACAAAAGTGCAACAAAGAAGGAATGCATACAACCCTAGATGCTTGAAATAGATAATCAATACTTCTGAATTGTACTGCATTACGACACACTTTAATATGTTGAACTACTTTTGACAATTAATATTAATTATTCTAAATAAGACTAACTCATTATTATGACAATATTGACGTGATCCAGATCTGAAGCAATCGATTCTTTATGGTTCCTTTTGTTGTTTTGAAATGCAACGAGAATCCATTGAGGTCTTTGGAAACCGCTGCTGCTTTTGACGGGCCACACTATGGACGTGGTTTGAGGTAGGTTAGGATAGACGTAAAGATCTCGAGCGTGGAACGAAACGGATATTGGAGTGTTTTTGTTTATTTTGTCATACAACGCCAACTTTCCGGCATCGCTGGGAACAATGTATGGCACTTTCCAGCTCATTTTAGTTATTTTAACTGTTACACCTGCTTCTCCCTGGTAACAATCTACATCCGATTTTGCACGAGTCAAAATTAATTCTTGACGCATGTTAACGATGGGGCGCCTGTATCCCTCGGCGAAACCGAGCACATGTCGCAGGGGAATGGAGGTGCAAAATGTAGTCGCGTTGGGACATATTTGTAATTCTTTGTTTGATGGGCTCCATCCCGCATGAGAAAGCGCTTTACTTTCTTCCTGGGTGTACGAAACGTATCCCTTGATGGCGCTGCTGAGACCCGGCGATCTGCAGCTCTCAATGGTCTGATCACCCAACACGAAACGTATTTCCTCGAAAAGGAACAGAGGGGCATTGTTGGTCAACACGTGACCTTTAGCCGGATCGTCGGAGGTCATTGTGCCTTCGATGTAGATGGAACTGTCGTAAGTAGCGGTGAGCACATCAGCCTTCTGGATGATGAGATTGATATCGTCAGAGTTATCATAGGCGTTGGTCGCGTAAGGATGATAGGTACGCTTATCAGCTTCAACGATCAGGTCCTCGTAGCGAGCGTTCTCGAACACGTTTTTTAAAGCTTCTTCCATATTTACAGAGCACACGGTAACCCAACGAGTTTAAGAAATTAACGTCTTGACTGGTAAGCTGTCCCGACGCGTGCGTATTGGCATCCACTTGTAAACTGCCGCCTACTACTGATGCATGTGACTTTTTATAGAAAATGTTTAGACCCATATCGTTTCAACTCTAGACGTATTGTGAATTGTTCCTGGCCAAAATTCACCTCTTCTCCGTTCTGGTCCAACAATCTCAAGGTAATGTTGTCTATCTTACGAACGTTAAGGGGTAAATACAATACGGTGGCCGGCACGTTGACCAGT
Organism: Ctenicera cuprea; assembly: GCA_958336395.1. Classification (NCBI taxonomy): domain Eukaryota; kingdom Metazoa; phylum Arthropoda; class Insecta; order Coleoptera; family Elateridae; genus Ctenicera; species Ctenicera cuprea. The sequence continues at coordinate 45,464,831 of OY284489.1, read as the reverse complement.
CTAAAACCCGGCTCCACCGAGATGTCGAGCTCGAAAATGGAATGAGATAACGAGCTGTTGCGGTAGGCTCCCGAGGTAATGTTACACTCCACGTGAATGTTGGTAGTCTTGATTATTCTAACGTCCAAGTCAGACTCGTGAACTTTGCCGGAATGTAGTATTCTAGGTGAGAAGCCTAGCATACGTCCGATAGAACCGGCCTTTGTAAAGTCAATGTCGTAATGGCTTTTAATTTCAGCCTTTAAAGTATTGTTGTTGGGTCTTAAAATGAAAGCCAATGCCCCGTGGGCGTTGATTTGAGACTGAAGGTAATTGTTTAACTCTTCTATTTCGTAGGCACCATCTGGTATGGTAACGACTTTATCCCTGCCGTAATATAACTTGTTGTTGCCCTCGTAAATATTTTTAATGGAATTGCATCCGTAGAATCCTGCTAGCCCGAGTCCGTATTCGAAATCGGGATGCAGATCGATGGGTGGGAAATAATCGACGCTGATTTTGTTGCCCGTGCCCGTCAAGGTGAATGTCTGAGACATGATTAAAGACGAACTATACCGACACTGTTATTTATTACACTGAGTAAAACGAAATACACTCTAGGTCCTTTGAATTGGTGAGTAAACTGACTAGATGACTCGAGTCCAACAAATCGCAATCGGTCTCCCAGTTCAGGAATATGTTCAAATCGGCCAGGAATAATGCGAAATTTAACGGTGCTGGATTCTTAAGATGTACTGTTATTCGTTTATTTTTTATGTTGGTTTCTATAGCGGTAAATTTTATATCGTGAACATGTAAAAGGTTGATTAATACCTTGTTGTATGAGGAATCGATGATACTAGCCGTAGATCTGGTAAAATACGACATGTTTCCAGACAGACCTCTGTACTGAGAATGAGGCTAATATTATTTATTCATATATCTTATTTAAAAAATTTAAACAGAGATGCCCGCAAATTACGGTGTTGTATTGTTGCTCCCTTTCATGATTATATCTGATCTTGCAACCTCGAAAATACTTGTGCACTTCGAGCGGGGGTCCAAGGTCACCAAAGCTGTCGAAATATACGACGTAAGGCCCTCGCTTCTTGTAAGCGACCCAATGAGATCCAGGACCTTTGGCATTATCCAAATTTATAATTCCACTCTCGTTAATGTGCGGTTTGTGAGGCAGACTGTCGCGCATAAACACTCCTCTAAAATATGGGATATCTTTCGCGAATTTTCTCAAGTCTACATCGGTCAATGACCTTCGAGGCAGTTTTATCAGTTTTTTGAATACGGTTTCAGATATAGTGCACGCCCGGATTTGTGAGGTCGTAGATAAAGAGCGTTTCCTTTTTTGCCGAGCGCTATCGCTTCCATGACCTGATGATGACGCTCGTTTTCGCCCAGCTGTTTTCTCGCATCCTTGGCCTCGTTTACCGCCTTTGCTATGCCCGAAGCACCACCAGCAAGCACTCCAACGGCCGATAGGCCTGCAAAAAGTGGCACGAGAAAGGGTAGAAACCCTCCATCTTTGGGTAAAGGTATAACCCGGGGAACCATAACGTTTTTCTTGCCTCCCACGCTTTTGACTGCCTGTTTAGCCGCCAAGAGTCCAACCTTTATCATATCTTTCAGCAAGGATGATCCGGCATTTTTTACGGCTTTCTGAACTTTAGACAGCAAACCAGTTTTAAACGTGTCTTTCTTCTTGGGTTTTTTTACAACTGGCACCCGTTTTGGACTTTGATTTTTTACAGCCGAATCCCATTTTGGTTTTTAACTACATTGCTGTAGTTACCGCCCACGCAGCCGCTTTCTCTCCAATATCGGACTCTCTAGACTTGAATCTTTCCCACGCCCTCTCGGTCAGCACTTTGTCTGCTTGATGTCTCCTATCCAGATCCTTGTACTTGTTGTAGGCTATGTCGTGTTCCTTGCACGCTGCAGCCAAGGGATTTATCCCGGTATCTCCTCTTGCTAGTCTGAGCTGCAGATGAGTCCCAGGGCCACAGTACTGGTATCCACCTGGAATATGAAGCTCCACAGGTAAGTTGTTTATCAAGGAGTTGACCACACCCCGACCCCGACGTCGACGAACGATAGGCATTTAATGGGAGCCGCAGACGTTGAGGGGTATATATATATATATAGGTGGCACCACGGTTCAACCATCAAAAAATGGAATTTATTAAACAGCCTCACACGTTAAGAGTTGCGGATCACGACTTTATCGAACCGCAAGCTCCTCATAAACATGGACCGCTTTTACCGAATTCTGTGCGATGTATAATATGCGGGCCTTCAGGTGCTGGAAAAACAGAATGTCTGCTAAGTTTAATCGAGTCTGAAAACGGGTTAAAATTTCAAAATGTTTTCATTTACTGCAAGTCGCTGAACCAGCCCAAGTACCGGTACCTGGAATGCTTACTGAAGCCAATCGCAGGAATGGGGTATTACCCATACAGCGATAAGGAAGAGATAATATCACCCAATGATGTCCCTCAACATTCGTTAATGATATTCGATGACATTGCATGTGATAAGCAGGACGTTATGCGTGATTATTTTAGTATGGGCAGACATAGCGGCGTGGACTCGTTCTATCTCTGTCAATTTCGAAAAATGTGCTCCGAGTGTTGGAAAGAAAAATATGGATTCCTCACGATAGTTAAAGATGACACGACAGGCAGATACCGCCGAGGCTTTGATTGCTATATAAAGATGCACACCTCAGATATCTGATGCATACCACAACAGAACTGCTAAGAGACAGGTCTAGAACAGATCTGTTACAGGTATAACAGGTCTAGAACAGGTACGGAACAGGTATAAACAGGTCTAGAACAGGTACGGACCAGGTATCAACAGGTCTGGAACAGGTATAACAGGTCTGTAGCAGCTATAACAGGCCCGTTAATATGAATGTCAAAGAGAAACTCGGGAAGCAAAAGCTTGTACGAGCTAGGTCATCTATCAAGCGTAAATATGAGGCGATTCGTCGTGGAGATTTCGATACTCTCAAGTTTATCGAAAAGACCTATAAACCTATAGTGGAGCCTTTGCAAAAATTAGCAAAGAAATCCGAACGCAAGCCTGAATTAGAGCCTAAAACATAACCTAAGACCGAGTCTAAGACTGAACGTCATATTAAAACAGTCAAACAGCCTGATTTCCTAGATACCATTGATATCGGTGAAATAGACCCTGAGAATGAGGATGACGTGTTTGAACCGACTCCCAATGCTTCCCAGATGCTGGAAGAACCCTCTGGAAATGATTTTCTCGAACAATATGATCCGTTACCCAGAAAATATGTTAATATATTAATTCGAGACACAGAGATCCAAATCGATACAACATACGGTGTGCATTATGATGTGGATACTGATAAATGGAAAATAGGGGATTCTACAGTGGGCATAGGTGATCCAACTAATCCTAAGAATCCAGGACCAAATCTGAATATAAAAGGAAAAGAATACCGGGAGACTGATGGACTTTATGAACTTTTAATTATGAAAGAACCACATATCTATACAAAAGCAGATCTGGAGGAGTACTCTGACATACTGAACAGAACTAACGCTTATAGGCGATTTTACAGCTCTAGGGGGCAGATTCAAGGAAGTCGAAGTTACAAATATCAGAACATAATAAAGCCTCTTTTGACGAGTCCTAAACGATCTAGATATGGAACTTGGAGTGGTACCAGCTTGAAGCGTGTCACCGGTAAAGCTAAAGAATACGTTTATTGGAACACCCCGCATGAATTGGTGGAGCGCTTAATGTTACTGCATTCATCAAAGATGGCCGGTCATACCGGCCATTCGAATGAAATTTTGAGTATCATTGAAGAATTGCGCGAAGAAGGTATAATAGCTTAGGAATTCTGGGTTCGATGCCCAGTAACATCATGAGTGTGGACAAGTTTGGACGTCATCATTGGACCCTGCGCGGGGGTAAGAAGGGTGATCCCGGTATAGGTTTTAAACTAACAGCTGCCGTAGATTATAACATTGAAAAACGTAAACTGGTTAACGTTGCTGTACCCATTAATGAAACGGATGCTGCTACCAAAAAATATGTGGATGAGAGTGTGGAACCTAAATTTACGGCATGCAATAACAAAATAATCAAAATCGTAGAGGCCATTCCTGGAACGATCGAATCTAAAATAAGCATGTATGCGAATGAAAATTGCTTGCATTTGAATGAGACAGTTAGCACAGAGAAGCAATATGATGCTAAAAATAGGCGTATCATACGAGTCAAGGATCCTCTACAGATAACAGATGCCGTTAATAAAAGATATGTGGATGCACTAGAGAACCGGATAGAGGGTACTTTAAGATCGATGGATAGTGTCCTCCAGGACATACAAAATTTCAAGCATAAGATGGAAATTCTCAATCTCGAACAGGCAGTCAAAGCAATCAGTGTCAATATAAATACACCTTCTCAAAATGGAACAGGTAGTCAATGAGCTACACAAACCGGCTAGAAAAAATTTCCCTAGACGTCGTACTATCATAAAGGAGTTCGATGACCTATGGCAGGCTGATTTGGCTGAATTTACTCAGTATGCTAAAGAGAACCAAGGTCACTAGTATATTTTATTCGTGATCGATTGTTTTTCCAAGTATTTGTGGACTCGTCCGCTCAAATCCAAAGGCGGTGTTGAGGTAACGAAGGCAATGGCCACCATTTTCGAAGAGGGTCGCACTCCCAAACACCTTTGTACAGACATGGGAATAGAATTTTACAATAGAGGGTTTACCTCTTTAATGAAGGTCCACGGAGTAAACCACTATTCAACTTATAGTGTCAAAAAAGCTTCAATGGCAGAGCGAGTTATACGCACGCCCAAAACATCGCTATACAAGACGTTCAGTTTGCGAGGGAAATTCAAATGGATCGATATACTGAATGACGTCACACGGGACTACAATAACAAAAAACATAGTACTATAGGAATGAAGCCTGCTGACGTCACAGCTTCCACTTCGTTGCCTTGCTTCGATAACCTGAAAATAATGGGCAAACGAAAATTCTCCTTGGGAGACTAGTAGTTAAACAGTGGGGTATCTGGACCAAAAGGTGTTTCTGCGCAGGTTGTGTTAGCGCATGGGTGTGTCTGCGCATGGGTGTGCGCATACGTGTGGGGTGTGTTTGCGCAGGGTGTGTCTGCGCAGGGGTGTAGGCATACGTGTGCGCAGGGGGTGTGTTTGTGTAGGGGGAGTGTGCGCTGGCGCAGATGTGAGGTTATGTGTGCGGTTTGCGTGGGGGCGTGTCTGCGCTGGCGCAGATAGGGGTGTGGGCATACGTGTGCGCAGGGGGTGTGTTTGTGTAGGGGGCGTGTCTGCGCTGGCGCAGATGTGAGGTTATATGTGCGGTTTGCGTGTCTGCGCTGGCGCAGATAGGGGTGTGGGCATACGTGTGCGCAGGGGGCGTGTTTGTGTAGGGGGCGTGTCTGCCATTCATTATGCTCCATATAGCTAAGATTCCCACGTTGTTACACAGATGTGCACCACGTGTGACTGCAAGTTTCTAAATTTAACTCTTCTTTGTTGCTATGCTGTGAACATTCCAAGAAGATGACGTCATTGTACACAGCTGCTACATATGTCTAACATTCCAAGAAGATGAGATCATTGTACACAGCTGCTACACACATTCCATTCATTATGCTCTATATAGCTAAGATTCGCACGTTGGTACACAGATGTACACAACGTGTGGGCTGCAAGTTTCTAAATTTAACTCTTCTTTAAAGGTTAAAACAGATGCTTTTCAGAACACCCGCTGGCGCAGATGTGAGGTGTGTGGTTTGCGTCTGCGCTGGGGCAGGCGTGTGATTTGCGTCTGCGCTAGTGCAGGCGTGTGGTTCGTGTTTGTGTTGGGCAAGTGCGCAGGTGCGCAGGTGGGGTTGAATTAAACAACTCTCATAATAAAATGTATTTATTTAATTTTATTGTACATTTATTGTTCTGTAATTCTTATCTATGTATAATAATCTATTTTTAATAATACACATAGTGTTAGTAAAAGCATTTATATTTTGTAGCCTACGGTTAATACATAAATTAATTTATAACATTAATTAATTTATAATAACATTAATTTTCTATTTTCTTTATCGCACGTGCAATTTCGGCTGTCGCCACAATATCTGCAATTTCCTATTACATCAATCAGGGCTCTAGAGCAAGCGCTAGAAATTTGTTGTTGAACATTGGCAGTCTTTTCGAATAAGCCTAAATTAATCGCGATTATATTTTCATCATAAAAAAATGGATAATAACGTTCGCCCGGATAAATGAATTTGATTTTCCAACAGTTGTGGATCGATTTTCGCGCTACCAAAAATTCTGTTAGATGCAGCTGTTTAATTTGATAATTTGGAAAAAGTTTTGTGAAATTTACTTGATTGGATGCAGGAGGATATTTTAGCACAAACCGCTTAATAGCCTGATCAGTCATGATTGATAAAAATTCTTGCAGTGGTGGCGACAGCGGCGGCGGCGGCGAATTATGCAGCGTCGGATGCGGCGGCGTCGAATGCGGCGGCGGGGAAAGCTGTGGAGTCAGCGGCGGCGGTTGTAGATGTTGGAATTTTTTCGAAATGAATTTTTGTCGTATTACCAGAACGGCCGGAAGAGTAGATGTAGAATTTATCGGTCAGCAAATGCAACTCTTCATCGGTCAGTCCGTCGTAGCGGGTGGGTAATATAAAACGAGCTTCGGCCAATTCTATTACCACCTTGTCCCCGTATTTAGTGGTGCACCGATAAGCTTTTTTAATGTGATGCTTTTCGTTAAGGATCAGATCTCGTACACTGATCCAATCTTTTACGTCGCTAAGTTTGCACAATTTTGCGTTAAAATCTGCCATGATTATATATATTTACTGGATGGTGCGAAGGAGAAAGCACTAAAGTATTGTAAAGTATTCTTGATCGGACTGACCATCTGCGCTTGTTTTGCTTTCATTGTTGCTACTGCTGCTGCTAGGTTCTTCCTCAACGGTTTGAGTATTCTGATCGACTGTTGTGGCTTGCAAAGGTTTAGTTAGTTTTAAAGCAGAGTAAAGGTGATCAATTTCAGTCTGTATATCGATAACAATTTGATTTGCAGTCGTTATATTTAAATTAGCCGCATTTTGATGTTCAGACAGTTTGTGCAAAATTTTATTTAATTCTTTGTTTAGAAAGTCTTTATTTACAGCATCATTTTGGTATAACGGTGTTCCAACATTGATTAATCGTCGATATTGAACATCATAGTATTCATAATCGTCTTCGTCGTAAAAAGTCTCAAAGTAAGGTTCTCTGTGATGAATGTGCCGTCCAAACTTGTCCAGCGCCATTTTAAGACTAAACTTATTCTATTATGGCAGCTTCTTTTAATTCCTCTATTATGCTAACAATTTCATTACCATGATTTGTATGTCCAGCTGCTTGTGATGCGTAAAGAAGTCTTAACCGATCGACTAACTCATTTGGATTGTCCCAATAAACATAGTCTAAAGGTTTATTACTAACTTCTTTAAGCATCATACCTTTACCAACTCGATAAGTTTTTCTAGTAGCACCTGTAGTATTTTTGGATGGTGCTGTAGGTTTTATAAATTTTTTATACTTTGGCTGATTAAAGCCTACTTTTTGCTCATTTTTATCATACTTTCTGTGTGCCGCATTAGTTCTATTAATGATATCGTTATAATTTGTCGTATCTTCTACAGTTGGATCTCCGGGATTGTTTGTGAATAACAATTCAAACAAGCCAGGTGTGCCTTTGTAGACTTCATCTTTAACAATTAAGTTCGATCCTTTTATATCTACCTGCGAATCACCAAAAGTAAATTTATTATCATCAAAATCAAGCACAACCCCATATCTTCCTAAATTAGGTCTTTCTCTAAGAAAGCGCTTAATATATTTTGCTGGAAGATCATCATATTGATCTAAAAATGCATCCATAACCTGTGGGCTTTGAATTAAAGCATCCAAATCTTCAGGTGAAGTATATACACTTTTAATTGATTCGTTAAGCTCGTCCTCGGATGGTAAAGATTCACCTATATCTTCCATTTTTTGAAATTGTACTTCTGGCGGCGGCGGAGGCGTTGAAATTAATGTAGTATCATCTTGCTCAATTTTTCTTCTTCTTTTAGCAGGTGAATGACGACCGCATAAATCTGCTACAACAGACGTACTTGCATCTTTCGTTTTAGCTCGATTGGATTTCAATATTGATGGTGATGGGGATGCTGCATTACTTTTTTTAATTTCTCCTACAATAGTTTCTACCTGCTGAGTTACTGGTTTAAAAAATTCTCCAAGTAAGTGTTGCTGCTCCAAATTGCCTTCCTTAAGAGCTCGAACTTTCTCTTTTATTATTTTCCTAGTCTTAATGAGCTCTGCAGCTGCTGCTTGCTTATTCATTTTAAATATGTTGAATAGACAGACAGACAGACAGACGGACAGACGGGCAGGCGGACAGACGGACAGACGGACAGACAGACAGACAGATAAGCAGTAGCAGTTGTTGCAGATGACGCAACAGTTTATCGATTAATAGATTTTGCAGTTGTTAGATGTATATATGGCTATCAAAGCCTTTTCTATAGCGACCTTTATTTATAGGACTCTCTTTATCTATTACCAAGAAATCATAATCAGCAACCCAGCAAAGAGCACATATGCTTTTAAACTGAACTTGTGTCATATCCGTGTTCACGTGATTTTTATACACATTCTCCATATTCAAATCGTCTTGCTTAAAGAGCACCAACAAGTTAGTATTATCGCGTATAAGATGTTTAGGGATACATGCATATGATTGGCAAAGATAGAAGCAATCTATGTTATTATGTCGAGTCATACTAAAATATTCCTTCATAATATCCTTTTTATCGCAAGCAATGTCATCAAAAATAAATACGGAATTAGGTTTAGCTTGATCAGGTGGTACAATTTCTGCTCCATCGTTGTACGCATAGTAGCCTACCTCAGGTATAGATTTAAATAATTCGCTTAAATCTTTATACTTTTGTTGGTACAGTGATTTTGAATATACGTAAACATTTTCAAATCGCAATCCATTAGCTTCCTTTAATAATGAAATAATTACATTCGTCTTGCCGGCACTTGATGGACCGGCAATTATACATCGTATACTGGATGGTAACAGTGGTCCATGCCTACGAGAAGAAATTGCGTTTGCGCAATTATCGTGATGTTTAATAGGTAAGGAATCTTTCTGCCTAACGACCCGCATGGTAGCTGATCTTTAACTACGCATTGAATCAATGGTCAGTTGATATAAAAGGTGATTGGATCACAAATGTCTGCCAGTTCTATAAAATGCCTCGTCGATACATTACACCTATCAGTCGCAAACGAGGTGCAGGCGTAATCAACACGCTCATAAATAAATTACCTTTCGAATTACATTTACCTGGGTATCAGCACTGCGGTCCGGGAACAAAATTAGCAAAACGAATTGCTAGAGGGGATCCTGGAATTAATAGGTTGGATCAGGCGTGCCGTGAACACGATTTAGCATATTCAAAGTATCCCAATAACGTAACTGAGCGACACAACGCCGATCGAATTTTAGCTGAAAGAGCTATCGGACGTATAAAATCATCGGACGCTGGCTTAGGTGAACGTACCTCTGCTTTGGGTGTAGCTGCAGCCATGAAAGCAAAAGTGAAATTGGGAATGGGATGTGGCGGCGGCAAACGAAAGCGCTCCTCCCGTGGCCGTCGTCGTCGCGGTGGCATGCTTCCTTTTCGACAAGTGATAAAAAAAGCAAAAACTGAATTAGGAAAAATGGGGAAAAGAAAAGGTATTGATTTAACTGATGCTAGTAAAACAGCTTTCAAGGCCATCAATAATATGAAACGAAAAGCCATTGAAGCTCCACGTGTGATAACTGTTCCTAAAAAAGGTGGGATTTTACCTCTAATTCCAATATTTGCTGGACTTAGTGCTCTAGGTGCATTAAGTGGTGGAGCAGCTGGAATTGCAAAGGCTGTGAAAGACGCCGATGCTGCGAAAAAACAATTGGTAGAGGCTCAGAGACACAATAAGACCATGGAAGCCATATCTATGGGTAAAGGATTATACCTGAAACCTTACAAAAGCGGCTACGGTGTGTTATGCCAAAAAACTTGTAATGAAGCTACCTAATCGCGCCTTGACAAACATCGACTTGTACGGATACGCTAAGCGCTTAAAAATTCCTAATTTTCGAGGTGTCTTTATGAGAAATGATTTACCGAAACATGTTCGCGCCACAGAGTGCGGCATTGTAAATCTGGATAACAAAGAGAATCCAGGGACGGATTGCTTACATAAAGCGTGGGAAAAGTGCCCTTTATTTCGATAGCTTTGGCAATCTACAGCCGCCAAAGGAAGTTGTAAATTACTTGTCAAGTCGTGGTGATGGTAGCAGCATAAAATATAATCATCAACAATTCCAGACATATAATACCGGAAACTGCGGTCACTTGTGCCTCTTGTTTTTGTACAATAAACTACTACTGTGTAATTAAAATTAATGGGTTGCAGATGGTCTGTTTTAGTTAGAGTTCAGCTGTACAACATTAAACATGTCGTGGACGTTTACGCAGTCTGGGAACGAGTCTGTTCTCAGCGCTCAATATCCAGCCATTCATCTGGAGCCAGAAGCTGAATACGTCATAGGCTTAATTAGCTTTGAAACTTTCAATACTATATCAAATGTGGAATCGCATAACAACAAATTTCATTACGTAGACGCAGATGGTAGAAATGCTGTAATTGAAATACCTGAAGGCTCTTATGAAATTAGCGATATTAATAAGTATATTAGACGTGAACTAGGTATAGATAGGGGAAAGAAGATTGCTATTAAAGGTAGTGGTAATGAAACCTTAAGTGGATCTGCTGCTGCTGATGATGAAAACTATGTACCTCAAGAACGTCGTGTAGATCCGTTCGTACGCATTATGGCTAATAACAATACACTCAGATCCGAAATTAAATCAACTTTGGAAATTAATTTTCAACCTAAAGACAGCATTGGATCATTATTAGGCTTCCGACCGCAAAAATTGAAAGCTTATGGTAATTATATTTCAGAATATCCTGTAGAAATATTGAAAGTCAATAGTATATGCATTGATTGTAATATTGTATTGGGTACTTATCATAATAGTACACCCATACATCGCATTCACCAATTCTTTCCCACCGTCCCGCCCGGATACAAAATTGTGGAAACTCCTTCCAATGTTATCTATCTACCAATCAACACGCGAGTTATCGATCAGATTACCCTTAAAATACTCGATCAAGATGGTAGATTGATCAATTTTCGTGGTGAAACCATCACGGTAAGGTTGCACCTCAAGAAACACGATGGTCGTTAGATACAATTGTGTAAGCCAGCAACAGCAGCAACGCTATATTAGCACCGATGCTTCAATAAAAAGCATTAGTCAGCTGTCACCAGCTGAGAGATTAACATCTGAAAATAGGCAATTTCTCAAAACCTTAGGTTTTCGTCTAGTTGATAATAGTAGTAGTAGTAGTAGTAGTAGTAGTAGTAAGCGAAAGTGACGGGTCTTTCAAAAGTAAGAAACGGCATTTGGTCTGCTATTAAACTAAGTTTTGTTATTAATATTCGAAAAATTTTAATACTTTGTCGCATTAAGAGCACTTGTTTTTCCCCCACCCGCAGCCGCCACAGGCGTCGTCAAAAATGATTGTTTCAGAAATATTAAATGTTACGGAAAAAGCTTTCCAAGACAATTCAATTATTTATGCGGAAAAACACACCCATCAGCCTTATTCGTCTACCACATTTAACAACAATGATGAAATACGCATACCTATATTACATCAAGACGTATATACTTTACCTTGTAAGAGTGTTGTATGCTTTGAGGGTAAATTAGTAAAGGATCCAGGAGATACGCCTACAGCAACAGGTAAATTTGTAAATTTTGGCATTTCTTATTTAATAGATGAAATTCGATATGAACTTAACGGTGCAGTAGTTGATCGTGTGCGAAATGTAGGTGTAACATCCGCAATAAAAGGATACGTGTCACATAGCGCGAATCAAAGTATTCGATTGGAAAATGCAGGCTGGTCATCAGTCAAAGAAAATATTCCGACCTTAGTCGATGACAAAGGTAATTTTATGATATTCATACCTGCTGAAATGTTGATGGGTATTTTTGAAGACTTTAGGAAAATTTTAATAAATGTCAGACAAGAATTAGTCCTTATTAGAGGCAACCATGATGTAAATGCAACTATTAATACTTTAGAAGACGAAAAACTTAAAGTTAATTTAACCAAAGTATATTGGCGAGTACCTCATATCTCCGTAGCAGATGTAAATCGATTAAAATTACTAAAATATATTGAGCAGAGCAGTCAATTTGAAATTAATTTTAGAAGTTGAGAATTGCATGAGTATCCAACGTTGCAGCAAACGAAAAGACATACTTGGGCTATAAAAAATGCTACCCAAGTTGAAACACCTCGTTATATCATTGTGGGATTTCAAACAGATCGTAAAAATCAATTGACGAAAAACATGAGCAGATTCGATACTTGTGATTTAAGAATATTTTACTCTTTACCTTAATTCAGAAAGATATCCGTATGACAATTTAAATTTAGATTTTTCCAATAATCGATTTGCACACCTGTATGAAATGTATGCAGAATTTCAATCATCTTATTATGAGCGTGATAATCAACCTGCGCTTTCACCTGCGGATTTTAAAACTATAGCTCCCCTTGCCGTAATAGATTGTTCGCGGCAAAATGAAACACTGAAAGGTGGTGCTGTAGATATTAGACTCGAATTTGAGACTAATAGCGATGTACCAGCCAATACGACAGCGTATGCATTGATTTTATTCGATCGCAAGGTAAAATACAATCCCTTAACTAGTGACATAAGAATAATAAATTAGAGTCGTTTATGCTACTTTGATTAGTTAGTTATTGGTTGCGCTAGAGGTAATACACCCCGCCGCCGTCAAAACGAAATTTCTTGATATTCAAGGGTTTCAGCTAAAAAATAGCAATTTCATATGCAAGGAAATAGCTATTTATGATACCGATACACATAATTTAATTCATCAAATTGTAGCATCACCTTTACCGTACGAATTTCTTTCGAATCAGTTTAAAAGCCAGGTACTTTGGCTTACAGTTAACCTGCACGGTTTGGAATGGAACGGTAATAATCAGCATGAATTACCTTACGAAGAGCTATCGGCATTCATTTCCAATCACGTGGACAGTGATGATGAGATATTTATCAAAGGATTAGAAAAAAAGAACTGGTTCACTAAAATACACAAAAAGCCTGACATGCAAGTGATTGATTTATTAAGTATACGCTGTCCAAATATGAAAGAATTAAAGAAAAAATATACAAGTGATTACTATAAATGTTGTGGTAACCATATTGGAGCAATTAGACAATGTGCTGTACAGAATGTGAAAATTTTACATAGTTGGTTCACACAAGAACAAAACATGTGGCAGCAGTAAATCTTGTCATCACATGTGTGTTTAATATTTGCTTCCCGTTGGTCTGCTGCTGCAAACATCTGCACTAGCATCATGACGAAAATTTTGCACACACACGACTTTTGTTTATTAGCAGCAGCCAGACATCTGATACCACCCACATCGTGCGAAATTCGCGACTTTTGCATGGTCTGTGAGTAGTGTGTGTGGGGGAATACAATAAAAGCTTCAACTCTTTACTTTACAAATTTAGTCTGCAAATATATTCACAAACATCATTACAATCAAAAATGATTGCTGAACAATCTCTAACTATGGCGGGTCAGGTGCGTCCACTACTTCAGCCGCAATGGGATCAACAGTACCAGCCGCCGCTGCCTTCTTTACAATCAGAAGAAGATATGGAGCTGATAACAATTGATAGTAGTGAAAGTGAAGAAGAAGAAGAAATCAGCAGCGATGAATCGAGTGAATGCTGTTGTTCATCCTGTTGCGGGTGTGACTTGTGCAGGGCGAGTGAGTTGTCCAGGGAAGAAGGATGGCAAACTCCCACGCCCAACTTCAACAATTCCAGCTGGGAAACGCCATCTCCACCGGAACATCTAGTGTGGACACCGCCGCCACCACCTGCATCGGCACCACCACCACTACCACCAGGCCCCGGAGCACCTAGAGGTATGACTGCTATGCAATTTCAGCAGTCGTATTGTTTTGAATTGCCACCTCCGGTGCTCCCGTTACACTTACAGCCTGTAAGTGTGACGATTAAATTGGGCAATAGACAATTCCAATTAATTTATGCAAATTAGTTTCTAGCTCATATTCATTATTATTAAGTTAGCTTATGTATTGAAATAGGTAAAATAAAACATTATATATTTAATATGCATTTTATTTCATCGATATATACATTTTATTCATTATCAATTAGTGTAACAGAACGTAAGAGAGAGTAAGTATCTAAATAATCTTGCGGGAAGTTGATGGCCATAGTGCAGAACAGGGTCCGCATCGCCAGCCGACATCTTCTCCACGCTGTGCTTTTTGTATATTTTCATCGAGCCACTTGAAGATGTACTTTTGGTTTTGTTGAGGTTGATAAACGTAGGCTATATTGTGAGCATTCAGATAATCGAACACATGTTTTAAAAATCCACAATTAGCCATATATGCAGCTTCGAATACTGCATCATGAAGAAAAAGCGGGTACTGCTCCTCCTGCTGCTGCTACCATCCAGCTTTCGTGAAATATTTGTATTCTTCGGCGGCCAGGACGTCGTCATCGTTTTCTTCGTCCATTGAGAAAAGTTTTAGTAGATAGCAATGTTCGTGAATCGTGCAGCACCACTTTACATCCAATCTTGAAAGTAGGTAATTAAGTTCCATACTGTTATTAGGAACCAATTTGTTTTTTCTTACTTCATCAACAATTGGCGTGAGGATTTTGAAAGCGCGAAACATATTGTCTAAAATTTCATTTACAATAGTTTGTTCAACATTTTTAAATTTTGCAGCCCATGTAAGAGTGTTGTTATGTAGACCGAATCCCATTTTTTCCAATAGCACTTTTACCGTATCCAAATCATTGCCTCTAATAGCATCGTATAAATAGCATTTATAAACTTGTTGAGATTTTTCACTCAGACGTCTAGTGATATCAGGTACGAACAACGCCATCGTCAATGATTTGCTGCTACTATTACTACAGCTAAGTGAGAGAAGCTCTGAATTGAGTGGTTGGTTCTCTCTCTTTTTATATGTTGGTAGAGGCGGCGGCGGCTGCGGAGTGGAGAGTGGGAGGTTGATAACCCCAAGGTACTGTATCTGTGTAAATATAATTTGCTATTCTTTTATCATCGTGTGAGTCCAAAGCTTTTTTTCTTTGTTTTAAGGAAAACACATTATGATGTTTTGATCGAATTGTTCGCTGATCACAAAATACAGCTTCGTTATTGAAAAGACAATTTTTATAATTATCAAAAGTAATTTGATTCATAGAAGCTTTGGTAATTCCTTTAGCCTTTTTTGTAGTTGTATCCATTTTTTCCTCCTCCTCCTCCTCTTCTTCTTTTTGCCTCTGACACTCCTGCTCTCTCTTCTCCTCCTCTTCCAATATCATGAAAGCATACATTTTTGCACGTAAACCTACAAATTCGATAATTATTTTCCCATTTACCTCATCTTTCATCAAGCCAAGTACTTTCTTATTAACTAGCGGAAGGTTGTATTGATTGTTTATCGGATAATCACTCGTATCAAATCGGTGAATATCTTTTTTTATAAAATCAAAAATATTGGGAACAGTAAAGTGATATATTAAACTATCTGTATCGGTATAGAGCAATTTTGAATCAATACCGATTTCACGTTTAATGTAATTGTAGTGAAAATCATAAATCAGAATTTTTGATAAATCTAAAATTGATGCGACGCGCTTTTCCCCAGTTGCCTATTTGGCAACTCTGTAGTCCGGTATATAACTTGTGCTTTTGGTGCGGGCGGGATTATACGGCTGCTTATTCGTATAATCGCTGGGAAATTCTCGGGCGCCAGATTTTATATGGAGTTTACTCTCCAGCACGGCTTCGCTGTAACAAAACGGTTTAGCGAAGACCTGGATAACTGCAGTTGAAGATGTCGGTCTCCAGGGGTCTGTTTGATGGAATGACAGCCTGCAGGGTCTCGAAGCAGCTCCAAATGTACTTGGGTATATTCAACAAGTAAAGTAAAACAACGTAGAATGGTTTAAATACGTCTATTAATAATAACCAATCCTAAATTAATAATATACAAGCAAAGCGAATTATAATAAGCAAATACGGAAGCCATACAGTAGCAAATACGGTAGCAAATACGGTAGCAAATACGGTAGCCAATACAGTAGCAAATACGGTAGCAAAATACGGTAGCAAATACGATAGCAAATACGGTAGCAAAACAGTAGCAAATAAGGTAGCAATACAGTAGCAATACATACATACGGTAGCCAAATATATATACAGTAGTCACCAGTATACGGTCGGAAACGGTACCAGTTACTAAAGCAGACAAACTGTTATTTTGACACCAGGCGGACAAATTCGCCACTATGAATCACACAATAAAGCTCTCAAACAAATAGAAAAGAGAAGAGTAAACTTTGCCCAGGATTTGAAAATTAGTAACGGTTCGTTACATTGAAAATCCCACATATATCGGTTTGTTAAAACCTGTTTCAATGTTGCTTAATTGTATAAGCGCTAAATCTTTATCTAAAATGATGCAGCTGTGAAAGTTTGGTTTTGATATGTAAGAATTAGCGCCGTACCTTCCGTTCCATGAGGATACCAGCTTTACTGTTTTGTATTTTCTCACGTTTTCCATCGTTTTCCCAAACACCGCATTATTCATGAGTTTCTAAAAATCTTTTTCAAAATCGTTCTTTGCCAATTTTCTTAAATCTGTATTTAAATCTATGTAGAGTTTAAGCCAAGCTGCTTGTTTAAATTTTAATATTCGATGAATTTTTGAAATTTTTAATCCAAGATTTACGACTTGCTGCAAGTTACGATATTGTATTACATATCGTTGCTTTTTAAATAATGTAGTCATCAATTTTGTATGCTTTGAAGATAGAGGGGGTATACAATGATCAGGACACAATGGTAAATCTTTATGGAGTTCGAATAAATGTTGAGGATACTCTAAATCAACTTCATAAATATATCCAATTTCTGAATCTTTTGTAATATTAAGCAAATCTATATTATAAATTTCCAAATCATTCATCCATTCAAATTCACCATATGGTAGATACTCAGACATGGCTGCACCATACATATTATTAATATCAAAGTACATTATTTATGATTCTGAATCGGTTTCCACATACTTTTCACCCATATACCGATTATTAGCTTTAGCGTAACGATTTGAGCACTGAGCTATGCCGCCTCTAATTCCTCGCTCGATAAACATTAACTGATCAATGTAGGTCAGTAATTCAAGCTCAACACCTGTAATTTTTAGCATTGCGCTAAAGGAAAGCGCTGGAGCAGTAAAAAAATGTAGGGCGTCTAATCCGTACGTTTTCATGCAATTTTCCCGAAAATTTTCAAAAACATCCGCTAAAAGTAGCACATCTGCTGTAAGATAAATATCAGCGTAATTCCCTAGTGTTTGCACGTTAAAAGTATTCCATACATGTTGCGCATGTTTATACTCCTTGCTGGAAATATCCGCTCCTCGCAATTGATTAAAAAATTTTGCTTTTGCCGGAAGCGCTCGCTCGTTTAGTTTTTCAAAGGAATCTATGTAGTCATAGGGAAATATACCTTTACGAATCAATAATTCAAATTCTTTATCGCTTTTGCAAAATTTACGCGTGATTACTTTTAAATTATTGGGTAAATTTGAAGACAACTTATCCAGGCCCAGGAGCACCTAGAGGTATGACTGCTATGCAATTTCAGCAGTCGTATTATTTTGAATTGCCACCTCCGGTGCTCCCGTTACACTTACAGCCTGTAAGTGTGACGATTAAATTGGGCAATAGACAATTCCAATTAATTTATGCACATTAGTTTCTAGCTCATATTCATTATTATTAAGTTAGATAAGATTTTTTAGCTTATGTATTGAAATAGGTAAAATAAAACATTTTATATTTAATATGCATTTTATTTCATCGATATATACATTTTATTCATTATCAATTAGTGTAACAGAACGTAAGAGAGAGTAAGTATCTAAATAATCTTGCGGTGAAGTTGATGGCCATGGTGCAGAACAGGGTCCACATACTTTTCACCCATATACCGATTATTAGCTTTAACGTAACGATTTGAGCACTGAGCTATGCCGCCTCTAATTCCTCGCTCGATAAACATTAACTGATCAATGTCGGTCAGTAGTTCAAGCGAATCAATAATTCAAATTCTTTATCGCTTTTGCAAAATTTACGCGTGATTACTTTTAAATTATTGGGTAGATTTGAAGACAACTTATCTAAACTACTAGCCATGAAGCGAAAGGAATCCAAAAATCGAAACTGCACATTGGTCCCGCTCACATATTTTGTAAATGATATGTACTTTTCCTTGTTTATGGGTAGCAAGCTAACCCCACCTTTAATCAAAGTTGCTATGGGCTTTATAATGAAATGCGAATCATAACCACTGAGATTATGAAAGAGCACAGGTATGTAATGCGAATCTTTGTAATTAAGATTACAATGCTGGTGAGCACATCCTCTATACTAACCTGTTAAATGGTTATGATCACGTACACGTAAATCTTCTACCTTGAAAGGCTGTCCATATATGCAGCACGAAATAGCTTGTTTAAAGGCAGCATTTTATTCTGCACTTAAAGGATTCATGGGCACCACAGTATTTAAAATATTTGATAATTCAAATGCTAAACGTTGCAATTCTTTCGCAAACCATTGCATGCAATCCGTACTACGATATATCTTAAATTTTGACAAGCTCTCATTATAGGAGCACTGCAAATAATATGCAATACTGAAAGGAGTATGTTTTTGATACATGACACTTTTATTTCCAATTGTATCGCCGTCATCATCATTATCGTCATAATCATCGATTACCTCTGCTGTAGATCCCCTATCAATATTTTCCAAAATACACTCTAAATCTGCATATATGGCAAATGGCACTTTTTCTTGATATTTAAAATTTGTGAATTTTATATACTTATCATGCTGTTCAGGCATTCTAATTTTAGTTATATTTTCATTGAAGCAATCTACGGCATGTCTTTTGAATGATTGATCGGATGAAAAATGATTCAAGCATCTGTCATACAGAAAGGTTTTTGCTTTATGCTGAGTTATCTGTGATTTAACTAATCGAGAAACATTTTTTATCCAGCAGAAATGAAATTGATTTTCACCTTCACCTCCCCCTCCTCCAGAAATCGGTAACATTAACAAATGTATAGCTTTTTTATTAATTTGAATATTTTTGCTAATATAAATCGGAAGTACACTATACGTGCTACCTTTACATTTTTCTAAAGTATAAACATTTATATGCAAAGAATTCATTTCTTCAAATTTAGGTATATATTTTAATTTTATGGGAAACTTTATTCCTGAATATTTTAAGACTTCACTAAAGTTCGGATAGGAAGATCGGCCGATAGGCCGATCGGAATGCGAGTTAGTGGGATACAATGCCGATACTACTGACCACAGGAAGCAATATTCATCATCATTTTTAACATTAACTATTGCCTTTCGCTTTTTAATATCTGCAGGCAATTCTACATAACTACCTATCGTAAAAGGTGTATACTTGTTTAAATTAACTTTTAAATGTAGTATCTCTAATAAAGCCCGACCTGAGTCACGCTCCTGAAATTCTTCTAATTTTGTTAACAATTTGTTCTCCACATAATCACCATACCACTGTCTTAAATTAGTACCTACATCAATTTTTTCATTTTTGGTAGCAAATGTCTTCAAATCTATTTCTCCGGTACCAGGTTTTATAAAGTTTGCGCTAAATATTACATTAACTTTAAGTATTGAATTTTGCAAACATTTTTTTACTTTTGCAGAAAAGCTCCTAAAAGCTTTTGCAAAAAATTCTTGCGGATCTTTATAGCCTAAATTTACAATAATGCCAGTTTTTATTCTATTATTAAAGCATGATTCAACATCCTCCCAAACTAATTTATTGCTTTTTAATTTTTTTATCCCTCCAATACCCGATCCACTCTTCAATAATCCAATTTTTAAACTTTTCAATTTCTGTCGTTGACCTTTTAATAAACCAAGATTTGCTTCCAATTTTAACAAATTCTCATGTTTTTTTCGAATAGATTTACTACTAATCACTCTACTTACAATTAAAATATTTTTATTTACAAGTTTAATCCACCTTTCCACTTCATCGATGGATTTTATTGTACGTAAAGCATTATTAATAATTTTTACAGTATTATTGCTCAACTCTGAAATACTCTGCATCTTGATATGCAAAGTGCACCACCACTACTACAAACAGTGTGTTCTGGAAAGCATCTGTTTTAACCTTTAAAGAAGAGTTAAATTTAAAAACTTGCAGCCCACGCGTGGTGCACATCTGTGTAACAACGTGGGAATCTTAGCTATATGGAGCATAATGAATGGAATGTGTGTAGCAGCTGTGTACAATGATCTCATCTTCTTGGAATGTTAGACATATGTAGCAGCTGTGTACAATGACGTCATCTTCTTGGAATGTTCACAGCATAGTAACAAAGAAGAGTTAAATTTAGAAACTTGCAGCCACACGTGGTGCACATCTGTGTAACAACGTGGGAATCTTAGCTATATAGAGCATAATGAATGGAATGTGTGTAGCAGCTGTGTACAATGATCTCATCTTCTTAGAATGTTAGCCATATGTAGCAGCTAAAGTATGTACACCACATGTGTGCAATTGCTGTGTGGGAATTCAGAGGTCGGGTAGGGGGGGCGGCGGAGCATTGTATATATTTGGAGGATGCTAGAAGAGGGAGTCAGCGCTTTACTACTTTCTCTCTCTAGCCCGCATCTTTGCAGCAATCTGATTGTAGCAGATCAATTTATTTTCATATGGAGGGTGAATATCTACGCAGCGAGTACTTTTTTCGACTAGAAATATGGCTCGCACAGATGCAGCAGCTTAAGTTTGATATTGAACTCTACTCGAAATTAAGAAAAATAACCAACGTGCTAGAGTGTATGAAATTGGACGACTCCGTTGAAGCCGGGCTCAATGAATTGGTGGAGTTGTATAATGTTCAAGAAAAAAGAGGGTAGCGAAGACAAGAAGCACGTCCACTTCAATCTTTTCACCGAAATCCGTCACTTTACCACATGGACTACGATGACGGTCGCCCGCCCAATTACTGGCAAATCTGCGCTATAGATAGAGAACGCTTTAAGAGAAGAATAGATAGTACGGCAATTATATTGCAGCCTGTTTTAGAAAAACATTGCCCATCCATACAGATTGTTTACGTCATAGTACATCAGGTACGGCTTTGAAGGGTCATAGTCGGGCATGTATTTGTTGTTGGCCTTGGCATACCTGTTTCTGCACTGGCTAACCCCACCTCTAATACCACGCTCCACAAAGAGAAGCATATCAATATCGGTTAGCAGCTCTAGTTCAACAGCTGCGTCTAAGGAATATGAAGTGTAGCAGGTGTTTTTGAAGTTCTCAAACACATCGGCAAGCAGTAACACATCGGTTTTCAAGTACAATTCCGAGTACTCGCCTAGGGTCTTGCAATCAAACGCCTTCCATACCTCTTGCGCATGCTTATAATCCTTCTCTAATTGATCTCGGCGTTCTTTAAGTACTTCTTGTTGTTTATCTTATTCCAATTCTGTTAAATCTGCCTGGTTTAGTTTATTTTCAAAATTTTTCATAGATGGCAGATGCGGCTCGTCAAGTTTTTCCCATGACGTCACGTAATCATAAGGGAACACCATCTTGCGCGTTAACAGCCTTAACTTCTCCTCACTCAAGCCCTCAAACTCTTTTCGGACAATTTTTAGATTATCCAAGTATGATGGAAGCTGTTCCAAACTGCTGGCCATAAATCTACACGAGTCAATAAATCGGAAATTAATTTCACTGGCCTTGACGGCTTTTGTGAAAGAAATGTATTTTTCTTTATTTACGGGTAACAGGTAGGTGCTTCCCTCGATTTCTTCTGCCACGCCTCGAATTAAGAAATGAGAGTCGTACCCGCTTAAATTATGAAACACAACCGGAATAACTTTAGAATCTTTAAAATTGAGATTACAAGACTGGTGGGCCGCGCCCCGGAAATCGGATGTTAAATGGTCGTGATCACGCACGGGTATGTCCTCAACGGTAAACGGTTTTTTGCATATGTGACAATGGGTGGCAGCTTGGAATGCCTCCTCTTGTTGGGGAGTCAGGTTCATAGGTTGAGGGGCCCAATAAACAGGTTCTACATCCTCGACTATTTGTTTCAGTTCATTTATGAACCATTTCACGCACTCAGGACCCCGGTTGCTTCGATAAAAAGATAAGGAGTCATCATAGTGACATTTAAAATAATATCCAACACTGCGTGTGTTTGATATATTGTGGTTTTTGTTCCTTTGCTCTTATTCATAGGTTTGAGAATGCTTTCAATGTCGGCATAAACTATAAATGGGACTGGTATTTGATTTTTAAAATTGGAAAACTTCACGATGCTGTCTTCTTTAAAAGGCATTATGACCTTACACTCGTTTATTTCCCCACAGTCTACTTCATGCCTGACCAGCTTTTCTGCACTATTAAAATAGTGCAAGCACCTGTCACAGATATGCTTCTTGTCATGATAACGGTTTATTTGGCTACGGGCTAGTCTGCTGAGATTTTTCACCCAGACGTAATGGTATTTTATTTCCTCCGCATCTTTATAATTATCTTGAACCATCAACAGGTTCACGTGCCTATCCTGCTTTTTGCGGGTGAGACTTTATACCCGCCCTTTTTCACAAGCGGTTCAAGGATGAATACGTTGATCGAAATTCCGTTTTGTTTCTCAAACTTTTTTACGTTACCCAGGACCATTGGGAAGGCTAAACCATCTAAGTTTAATACAGTTGAAGGATGTGGATAATTTTCAGGACGTTTGGGGCTGGTCTCTTAGGGGATAAAGAGCTGACACCACCGCCCACGCAAAACATAGCTGATCATCATTCTGCACATTGACACAAGCTGCCTTACGCTGGATAGAAGGTGGTAAAGGAATGTACGAAGACCCTCGTATCGGTTAATGTTAACCGCAAGATTGATAAGGGCTGATAGCGCCCAGCCTGATTCGCGCTCTTGAAAATCTTCAAGTTTTACGATTAGTTGTCCTGCACGTGTTCGCTCCACCACTCCTGCAGGTTCGTATCATGCATGATGTGCTCGTTTTTAGTTGGAAAATGTTTTATTTCATATATCACGTCATCATTTGAATTTTTAACAAATTCCCCACAAAAATCCACGTTCACTTTAACCATTGGATGTTGTGTTAAAGCATGCTTAATTCTGATGTTGAACATGTAGAACGCGTCCTCAAGGAAGGTTAGCGGGTCAACATGGCGTAAGTTAATTATTGCTCCGGTCCTCAGGCGACCCTTGAAAGCTGAATTAATATCCGCCCACCTGATCCGCTCGCTCCGTTTTTCTTTTCGAGACCGATGCCCGGCCCCTTGCCGCTGCAGGGCTTTCATTTGGATTTGGAAGCCTGTGCACAATTATTTTTTAAAAAGCTTTGAAATATCACCAAAAAAAAATTACATATCTTTAATCTTTCCTATATTCGCTTCAACATTTTTCTTTCCTCCCATATTCAATTCCCCTTTCTTCAGAGCCTTGTTAAGAATACGAATATTTTGACCGCACTTTTTAGCCCATCTCTCCAACTCATCCGGATTGTTGGCACAAGACAACAATGCGTCTTTAACTAAGTTAACCATATTGTTGGATGTCTCAACAATGGACGCCATTTTTCTTGATTTATTAACTTTTCACTTAGAACACTCAACTGACAACTGATTACGATTTTAAAAATTTTCCCTTTTTATATGGTTTTTGGTCTCTTATCTTTGCTTTTGGAAATAAACACCTTTTGTGGTTTAACGGTTATTTTGTAAAAACTACTGAAAGTTTGTGGCTTAACGGTTTTTGGGAAAGTTATTTCTTTATTAATTTTACTCCTTATCAGTGATTGCGGTTTTGTAAAATAAACGCCTATTAATAATGTATATTCTATTATTATGTACTATCAATGTTTTGCGGTTACGTCCAATTATCATCACGCTCAGATAAAGAATTAGGTAATTATTTTAAGTTATGATACTACTAGCGACCTCTGTTAACTAACAAATTGACTGTATTATTACTAAAGTAGATTACTGTAATCTTGTATCGTAATATTTTAAGTTATGATCCCACTAGCGACCTCTGTTAACTAACAAATGACTGTACATTTAATACATAAGTAAATTGTTCTAATCTTGTTAATAATATTTCTTAATTAACTATTTTCTATATTGATAAATGCAGTTTTGTTGTGGTTTGTGGTTTGCAGTATGAGATAAGTATATTATATGTTTTTTCTTAATTATATCCTATATCCTATTACAGTTGCATTCAAAATGCCAAGCACCTTAGGTGACTTGAATGATGTGTGCACTTAAACTTTGTTAAACATTTTTTTTTCTATTTCAGAAAATCTCATGGGCCGCGCGGCTTGGGGTATTGTATACTTAAAACCCGAGTATGCACTATATCAATTATATTCCTTATGGACACCCCCGAACCCGGCCTTCCCGTGGCTCTCCGATGTAGTCGAGGGGGGCCTCCATGGGGAGGTGCGGGTGGACTTGGGCCATGAAAAATTATATATCTATCTTTGTAAGTATTATAACACTTTTTATACATTGATCTTATTGCCTACGTTTTCTCCATGTTGTTTCATATTCTTTTCCTCTCCGGGACTTCAACACCTTCAGCCCAATCTTAATTATTATACCTATTATATTATATTGTATTAAAGTAAATATTATAAATTTTTTACTAAGTGTTTTATTCATCATGGTTACAGTTTTTTTTTGATTATATTTAATAAGAAAATTTTACATGGTATAAATGTATGCTACAAAGGTGATTTCAAAAATCTTGGCGAATACATTCTATAATTACGAGCCCAATCAGGGTCTTCGTTTAAGTAACCATTACTATTAAATACATAAGTTTTACAACAAAATTCTATATGCAGTAGCAAAACATCGCCATCTTGAGGTTGCGGAAGGAAAAACATAATACCATCCCCGAAATGAATCTCCATTGTTTCTCCAAAATATTGCCAGCTCGTTAAGGTATTCGGCACATGCTGCTGAACGCTAACATGAATCGCCCCGTTGTTCATTACTGATGTCTGTATAAAGAGAAAACATTTAATACTCTTTCTAAAACATTTTTTTTAACTTACATGATATTTCTTGCGAAGGCTCCTTTATTGGCAATAGTACAGGTGCCTTCCGATAATGAACAACCCCTAAAATGGCACTTCATGCAAGGCCCCAGCACCTGGTATTCTTCAGGACTGTACACGTTAATGACGTACACGTATTTTCGCAATGCCTCACTAAATATTTTAATTTGGGTTAAATCACCGTCCTCAAAAATTCACTCTTTAGCATCCACTTCTTTAATGAATTCGATGTTATTATATTTATAAGCAATTATAAGTTGTCGTTTTTTTTGCAATAATTTAAACTGTCGAAATGGAATTTCGAAAAACTCGGCACAAAAAATGTAATGAGTAGCTCTACTTCAACCATTTTTCACAAAGTGATGAACAATAATAAATAATTTAAGCCATATTAATGTGAAATTTTTCCTTAACATTTGGAAATTTTCCATTTGCGGTTTTGATTTGGTTTGTTTTTTCTCTCACTTCCTGTTTATTGATTTACGTTCTATACTAATTACTATTTCCTACGGAGCCCCACATCCGCCTTCTAGGCTATTTACTTATCAAAGTGAATGTATTTTTGAACAAAATTTACATCCCAATATTAATTACAATTAATTCGTTCCAAGCCATATACCAATTTATCGCTATTCAAATAAATCAATTCTAACACACAACCCCGGTTTTTGACCTGCGCGCTATAGACAGATTTCGATTTCAAAGAAGAATTTCAACACTTGAAGATGTTATCTCTAGAGTTCTGCTTGATGAGCATAGATCACGCATAAGACAATACATTACTTTACATAACAATAATTATTGTACACTTAAAGAATAATAAAATATTGTAATATAAATAGGACAAGTGTTTACATTTAAAACAATTTCAAAATACATGGGTTTTGTCACTGAGTGTACTAGCGGGCTTTTATCTGACTT
The DNA here is from genome assembly GCA_958336395.1 of Ctenicera cuprea. Lineage (NCBI taxonomy): Eukaryota > Metazoa > Arthropoda > Insecta > Coleoptera > Elateridae > Ctenicera > Ctenicera cuprea. Next base: position 45,438,387 of record OY284489.1, on the reverse strand, counting down.
CCTATTTTAATTTATTTCATTTACATGGTTAAAGTACAATCAATGCCACAATTTTTTTTAATTTTATTTTATTCACACAAAATTATTATCAACCCTTCTTTCTCTTATCTCAACTTCGTATCTTCAACTTCTTTATCAATATAATTATATAAGAACACATGTAAAATTAATGAAATTACAGCTAAAAATCACATTTTCATATAAGAATGCATGCATTTCCAAACACAAGGCCAAGGCGTCTTCGGGGGTCGCTCCCTTCGGGGTGGGGGGTGGGGCGCGCGTCACCTGCTGCGGTGCCGTCAATCTCCTTATCACATTTTTTAGGTCGCGCATTTTTGAACCAAGGTTTTTTCAGGGTTGCGGTTTAACGGTCTTTGAGGTTTTCCCCGAGGCACCGGTGGTGCCGACCCTCCTTATCATATCAGCTCGGATGTACACCTTAGGTTAGATGCCCACACGTGGACGGTTACTCCTTATCACCTGACTCAAGGTCTAGATAACAACCTCCCCGGGAGCGGGACCCCCCAGACCGGATGTAATTCCACAGCTTTTTGTCCTGTACATTTCTTATGGGAGTTTTGCCCTCGGAGTCCTGTACCCTATCTACTTATGCACCACTAAATACAAAACACGCGACCATATCAACTTTTCTCACCATGCTGTTAGGCAGGTAAAAAGATTTGAATGATGTTCACAATATGTTCAGTAGATGGCGAACCTAGTATCGTTTCAATTGCCGTGCACTAACATCGCCGCATACTACACTGAATTATGAAATTTATTAATATAGTGAGTATATACCAATTGCACAATGTCACCTGCCTGGCATAAAGTCATAAAGTCTACGGTACACATTAAATTTATGAGTACCATAGAAAGTACGTACAATGTATGAGTATTTTGAGTAATTTATTTTATAATGCTTTTATTAACAACTCCAAGTACGAAAAAGAATATAATTTATATAATATGTGTTAAGAGAATAAATTATAAATTCACATTATTTCCCCTCCTACTGTTCCTCGTCAGAACTCTCTTCACTCTCGTCAAACACTTGTAAATCATCATCTGAAGAGGATTCTGATTCAGATTCACAGTCAAACTGAGCATAGGAGCTCCCGGCTACAAGTCCTTCACCTGCGGATTTGAGCAATTCTAATGTATCCTTTCCTAATTTTACTTTTTTCTGGTGCCCATATTAGAACAAGAAGCGCTAATTCCAGAGCATCAGTTTGGGTTTCGCCATGAATACTCCACAGCAGAACAGATCCACAGAGTCGTCGACGTAATAGAGAAAGATCTCGAAGAAAGTAGATATTGTGTGGCGGTATTCCTTGATGTCAGCCAGGCGTTCGACCGAGTCTGGCATCCTGGGTTACTTTACAAAATTAAACGGTCTCTGCCACATCAATACTACCTACTACTAAACTCATATCTAAACGAAAGGTATTATCAGGTTAAATATGGTGAAAGCCAATCAGGACTATATCAAATTAAGGCAGGCGTCCCTCAGGGTAGCGTAATGGGACCCACCCTATACCAGATATTTACCAACGACTTACCATGCAACGAAAATGCTGTAACAGCAACATTCGCAGACGACACTGCGTTACTAGTTTCCCACTCAGACCCTATACAAGCATCGGATATATTACAAAATTGTCTCGATAATATGCAAAATTGGTTGAACAGGTGGCGTATAAAAATCAACGAAAATAAATCCACAGCAATCACGTTTACAACTAAGCATAATTCCGCTCCTCCGGTCACACTAAACGGTATACAAATCCCAATTAAAGAAGAGGCTAAATATCTGGGGATGTACATCGACAGGCGACTAACATGGAGAACCCACATTATAAAAAAGAGAAAGGAACTAGACCTAAAGGTGAAGAAGATGTACTGGCTCCTAGGGCGAAAATCGAAGTTATCACTATACAACAAAGTGTTAGTGTACAAGACGGTGTTAGTGCCAGTGTGGGCATACGGTATTCATCTATGGGGCTGTGCGAAAACTTCGAACATCGAGATTTTACAAAGGTTTCAGAGCAAAACTCTTCGTGTTATAGCCGACGCTGAGTGGTATGTCAGCAATAAAACCCTGCACGAAGACCTCAAAATTCCATGGGTCAAAGAGGAAGTCAAAAGACGTACAACAAACTATGTGAACAGAATACATAACCATCCAAATGTGAATGTGCTCAATTTACTAGACAATACTAATAATACTTTAAGATTAAATAGACTTAAAACGCTAGACCTTACTAACTAATACGTTGTATATTAGTAACCACAGGGTATCGCCGCTGGGCGTAACTCCCTCCTCTTGTTAATATTAGTATTAGAACAAATTTGCTTGTTAGCCATATGGCTAGTTGTAAATACGCAGTTAATTTAATAAAAAAAAAAAAATTTTACTTTTTTTGTCGCAGTATTTCTGTACGAAGTTATGGCAGGATCCGATGTGGTCAATAATTGGTTCATTATATCTTTGTTGGTTTTTATGCGAGATATTTTTCTACTGTGTGACTCTCGGAATCTCTTCCACTCTTTATGCCGCGATTCTTGAACTTCTTCTGAGAGTTGACCAATTGGAATCCAAAAATGGTGTATTATTTGCGTGCCGTGAAGTAATATTTTATGTACCGTTACTGGCGTTGGATACCAATCGTAACAGGTAACGTACAACTCAGCAGTTTTCTTACAATATTCCTCAAATTTCGGTAAATTTATATCGTATCCAGAAGCGAGAGTATTTAATATGGTTGAAAATCGACTTATTATTTCCACATTTATTCCGGTTATTCTTGCTGTGATTTCGGCATTACGAAAAAATCTCCGTGCACTATTTCCGTCGTTTGTATTTCCACCTCCTTGTCTCTGAGCGAAATTGTGTAATTATGCGTCCCTTTATATTTTTCACGCTTTATTTATGTACTGGATTACGCACTTGCCAAGTTTTTGCTTCTAGGCGATAGGAAATATGCAACAGACATTCCATAAATCTAATATAGGCATGCAGCGTGGATAGCCCCCATGAAAATGTTTGGGGATCACAACTCCTCCTTCGTATATCATCCAGCTTGTTCATGTCTTTAGGGGTGGCTTTACAGATGTAACATTTTTTATTTGTTGATTTGTTGAATGCTAAGGAATTACATACCTTGCCATCCACCATTGTTTCTCTGAATTCGGATGCCACTTCCACAGTGCAATCATTAATAACCACCTTAGTTTTTTCTATTGAATTTATTTGGCTTCTCACGTGTTCAAATTCACTTAAAATTTCGCCGTTAGTTTCTTTTACAAATCTAAATCTGATTGGCCTGCAGTAGGACGTAGGTCTAGGATTTTGCCAAACAACAATCTTGTTGGAACATTTATATCCGTACAACTGTATAGGTACCAGTGAAGTCGCTAAAACATTTGAATCTTCAAACTGATCTTCTGAAGATTGTTGTTTATACCTACTCTGCCCCCCACTGCCATCACTACCCCACTTAAAAACTATAGTCATATTGTCACGATCCGATTTATTCTTAATAAATCAAACCATGCTCAATGTCTGGACACAACCCCAAATAAATAACCAATCCATTCCTAATATTATTATATTAAAATAATTTCTTACAGGACAATATTGTTCAACAAAATAACTTATTATTTTACTTACCTTACGGAATGTAAAGGGTTCATGATGACGGACTGGTCACCACCAAAATGCTATCTGGTTCTAATGCTGAACGTTGAATCTAGTCTGGGACTGCAACAGACTCTGACTTTGACTCTACTCTTACTCTAACTCTAACTGTCCTGCCAATTTGCTGGTTTCCCTTATATAGAGAATATCACATCATGTAAATAGAGATTAAGACACGTGTGTTTCTATACAATGGTAACCTTGGCTTGATATAGCAAAACCTATTAACATTTTATGACCGATTCAATATTCAACTTCCTCTGATAAGAATTCTGTTCATTTATGTAACATTTGTATGAAATTTAGAAATGTTTTTAGAATAATATTTTCAAATATGAATTTGTTTCTTACTGTGCATTCTGGCTTGTGACATTTCCTCCCCCTTTAACCAAGCGAACGTTAAGAGCTTATTAAACCTAAACAATAATATATTCAAACAATAAAACTTATTTCTCTAAAGTTAAAATAATTAATTATACTTATTCCTAATAATACAATGGAAATAATAAGTGGTTAAGAAATATAATATTTATATAATCTATAATTGAATATAATAAACACAAATATCAATAGATACTACATCACTAGCCATCTGGAACTTTTTAACAAGGTACAGTTCTTGTTAATGCACTCACAGTTCAAATAATCCTTCACTACAGTCTATTACCATGTATTTTCTTTAACAGTTTATTTTAGCACCAATTCTTCAGTTATGTACGTCTGATGGTATACTTCACAACGTACAGTTATACTTAACGCCTGAAGATATACTTTACAATGTACATCTGTCCATTACATTGGTTTGCCCAGTTCCTTTCTACTACTAGATGGCGTGAATCATGATGTATCTATCTTGGTTCACCTTTCCACAAAGGCGGCATTTTACATGAAAATTAAAATAACAAAAAAAAAGCGATTAATTATGGATTAAATCATAACATAAAACAAGCAATATAAATAAAACAAAATTAAACAGTACCATTAAACAATTCAATTGAAACAATTCAAGTCATTTGTTATATTTTCCTACTTAAAAACAAAGAATTGATTATACTTTATTATATATTTTTGAATTTACTTTTTACGGGAGAATTTTGCTTTTGAAATCAAGTTTTTTCCTGCAGCGTCTGCAAAAATTAGACTGATAAAAGCTCTGTAATGAGGTAACACCTCATTAGTTCAATGTTACAATTTATAATTGTCTTTAATATTTGATAATAATTTTTTCTATTAATATTATTTAAAAATAAATCTAAAGTATTATTTTTTATTAAAAATATATATTCACATATTCCTTCAAGAATTTTAATTTATTTTTTCAACAAATTTATTTATTTAATATATTATCGAAGTGTACCAAGTACCACATCTATAAATGTTCTAGATAAGACGTGTTTGCTAGATAACTCTCATTACTAATTATGTTCAATCGAAGCTAGGTCAGGGATACGTAATAGTTCTCCCCCCCTTTTAATTAAGCGAAAATGCAATACACGTTGCATTATAATTTATCCAATTTCTCATTTTGGAGAAAAATAAAATCATTGTAATGGAGTTTGTTCATGTGAATGTGTAAAACAACTTTCCTGAAGTCCCCACACCACATGACATTCCATCCTTAACTAACATCCGTAGTCGAAGAGTTTATCTCCAACAACCTCTTTACACGGTGACTCAAAGACAATAAGCTGTTGACTCTCATACATTTTTATAGAATAGGTACAAATTATCTTGTATTAAAAAAATTTTTATATGTGAATACATAAAAACATTCAAAACTTTGTATTTCTTTGTTTGCTGGTAATGACAGAAAAAAATCATTGAAATGCTTTAAATGTTTTGTCCTTACATAATTTTATGATAGCGTATTAATTAAATTCAATTTATCTTAAACATAGTTATGAAAGTTACTTTTCAAATTGGTGTGGTGTGTCTAGGAACACTACCACTTAAAGGGTTTTCGTTTTTTTCCTTTTTTCATTTTTAAAATAATTAACTATTATCACTAAAGATTATAAGTATCATAAAATACAATATATAAACATATGTTTGTCCTGTTTTAAGATACAATTACACTAAAAATTTGTCCCTTTAAAAATACACACTAAAGTTATTTATTACATATCAATTTCAAGGTTACACTAAAATCATAATGATGCAACTTAGAAACCTGAAATTACTTGGAATGTTTATAGCAAATATAAACACATTACATTATTAATAATGCTATTATCAATTTATCATAGTCAATGAGACGTATTTAGCTAAAGAAAAATTCTTTAACCTATGTTCCGGTAATTGTAAATCAACCGTATTATTCGAATTTTTAGAAATTTCATCGAATTTAGTACTTGCTAGACCAAAAGTCTGACAAACGATGAGTCGTTGATTTATAACTTGCACTTAAATTAAGGTGTGCAATATCAAAGTGATTTAAAAAATTTGTATTGTTCAATCGTAAATTAATTTGTGAAACATATTCCAATAACAAATTAATTTTAAATAGTTCTGTATGTGGAATGAGTACCACTGACTTAGATAAAGTCTTACATCGTTCTGACAAAGTAATTTTGTCTATTCCAGAGAGTGTAACGTTCTTTAAACTAGAAAACTACTGTTAAAATGTCATCATTTGGTATAACATACAACCATGAATTCTCAAGCGATAACTGTGATCAAAGCGAATTTAATATTTCTGTAACTTGTTTATCGCAGTTTTTTAGAATATATTGTATTCCTCTATACAATTGCATGTTACAAATTTAATTTTTTTTGTGTAGGACAAAGATAATTGTTGTTTCTAATTACAAAGAAATTTATAAGGTTCAAGTAGTCATTAAAAGCATAAATTTAATTTTGTCAATGCTTATTGTTATATATTTTAAAGTTTGTTTGAAACAAAATTACATATATTTAATACATGTGGAATGAGTAAGTAAATGTTCCAATTATAAAATGTCATAGTCCAAATTACTAGATGTTTGACTGTCGTTATAGACATTAATTTAAAATTTTGAGAAATTTCGTCCCACGTGACGAACTTAAGTTGTCAGTGTGAATATCGTGTAGTGATACCACAGAGTAACAACAATACCGAAATCACAATGCATCAGTCATTGTAGCACTCGAAACTAACAGTTCCCAAGTTGTCTAAGGAAAGAAACCCTCTTTTCCAAATAGTAATACATGTATTAGTGTACTAAGTTCAATCAGTACTGCTAATAAACAAAATTGAACTTTTAAATATTGATTAGTAATAAATAATTTTACATTTAAATAAGTTACATAATCAGATTAATTTTTTAGTTAAAGAAAATTCCCAAATATCTGAACTCATAATTTTTAAATTCTTTATATTGTCAGTTACTAGCTGTTGATTAAAATCAATAGCAATTGTTATATAATTTAACGTTTAAATTACTGTACAAAACTTACTTTATCTTTTATAATTTGAGCTAAAATAGTATTTTCGTTTCAAAATCAATAGTTTTCTTATTACAAAAATTCTCATCATTACTTTCTATAATATAGCTAATTCCAAAAAATTATTACACATTCGTAAAGTATCAATTATTACAAAAGTTTCCGTCTCTTGTGTCTATCTTTTTCAGCTACACAAACTTGCTATATTTTATTTAAAAAAAAAATTAAATAATGTCAAATTTATAATTATATTGTGTTAAATTCAAATATAGAACAATAGTGTCTTTTATTAAAAAGATTTAGTAGACCAGTGTGCTGATAATGCAAACCTAGTTCATATCATTTCGTAAGATTTTTATAGATATGCTACAGTGGATTTTAGCAATAAGATTATTTTGTAACGACCAAAAGTATACATTAAAAATAAAAATTAAAGTATATGTTAAACATATATTGGAAAAATTTCATGTACTAGATCAAAATTAATATAAAATTTTGCGAATAAATAAAACTTTTATTCGAGTTGCTATTGTAGACAGTTTCCTCATATTTTTATCTTTAATGATTATGAATGAACCTTTGTTCAAAGAAATCCATCTATAAATAGTCCCATTTTAATAATAAACAGCAGCGCATGCTAATGTCAGTAATGGTAAATCATTTACACAAAAATGAAATAATTTATCATGCTTTTAATTTAAAAAAAAAATTCCAACACACTAGAGAATAATGGTTGATTGTTCTTGTCTTGTCAATTCATATATTTTGTATCGAGGTACAATTAGTCATGTTTCTTACATATTATCAAATTAAATCAACTTAATTTGAATTAAAATAAAATAATCAATAATTTATTTACTTTATTTCTTTAAATTACTTCTTGTAATTTTTTATCTTTACTCTGTAAACTCCACTTGTATGTAATTCATACATCGGTAGTCAATTATTTATTTACTTTATATTTTAGTTTATATTCTTATCTTATCCCCCATAATTCTAGTACTCCTTACTCATTAACAGGTAATAACAAATAATAGTAGTTTCTCAAATCCCTTGTAACAAAACAAGCGCGCAAATATAATCAATAATACACAAACCCTGTTAATCTTCTTTAAATTAGAAAAAGAAACAGTTACTTAATCTTACGTTGGCCACCGTAAAATATTCCTATCAACAGGTGATTCCTGATTCTTTTAAATAATAAAAAGGGAATGTAAGACGTTAAAACAATAAAAACGGATATAACCCTTCTGCTATCCCGGTAGCAGAAACAAGGGATTTATAAAATATCATAAACACATAATCAGCAATTACAATAAAACAAAAATAGGTTAAATATCCGACCCTGCAGGGATTTCACGTCTTACGTTCATTGTGCCTCAACAATGAACCTCAATAAATACAATAAAAATATAATTCACATCAATAAAAATGGACTTCTACAACAAACGTACTCAGGACTCAAAAATTTTAAAGTAGGTGGAAGAAATATAATCCAACTAAATGAAAATTCCATCCTAACTTTCAAGTACAGCAAGGAGTTAACACAAAACAAACTAACTAATTATTATATAATGGGGAATATTTATTCACTTCCTTTATACCGTAAGGAAAAGTGAAAATCTTCTAATTATCACACGAGAAACTACAAGAAATGTGATAATTCACAGGATGCTGATTTAGAGGCTTACAAAAAAAATATTTATTTATTCAATATTAAGTCCATTTTAACAAGTCGAATCCATTAATAAATCTTTACATAATTCTTTCATAAAAGAATTAGTAGTGTCCATAGCGAAGTGCTCTGCTTCAACTTCAGTAAATGTATATATGTTTTTAAATTCCTCATACGGAATATTTTTTATTTTATCATTTATTCTCACTTATTTATGCAATATAATAACGTGATGATTCCGAAAATCAATTATTTTTAGTAACGACGATAATTTAAAACAAATTTAATTATTTCTCCAATTCATACAAAACATCGCAACCCTGAGCGTGTAATGCATGATTCTATACTATAATACTGCAGAAGTATGCAAAAGTTTACAACAAATGTCATAACATTGACACAATGTACAAAATAAAGTGACTTAAAAAGACTCATACTCATACTCAAAAAATTAAGATACGCTACTACCAAAATATCAATTTTAGTGGTAAACACTTACCGAAAAGAAATGAAATATAGAAGACCGATAAGTGATTGTAAAAATTCAAAAATTATAGTTCTCAATATAATGAAGTTAAAACGATTGCACAATAACAATATGATAAAAATAATATGACAACTGTATGCTTAAATGAAAACATAGACTTTCTTATTTCAATTGAATTTACTAATATTAATTTTAGTTACATGAATTATAATAAACAAAAATTAAAAATTATGAAAAAAACGTCTTAGAAAGATCAGAATTTCTTCCATTTCTCGAATAACTTCTAAAAAACAATACCGACAATTTTCATAAAAATTCCAAAATCAGTGTATAAAGAATAATAACACTTTTAAAATCACTTGTCTTTAGGAAATATCTAAAAATTTTAAGGAAGAATTAACATAAGGTATATTGTTAATATTATTAAGAAGTGAATGTTGAGCATGTTAGCACAACTATTAACACAACTATTTGTTTTAGACATTGCTAATGAAGCAATTATTCTCTGTCTTTCTACTTTTTTATTATACATAAAAATTTAATTAGTTTTAAGTTTAACATGATTTAAACATTTTGACCTTGTAACACAAATTCAGCAATTATTACCAATAGTTAAAATACTCTGCAAAAGTAAATACTATATGTAAATATTCAATTCCAAAAAATCTTTAATGCAACCACACATTCCAGTTGTAAATAACAAAAAATTTTAGAAAAATTATTTCTCTACAAAAGTATTTATAAAAACAGTAAGTAATGATTTCATCTACGTGAACAAACTTACTACAACAAAAAGTAAATTTATCTTATATTTTATAACTCAGTAATTATATGTATGCCAATGCATAAAATGCTTATTGAAACAAGTTAACCTTCAGCAAAATAATTATAAAAGACTGTGTTCTTTTATTACTTTTTAGTATATACTGATTGTTGTTATCAGTTATTCAATTTTTTAAATACAACGGAGATGTATTAAATCCAATTTATTACAAAGTTTTATGTGAACACATTTTTATTATGTTGAATAAAGAATTTTTCCAGAATTATTTTAAAATAATCACTTAAATGCAAATCTAAATTCTAAAATGCAAAAACCATATTAAATAAAATTATACCGACTATAACATTCAAAACTATATTATCTAATGAATTATAGAAAATGACGTAAAAAGAAAATTTAAGGAGTTAACAGAAATAATGATAAAGGGTATATCAGGTTAGGTAACCTATTAAAACCAAACTATACCATTTGAATGGTTTAATAATTTTATACAGCAAATAAATTCAAAAATGATGAAAACCAACTAAAATAATATTGTAAATTTTCCTTAAAAATAAAGAAAGATTCTTTCACAATTCTGTTGGAATTATAAAAAACCCATAGATTTTTGCTACTAAATTTAATTATGTTATGTATTTAGTAATAAAATAATGTAAAAACCTTCAAACATATTTTACATGATTACATGAAAATTAAGAAACTAGCACCAATCTACTATTAGAAACTCCCGAATAAATACTAGCACATTTTCTGTCGCTCGAAAAAAAATAAAATAGTTATACAAAACTTGAAATTAATGCAAAAATCATGAAATCTACATCGAAATTATAACCAAAAGCAATTCATTTAACAATTTTTTTCAAAATCTCCAAACCACAAAAATAATCCAATATTAGTACCCAACATTGTTTAAAAAAACTCTGACTTAGATAAAACAATAACCCAATAAATTCAATGTTTGAAAACATAATTTAGCAGTTCACCAAAAAATATTTAGTTTTCTAAGTAAACGAATAGAACGAAACTTTCCAGTCTCACACAATTTTATCAGTTAATAAACTCTATTTTTAGCTACATCGGAAATGTGTTTATTTTATGACAGAATAAATTAACTTTTCTATTACATACTTTAAAACGTTGATATGCTTCGTTGCATTATTTTATCTGTAACTTCATGATGTGCTTTTAAAATATAATAGTTAAACTTTCTTAAAACTAGTGAACATTGCTGTGTTGGGCTTATAAATTTAGGTAAAGCCGTTTCGGACACTTGTGATATTGTAGTATTTGTCATTATAAAGAAATTTTGTGAAACTGACAAATTATTAGGGCTTTGTAATATTTTGAGAATGTTGAAATCGTCTAAGGATTTTTTATTTTTAATGGGTTGTTCTAGCTGTAATTCCCTATCAGGACTATACTTAACCAAAGGATTTTCTGTGAATGGTGTAATACTTGTAGACTCACTTGGTTGAAAAAAAAATTTTTATTTTGGGAAATAATTTCCAGTGGTTTTTCTTTAATATTACTTAGAATTTCTGTTATATTTAATGCGAGAGTAGTCAATGATTCAGCATTTTGTAAAATATTTGTGGAATTTTGTGCATTCAAAGAGTCCTCGCTAAAATTTTGATTTTTTGATAATATTTCTATTATTGTATTCGAGTTATCCTGTTCGTTTTTTGTGTCCTGGCTCGGTATTAACTTTATTTTTAGGCCGTGCAGCAGACATTATTTTCGGGATCAAATTCCATTAGAAACTTTGTAGCGATTTTCATATTTTCAAAGAAAAATTTTGTAATTATGCTTTACTTTCTTTCCAACTCAGTCCTCTAACATGTTTTTAAGGGTGTGATCTCCTGAGATATTCTCTCAGTTCACAGTAACCCTTAAATTCACGCTATTAGACGAATTATTTAAAAATTAAGCATATCCAAGCAACGGTGCTTGTAAAAAAAAAGATTTTGTGATGCCAAAAAGGCACTCGGCGCCTCCACCAATTGTCACGATCCGATTTATTCGTAATAAATCAAACCATGCTCAATGTCTGGACACAACCCCAAATAAATAACCAATCCATTCCTAATATTATTATATTAAAATAATTTCTTACAGGACAATATTGTTCAACAAAATAACTTATAATTTTACTTACATTACGGAATGTAAAGGGTTCATGATGACGGACTTGTCACCACCAAAATGCTATCTGGTTCTAATGCTGAACGTTGAATCTAGTCTGGGACTGCAACTGACTCTGACTTTGACTCTACTCTTACTTTAACTCTAACTGTCCTGCCAATGTGTTGGTTTCCCTTATATAGAGAATATCACATCATGTGAATAGAGATTAAGACACGTGTGTTTCTATACAATGGTAACCTTGGCTTGATATAGCAAAACCTATTAACATTTTATGACCGATTCAATATTCAACTTCCTCTGATAAGAATTCTGTTCATTTATGTAACATTTGTATGAAATTTAGAAATGTTTTTAGAATAATATTTTCAAATATGAATTTGTTTCTTACTGTGCATTCTGGCTTGTGACAATATTCAAGGTGTTCAAAATAAAGGTGGGTAACCCAGTAACCTACCTTATCGAGGATTCCAAAGGACAGCCCATAACAGGCCAATTTTACGCTGAAGAACTACAGAAGACTCTGAATCCCGATATTTACCTGGTTGAAAAGGTGTTGCGTAGAAAAGAAAATCAACTGTACGTTCGTTGGTTGGGCATGGATAAGTCTCATGACCAATGGATTCGAAAAAATGCTGTTTTCAAATAATAATAATAATAAAATGTATGCAGTTATACAATAAAAGACAAATATTATAAAACTGATTTTTATTTATATAATAAAACATGTAAATATATTTATAGAAAGCTTATCAGTGATTCATAAGGCTATAATGACCCCAAGGTAAAGTATCAGTAGTTTGCGGTAACAAGCGCCGCTTGTTATCTCGCGGACTTAAAGCTATTTTAGTTTGCCTTAAACTATATACATTATGTCCTATAGATCTAATAGTATTTTGTTCCCTTAATATTTCACCACCCTGTAAACACTTTACATAGTCGTCAAAAGTTAATGTCTGTTTAACTACGTACCCCTTCACCCCCTTCGCTTTTTTACCTGCGTCTTTACCGTTCACTCGTTCACTATACATTTTAGCACGTAAACCCACAAATTCAGTCAGGATTTCCCCATCGTGTTCATCTTTCATCAGTCCCGGTATTTTCTTATTTACAAGGGGAATTCCATAGGAATTTTCAGGCTGATATCCACTAGTGTCAAAGCGGTCAATGTCCGCTTTCATATCTTCATAGATGTCTCGACATCCTATGTGATAAATAAGACTGTCGGTGTCGGTATAAAGCACTTTACATTCATCGCCGTATTTTGGAAGCATGTAATCGTAATGGAACTCGTACAACTTTGTTTTAGATATGTCTAGCACGCTCATACCAACGTAAATAGGTTTACACATTTTCACTTCAGTTTTATTTAGTTCAATAATAGCCAGATCTTCGTTTAATATAAGTCGGCTGTGGAAATATGGTGATGCAATCCGTACTTTGGCTGAATACCTGCCGTCCCACTTGCTTACGAGTTTTATTATCTTGCGCTTGCGCATGTCTTCCATTGTTTTTCCAAACGCAGCATTATTCATAAGTTTGTAAAAGTTCTTTTCAAACTCGTTCCTAGCGCTTTGACGCATGCGCGTATTTAGTTCGATATAGGATTTCATCCAGGGTGACTGCTTAAATTTTAAAATTCGGTGGATTTTGGAAATTTTGAGGCCGTTCGAGATCGCTTGCTTAAGAGCCCTGTAATGGATGACGTAACGCTCTTTATGATACAGGGTTGTGAGAAGTTTCTTTTCAGTGCCTCCGGGCGGCACCATTCTTTGAGGACAGAACGGCGCAGGTCTTTGTGTCTGTCGTGCAAGGGGGCCGGGTATTCAAGGTCGACCTCTAGCATGTACCCCACAGGTGAATCATCAGGCACGTGTGTGACGTCCAGTTGAGCATTGTTACACCATTCGAATCCTCCATAAGGCAGATATTCGGACATTGCCCATCCATACAGATTGTTTACGTCATAGTACATCAGGTACGTGGATGGCTTTGAAGGGTCATAGTCGGGCATGTATTTGTTGTTGGCCTTGGCATACCTGTTGCTGCACTGGCTAACCCCACCTCTAATACCACGCTCCACAAAGAGAAGCATATCAATATCGGTCAGCAGCTCTAATTCAACACCTGTATGTTTCAGCATGGCATCCCACGTTAGGGCTGGAGCACTTACGTAATGGGCTGCGTCTAAGGAATATGAAGTGTAGCAGGTGTTTCTGAAGTTCTCAAACACATCGGCAAGCAGTAACACATCGGTTTTCAAGTACAAGTCCGAGTACTCGCCTAGGGTCTTGCAATCAAACGCCTTCCATACCTCTTGCGCATGCTTATAATCCTTTTCTAATTGTTCTTGTCGTTCTTTACTTACTTCTTGTTGTTTATCATATTCCAATTCTGTTAAATCTGCCTGGGTTAGTTTATTTTCAAAATTTTTCATAGATGGTAGATGCGGCTCGTCAAGTTTTCCCCATGACGTCACGTAATCGTATGGGAAGACCCCCTTCCGCGTTAACAGTCTCAACTTCTCCTCGCTTAAGGTCGCATACTCTTTTCGTACAATTTTCAGCTCGCCCAAGTATGATGCCAGCTGTTCCAAACTGCTGGCCATGAATCGGCAAGAGTCAATAAATCGTAAATTAATTTCACTGTTTTTAACAGATTTCGTGAACGAAATGTACTTTTCTTTATTTACGGGTAACAGGTAGGTGCTTCCCTCGATTTCTTCTGCCAGGCCTCGAATTAAGAAATGAGAGTCGTACCCGCTTAAATTATGAAACACAACCGGAATAACTTTAGAATCTTTAAAATCGAGATTACAAGACTCGTGGGCCGCGCCCCGAAAATCGGATGTTAAATGGTCGTGATCACGCACGGGTATGTCCTCGACGGTAAACGGTTTCTTGCATATGTGACAATGGGTGGCAGCTTGGAATGCCTCCTCTTGTTGAGGGGTCAGGTTCATAGGTTGTGGAGCCCAATAAACAGGTTCAACGTCCTCGACTATCTGTTTCAGTTCATTCATGAACCATTTCATGCACTCAGGACCTCGGTTGCTTCGATAAAAAGATAAGGAGTCATCATAGTGACATTTAAAATAATATCCAACACTGCATGCCTCATGTTCTTGATGTATTGTGGTTTTTGTGCCTTTGCTCTTATTCATAGGTTTGAGAATGCTTTCAATGTCGGCATAAACTATAAATGGGACTGGTATTTGATTTTTAAAATTGGAAAACTTCACGATGCTGTCTTCTTTTCCTGGCATTATAACTTTACACTCGTTTATTTCACCGCAGTCTATTACATGCCTGCCCAGCTTTTCTGCACTATCAAAATAGTGCAAGCACCTGTCACAGATATGCTTCTTGGAATTATGTCTGGTTATTTGGCTGCGGGCCAGTCTGCTGAGATTTTTCACCCATACATAATGGTATTTGATGTCCTCCGCATCTTTATAATCATCCGCAACCATCAGCAGGTTCACATGTCTATCCTGCTTCTTGCGAGTGAGATGTACAGGCACCACTTTAGACCCACCCTTTTTCACAAGCGGTTCAAGGATGAATACGTTGATCGAAATTCCGTTTTGTTTTTCAAACTTTGGAACTTGGCTCAGGCCCAATGGGAAGTCTAACCCGTCCAATTTTAAGACAGTGGATGGGTTAGGATAATTTTCAGGACGGTGGGGGTGGTCTTTGGGTGGATAAAGAGCAGACACCACAGCCCACGCAAAACATAGCTGATCATCATTCTGCACATTGACACAAGCTTCCTTACGCTGGATTTGTGATGGTAAAGGAATGTACGAAGACCCTCGTATCGGCTCATATCGGTTTATATTAATCGCTACATTAATAATTGCCGAAAGCGCCCAGCCCGATTCGCGCTCTTGAAAATCTTCAAGTTTTACGATTAGTTGGTCCTGCACGTGTTCGCTCCACCACTCCTGCAGATTAGTATCATGAAAGATGTGCTCGTTTTTTGTTGGAAAATGCTTTAGTTCATATATCACGTCATTGGCGGAATTTTTAACAAATTCGCCACAAAAATCGACGTTTACTTTCAGCATTGGATTTTGTGTTAAAGCATGCTTAATTCTGATGTTGAACATGTAGAATGCGTCTTCCAGGAAAGTTAGCGGGTCAACATGTCTAAGGTTAATTATAACCCCGGTTTTCAGGCGACCCTTGAAAGCGGAATTAACCTCCGCCCACCTGATCCGCTCACTCCTCTTTTCTTTTCGAGCCCTATGCCCGGCCCCTTGCCGCTGCAGCGCTTTCATCTGGATTTGGAAGCCTGTGCACAATTATTTTTTAATAAGCTTTAAAATGCGAACAAAAAAATTACATACCTTTTATTTTGCCAATATTGGCTTCCACGTTTTTCTTTCCTCCCATATTCAATTCCCCTTTCTTCAGAGCCTTGTTCAGAATACGTACATTTTGGCCTTACTTTTTAGCCCATCTCTCCAACTCACCCGGATTGTTGGCACAAGACAACAATGCATCTTTAACTATGTTAACCATATTGTTGGATGTCTCAACAATGGAAGCCATTTTTCTTGATTTATTAACTTTTCACTTAGGACACTCAACTGAGAACTGATTACGATTTTAAAAATTCACCCTTTTTATATAGTTTTGGGCCTCTTATCTTTTGTTTTTGGAAATAAACACCTTTTGTGGTTTAACGGTTATTTTGTAAAAACTACTGAAAGTTTGCGGTCCAACGGATTTTTGGGAAAATAATTTCTTTATTAATTTTACTCCTTATCAGTGATTGCGGTTTTGGAAAATAAACACCTATTAATAATGGATATTCTATTATTTAAGTACTATCAATGTTTTGCGGTTACGTTCAATTATCATCCCGCTCAGATAAAGAATTAGGTAATTATTTCAAGTTATGATACTACTAGCGACCTCTGTTAACTAACAAATTGACTGTATTATTGCTAAAGTAGATTGCTGTAATCTTGTATAATTATGAGATAAGGGTAAGTATATTAAACGTTTTTCTCAATTCTATACTACTATAGCAGTGTTCAAAATACCTAGGCATTTTACGACAGATGAAAGATCTCTTGTCTAAATTAATATCCCTACGAAGAAAAATTATTTCTTTATTCATTAAATATCATTTTAAGCCTTATCAGTGATTGCGGTTACGCCGCCTTATCATGCTATTTGTTTCCTCTATGAATTAATTAAATTATTCTATATAATATTTGTTTTAGATATTAATGTAATGAAACTCGTCAAAAATTATGCTTTTTTTGGAATGATCTCTGGTGTCTAGAATTTTACATAATTAAACATTTTGGCTTAGTGTTATAATGTTAGTTCAGTAAACCGCAACAGATAACGTATATGTATTGGTTTTATTTTCCTTATTATTTCCATCAATTAAAACCACAGTTTCCTTATCAATATAATTATATTTTTTCATGTCTTACATTGTTTTATAAATACAAAGCATACAACAATTTACCACCTTATCGACTAAGTTCGTTTATTTTAAACATTAGTACAACAAACTTTGATTCATATCGTTAAGTAATTTATCTGAATGTATATAATACATTTCCAACATACAGCACCGGTTATGCCCGTTTACAGCCTTATCTAATATATCTTTCAAATCAGTTTTCATGCCTGTTACAATCATTGTGTTATAATATTCAGTAAAGCCTTGAATTTGCAATAAATTGAGTCTGGCAATTATAAGATCGGCCGTTTTTTACAGCTGATTATAGCTTTTATAACCCAATATGACGTTGTATAAAGATTTGGAGATCATGATGGCCTTCGCATACGACATGTAGGTAAGACTGCACTCTCCAATAGTTTGCGCTTGTTGGGATTCCCAATCGGGGCTCATAGATACCAAGACTGCAAAATCTTCCGATGAAAACACCACTCCACGCCCCAGGGCGTCTTCTATCTTGACCGTAGGTGAAAAATTCAGGGCCGGACTTAATCCAATTTTAACTTGTTTGGTCTTTGATTTATTCAACCATAATTGCGTTTCAGACAACATACGCTGTTCACGTTCCAGAGCATCTTCGTACGATTTCAATGCCTTGTCAATGCTGGCTGGGGCACTCCCTCTCAGGGTATGAATTAGGACGGTACTCAATATTTTTAATTAAATACAATTAAAAAAATATATAAATTAAAGCATCCTCAAAAAATTTCTTACCTGCTTGGCGAAACATTGTTAGATATCGTAAGTTGGCTGAGTTTTATTATAATATAACTAAGCGTTATGTCGTATTTCAGTTTTTCCTGATCTTGTTGATGCTTTTTTAACACTAACAATAGTAGTTCTTTTTTACTTTTATTATGAATTACTTTCTTAAATGCACGAATGTTTTTTATATGCTGGTCTAGATTCACCATTGAAGATGCCTCTCCCGAACCTTACTTTAATGCAGGTTACACGTACCGATGACAGAACATTATTTCCGGTTGTCTCTAAGATCATCTAAATTTTGGTAAATTTGTGCTATTTTGCCATAAGAACACATGTAAAATTAGTGAAATTACAGCTAAAAATCACATTTTCATATAAGAATGCATGCATTTTCAAACACAAGGCCAAGGCGTCTTCGGGGGCCGCTCCCTTCGGGGTGGGGTGGGGCGCGCGTCACCGTCAATCTCCTTATCACATTTTTAAGGTCGCGCATTTTTGAACCAACGGTTTTTTCAGGGGGTTGCGGTTTAACGGCCCTCCGTATCAGCACAGGGACTAGCATCTCTTATCACATCAGCCCGGATGTACACCTTAGGTTAGATGCCCACACGTGGACGGTTACTCCTTATCACCTGACTCAAGGTCTAGATAACAACCAGACCGGATGTAATTCCACAGCTTTTTGCCCTGCACATTTCTTATGGGAGTTTTGGCCTCGGACGCCCCTAGCCCCTCTACTTAGATGCAATGTAAGTTTGAATGGAAGGTCGGATTTCATACGGCGTATTTTTTATCGATTTGTACACATTAGAAAAATAATATTTTAGTATAATTATGAAGTCTCTTAAGCTTGGTAAATTTAAAATTTTTAATTTTTGGTAAGTATTTAATAAGGAGTAGTTTGAGTTCAATATTAATTTTAGCACGCTATTTTGCAGTTTAATTATTGGTTGCAAGTGTGTTATGTAGGTATGTCCGTAAACTGTTACACCGTATCTGATAACCGATTCACCTAATGTTTTGTACAATAAAACTTTTTGCTTTATCGGGATGTAGTGCTGTAATTGATATAATTTAGCTACAAGTTGTCGGAGTCTTTTACAAATTGATTCTATGTGCTTAGTCCATTTCATATCTGATTGAAATATAATTCCTAAATATTTGACACTATCTGCAGATTGCAGCGGAGTACAACCAGTGCATGTATTACTGAGTTGTTGATTTTTTGGGCAAAAATTAGTATGATTTATAATTTGTTGCTGTGACTGTTTGTTCCCAAATTTTAGTAATACCGTTTTATTGGAATTTAAAAAAATGTAGTTTTCGTTTAGCCATTTAGCAATTAAGTTTAAGTCATGTTGTAAATTTGTTAGGCATTCATTTTCATTATTATGTATTGATAATAAAGCGGTATCATCTGCATATTGAAATATGTGCGATTTTAGATTTTTTATAGCCGAAATATTATTAACATAAATATTGAATAATAAGGGAGATAAAATGGCTCCTTGGGGAACTCCAAATTTAATAGGTTTTAATGTACTAAAAAAGTTTCCAATTTTTACTGTTTGTTTGCGATTTGTTAAGAAACTATGCAGCAGCGCAGCTACAGCCCCTCTGATTCCAAGTGCATTCAGTTTATCTATAAGCAACCCATGATCTACGGTGTCAAAAGCCTTGGAAAGATCGAGAAACACACACATGTAGCGTCATTGATTTGCGAAAAAAAAATTAGCGGTGCTCTGGTCAAGCTGGCCAACTCTTCTAAACGAAACTCCTGTAGGATTTTCAGGACAATTGTGATTTCGTAACACTAATCCAACACGATTAGATGCTTCGGCGTTTCGCGATACGTCGTAATTATTTTCTAAGATCAAATTTGATTTAGCTTTGATAAGTGGATTATCGGTCTGAAGTTGAATGTAAGACTTCGAGCTAAAGCATTAAATTTTTTAATCTCTGGATGTTTCACCTTTTGTTCTGTAGGTTATTCCCTGCTAACTCTTCTCCAATATTATTATCTTTCAATAATATGGTAAGAGTGGCCCTTGAGTTCTATTTGTTTCTTCTTGTGTGTATTGGAGCTAGACTCCTGCGGCTCATCTCTACCGGTCCTGCAGTTCTTATTGTGCCGGTTTTCAACGGTAGAGAACCTCCAGTTGTCTAGTTCCTTTTTTCTTTTTCTTAGTTGATGTATATTGCCTTTGGGCGATAGCTGATACCTTTTCACCTAAGTTGTTCAGACTTTCACAAAGTTCTTGATCTTGTAACATCGTATTGTTTTTCCTTTTAGTTTTATTCTTTCTAACTGTAGTTCTTGTTGTGTCACTTGGCATTAGAACACCGTATGCTCGGGTGTTCCAATTGCCCCACATTGACATAGATCGTCTTCTTTTAAGTTGAATCTATTAGGGTAGGTTGGGTAGGGTCCATGTCCGCTTAGAAAGTGGACAAGTCCCCTACCTGGTTGAAGGTGGTTTTTTGTCTGTCTGTTCGATGTTTGGTAGGACTATTGGTATGTTCTTCTACCAACATCGAATGATGTCCACGTTTCTTGTCATTCCGCATTTATGACCGCTGTTAGCTCATTCTTGTTCGTTGCCCTCCTATCTCTTAGAATTTTGTGGATCCTCTTTTCCCTCCCATTCTTTAACCAGTGAGTTGCCGCTCTCTTCCTTACTGTCAGATCTAGATGACAAATTCCTGGTATGACACACAGGGCTTCCAGCAGAGTTGTGCTGAAAGCACCTGTGAGCCTTATAGGTACTCCCTTCTGAGCACTTTTTATTTTTTGTCTTGGCTTTACCAGTAGCAGTCTTTCAGCTCACACGTTGCTCCATACAAGGTTATGGAGGCCATAATTGAACCAAAGTATAGCTGAACTGTACGCAAAGGGATTTTATGGTCTCTGCGCCAGTCTCGCTATCTTGTTCATTATGTTTTTGGCCTTATTGCGGGTAGTCTCTATATAGCTGCTGAAGTTGTGTTTTTCATCGATGTCTATTCCTAAGTATTTGTTTGTTTTTGTCCTCTTTATTCCTTTATTGTCTATCTTTATGATGGGATTCCTTTGAAGGTTTCCCTTCATGAGGGAGTAGGTTGTCTTGCGTTCTGATATGGTGAGTTTATTTTCGTTGCACCACGCGCTTAGTAGGTTTAACGCCCTATTTGTGTTCTCTTGTAGGGATGTTCTTGCATCTGCTTCGATTATAAGCAGCAGATCGTCCGCATATGGTACTGTTGCCCTGACATCGCGGTTTCTGTCCAGGGCGCCCAGCAGTTCCTCCATCATTAGGTCCCAGAAAACGGGCCCGCATACGGATCCCTTGGGACACCCCTTCGAGATTCGCTTTGTCAGGGTTTCAGTTGGACTCCTCATTTCCAGATGCCTGTCTTGGAAGTAGTTTCTGAAGACCTTGTAAATGTCTTTTGGGCAGGTTATGTTCCTTAACCTTTGGAACAATGCCGGCCACCATAGGTTGTCGAAGGCGACGAATATGTCCACAAAAATCGTGATAACATATTTGAATTCCGATTCTTCTACTATTTCGAGTGCCTTATTATGGCATCTTCTGTTGATTTGCCTTTTCGGTATCCGTACTGGCCTGGGTGCATACCTTGATGTTCTCTGTGTTTTTGGAGGCGGTTGCACACCAGCCTCTCAAAAACTTTTCCCAGTACCTTCAATAGCCCTATATGATTGTGGTTCTTAGAAGTCTTTGTCCCCCCCCTTCTTTATTATCACCACGTCCGCTCTTTTCCAGATTTTCGGAAATTTCCCGGTTTTTAGGCATGTGTTGTATGTTAGCTTTGGTGTGATTTCGTTTCTGGCCTCTTGTAGAATCTCTGCGGTGATGTCTGGCCCTGCTGCTTTTTTCTTTTTTAGGTTGATTATTCTATTGCTTGATGGGCAATCAGTGAAATTGGCATAGCATTGGCACTGCTAGTGCAGCTAGATATGCTAGTTCTGGTTCTACTCATGCAATGGGCTCCACTGGAGCATTCGGCGGAAGCTGTTCTTTGTTAGCTTCTTGATCATTATCAATTGTATTAGCTCTTTTTATTCTTGGAATGGAGGTGTACATGGCGTTTTTTTGTGGCAGTTGTTACTTTTTAGCAGTTTCATGCACGTTGACAGTTTCTTCTATTGTGATGATTATGTTTAATCGTTCCTGAATTTTCCCCAGTCTGCCTTATTCTTCCATCCATCATGATTATGTTATGATCGCTAATCGTGCAATTTTCCTCTACCCTCCAGTTTATTATTCTTCTATGTGCATTTGCGTTGGTTAGTGTAATGTCGATGTTAGTGGATGCTCCTGCCCTCCCTTGATACGTGGGAGGATTTTTTGGTTTGTTTGTTACTTCTATTTGGAGCTCCTGTATCGCTCTTTCCATGATCTCACCTCTCTCGTCCGTTGCGTTGCTATGTCACATGTTTGATTTGGCATTTATGTTAGCTAAGACTATATTGTTGGTTTGTTCGCATATGTCTGAAAAATCTTATTGGTTTTATTTATGTGTGGCTCTATTTCGTCGGAGTATTGGTAGTACTGGTTGCCTAGAATCCAGTCGCCTGCTTTTGATTTTATTTATACACACACGCAGTGTTCGCCACTCAGCCTTCTGTTCACCGTCGCGTCGTCGTGATTGAAAACAGTGACTACTGTCATTGGATTTTCTCCTGCGACCACGACTTGTGATTACCGTGTTTAGTTATGAAGAAAAAATATGTTATCCTTTGTATTATAATAACAAGTATTTCTATGAAATGAATATCGACTTATTGTACTTTGGAAATAAAGACAAAAATCATTATTGTTGGATCAAGAATTTGAGTCGACTATTAAATGATCACTAGTCAACAAATTTAAACTTTTGTTTTATAACATTAGTAAATTTAACTGTTTTCATATAAACAATGCCTATTGTTCAAGAAAATGTCGTTAAAAAGTTCGTAGCACCCTCAGATTTTTTGTTATTCAACTTTCATGAATTTACGAAAATCGTTGTTAGCTATAGCAAGGAGTCATTTAAAAAATACATAATTACAAATGCTATCATCTTCTCTCTGCAAAAACCAGCAAAAGTCTCCCATCATTGTTGAATCCCACCTTCCCTGGTAACGATGTTCCATTATACTTATGTCTTGGTGAAACCTTTCCCCTTGCTCGTCACTTACGGCACCTACATTTTCAGGGAAGAAATTTAGATGGGAATGTAGAAAATGAACTTTAAGCGACATACCGCATACGGTTTTCTGTTGCCTAAAAACTGATCTACAACTATTTTGAAAGATGTCCAAGCAGCCAATTCTTTAGTGTTCAGTTTTAAATCGAAGTTTTCATCGTGCATTAGCTTGCGTATTTGAGGCCCAACAAATATCCCTTCTTTAAGCTTTCCATCACGTAACTTCGGAAACTTATCCTTCAAGAAAACGAAACCATCATTATTTTTGTCCAAAGCCTGCACGAACTGTTTTATTAAACCTAGTTTTATATGTAATGGTGGCAGTAATACCATTTTTGTATCTACTAATGGAACATATTTAATATTATTTGTGCCGGGAATGAATTCTACTCGTGGAGGCCAGTTCTTTACTTCATAATGTTGTTGTCTCGCACGACTATCCCACAGACACAGGAAACAATATTTTGTAAATCCACATTGTAATCTAAATCAAAGTCCTATAACTTTTAGGTCGCCACACAGTTGCCATCAATATTCTTTATATTTTATGGAGTTCAATATGGGAGACATTGACTGGTAACTTTCTTTCATATCGACAGCATGTGCTACAGGTATTGAAGGTTTCTTGTTTAAATTATGTAACAAAACTGCCTTCAAACTTGACTTAGACGAATCAATAAATAGCCACCATTCTGATGGTTTATGTTCAAATCCGAATTCATGTGCTAGGCCATATATATCGCTATATACACACAGTGAATCTTGCATACTGTAATATGTAGACAATTTTTGGTGCCTGTTTCTAAATACTGAAATTTTGGTATTTTTATCCAAAAGATTCCATTCTTGTAACCTTGATCCCAGCAATTCTGATTTTTGTTTAGATAAATTTAAATCTCGCACTAAATCATTCAGTTCAGTTTGAGTTATGAAATGTGGTTCGGCATTGCTTTGAAAGTCGTAATCCGGATCGGAAGAAGTCGATGGACCTGCTATACCCTCTTCTATAATTTCATCAGATGAATTTAGATATTGTTCCCAACCAGAAGGTGGTTTAGGAAGTGGAATGTCGATACCATGTAACACTGGTTTTATAGCAGAAGGAATGTCAGGCTATTCAATTTTATTTTTGTTTTTCCTTGAAAATCCAGAAATTTTTGTCATACAAAAGTAACAGTCTGTAGAGTGATTTGTAGATTCACGCCATATCATTGGTACCCCAAATGGCATAGTATTTTTCTTTCCCTTGAACCACTGAACTAAAGTTACATAACACGATATACAACATATATGTGGCGCCCAGGTTTTATCTTGATCTCCAATATGACAGCCAAAATAATTATGATAGGCTTGTTTTACTACGTTTGTTTCTTTCTACGTTGTGTTTTTGTTGTAGATTGACCACACACACAGCAAAAATTGTCTGGCAAATTAACACAGCTACGATAGCGTCTCTTCATTGTAATTATATACAATGTAACTCTTATACACTACTTTTCGCACTTATATTACGTTCAAACTGCGACTGAAGTACTACAAGGTCACAAGTACAACAAAAACACTATACAAAATACCCCCTACATCATCCCTTCCAACTATGCTGTCTGCTTTCAGTCACGAGCGCCAAAATTCAAATAATGATTTAATTTGTTTCATGAATAATTAAAAATTGTGACGTGATAGAAATTTTTTGTTTTCATATTTGGAATCAGGGCACCGGAATAAACTAAAAAACGTTATTTTCGTATATATTAGAAAAACCTTGTTGACTAGTGTAATCAGTTGGAAGTAAATAGAAACAAAAAATATTTCTGTAGAAGATGTTTGAATTACTCCGCAAGAACTGAAGATGCTTTAAAGAAACATCAAAATGTATAGCCCGGTTCAGACGCGGCCAGTGGATTAGTAGAGTACAGTGATTTAGTCGAGTGACAGTTCTGTTCACACGCAGCTAGTAGTTTAGTAGAGTTTGGAATATTTAGTCGATTCTGATCAGCCGTTTAGACGCAGCAAGTACTTTAGTCGAGCGCGGCAATTCTGGTCGAGTGAGAATTTAGTCGTCGCCTATTATCAAAGCAGGAATAGTCCATTTTTGTAATTATAAGTGTAGTATCATGAACAGTAAAAGTAATCAAGCAACTGCAAAACGGGCTCTACGCTATTTTCACAAGTACTTATAGGCCAAGTAGAATCAATGATTTCTGACGAGGTAGTAAGGACCAGAAGTGTATGGGTTAGAAAATGGATAAGTAGAAGAACGAAAATTGGAGCTTCCAAAAAGAATATTTTCTGGCCCTGAGGATGTCCGAAAACTCATTTACATTTTTGCTGAACAGAATCGAAGCATCTATCAAAAGAAGTGACACCATCATGAGAGAAGCAATTCCGGCTACAACAAAATTGCAAGCGGTATTATATTTTTTAGCAACAGGAAATAGTTTGCGAAGTCTACAACATTTTTATAGAATATCTAAAGCAAGTTTATTCGAAATGATTCCAGAAGTATGTGATGCAATATATGATGCACTAAAGGAGTATTTGAAGGTAAATAAACAAGACTCTTAATCAAACATTTTATTTGATTTTAATTTTCTTCAACGTTATTAAGTACACCAGCCAAAAGCTTGCGACAAAATATTCTGACGTCCTAGAGATTCAGAGTTGTTGCTGTACATAGATGCAGGGGTTGCGGGTGATGAATAAGAATAGTCTTGTAATGGTGATCGTAATAAAGTGGAACGTGTAAATGATGATGATAGTGTATTTTGCAAATGTTGTAATCTAAATCTCGTTAAATAGGTCTGAATATGATCTTCGGCCTCTAAAGCTAAAGCTAAAGGCATTTTCTGCAGCTGCATTCCAATAGTGCGCCCAAATAACTCAAATTCATTTTCTTCTTCCAATGGTTTGTTTATGGACTCGCTTATTCCTTTTAATTCAGTCACCAGGCCTCGAAGTTCCTGAACCTTCTTCCTTTTGTTTGGAGGCCCGTGGCTGCTAGGAGTTGCTGGTGTATCAACCGGAGGCGCATCTTCTTCGACAGTCTGACTTCCTTCAGTAGTCTGACTTTCTTCGCCAGTTACATCATTATCTGTTACCTGAAATTACAATTACAATTTGTTTATTATAGGTACCGCAAACCGAAGAAGAGTGGAAAGAGATTGAGCATGGATTTCGCAATAGATGGAATTTCCCTGGCTGTTGTGGAGCGATTGACGGAAAACATATGTTCTAAGGCACCAATAGAAGCTGGAAGTCAATTTTACAATTACAAAGGGACTAATAGTATTGTGCTTATGGCAATAGTAGAACATGCGTACTGCTTTAAATACATAGATGTGGGATCTAATGGTAGAATTTCTGATGGTGGAGTTTTTAGAAATACCACAATTTATACTGCACTGGAAAATGGTATTCTTCCCGATGGTACATTTATGGAGATGATGCATTTCCCTTAAAGCCATTCTCAGGACAACGGCTAACTAACGGCCAGCGAATTTTTAATTACAGACTATCACGAGCACGAAGAATTGTGGAAAATGCGTTTGGTATTTTAGCAAGTAAATTTAGAATATTTGAAAAACCTATACCATTTAGTCCAGACAAAGTAGACAAAATCGTGAAAGCATGTTGTGCACTTCATAACTGGCTTAGAATGACGGAAAATAATGCATATATACAGAATGGATCTGTTGATGTGGAAGATACAGGTAATGGAATGGTTATTGATGGTAGATGGAGAGATATACAAACAAATAGAATGCTTTAGCTATCAAGAAATTCTGCAAATCATTCTTCACAAGCAGCCAGAGATTTCCGGAATCAATTTATTAATTACTTTTTGGGTGAAGGTGCTGGCTGTACCGTGGCAATCAAGAATGGTATCTTAATTAACAGTTATTTTTTTTTGTTATTTGTCTCATTTTGTAAAACTTATAGTATATTTTCCTTGCAACTGTATACTGAGTTTATTATGATACTTTTTTTTTACAGCAGTGTTGTGATATTACTCGAATGTCTATATCGGTCAGTTAGTTTTTGGTGTTTGTTTACATCGAATATTCTAATCATTATTTCATTGAATAACTGACTGTTAATTAAAATTAACCGTAATTTTGTAAAACTTAATCCAATATTCGAAACCATTTTAGCGAAGGGGTGTACAGTTCATCAGCACCGGCGCCTGAATGTTTAGAATCATTAATCTTCTTTAAGTTTAAGTTGAGAATATGTCGATCTAATGTTTTTTATTTTTTGCACTATTTCTTTTTGGCCGAATCTTTGTATTGCCATCACCTCTTCTATTTTTGAATAGGCTAATTGTCTCTTTTGTCTGTTCTTATATTGTTCATTGCGTACATCCCACAGACAATCGTGTTTTAAGTACTCTTGCACGAATTTCATCGTGGTATCTTTAGACCATCTTGCCATATTATTAAAATTATTTATTAAGAAAATAAAGAACCAACGCATATAAACTGCACTGGCTAATGAACTCGACTAATCGGGTGCGAACACAGCACATTCCGCATGTCTACACACATTTAGTTCTGGCGTATGGCGTTGATCGAAATAATGGTGGGAGAAGCCTACTCGACTCAAAAAATAGAGTAGGTTTCTATTTTACTAAACTAAAGAGTTACTCGACTGCTTACGTCATACTAAACTAAATTATTGTGTTGAGATGGGTCGAGTATTAAATTACTCGACCACTCGACTAAACTACTGGCCGCGTCTGAACCGGGCTTATGCTTTAGTAATGAACCATTTGTTCCGATAATGCCTGGAGATAATGTAATACAATTTAAAAATATCCAAAGAATGTTAAGACATCCGTATGTAATTTATTCTGATTTTGAATCTATTCTGAAACCTATTCATACATACGAACCAAATCCTGAATCATCATATACTCATAAAACACAATTTCAAATTTCCTGTGGTTATGGATTATACATTAAGAGCGATTATAATAATATTGATAGCTTATTAGAAATTTACAGAGGAGAGGAAAGTGATAAATGTTTTATAAAAAGAATAACTGAATACGCCAGAACAATATATAAGTTATTAAAAGAAAATAAACCCATAACAGATATCGAACTAGAAGAATATAAGAAAACAAAAATTTGTTATCTTTGTGAAAATGTGTTTTCTATAGAAAACCCAAAAGTAAATCATGATCATTACACTGGAAAATATAAAGGAGCTGCTTGTAGAAACTGCAATTTGAAATACACTGTGTTTATAAAGTAACCCCCCCCCCCCCCAACTAACTTTTGAATGACTTGATATTTTACTACAAAATTTGGTGTGCTTTAATGGGAAATGAAATACTATTTTTTAGCCACTAATTAAATTTTCTATCATTCAAAATGGCGACTGGGCGCCATTTTGAATTTTTTTTTAAATAGAAAGGGGGGTCGAGTGACACTCCATTTGAAAGGTCTTTTAGTTCTGCGCCTGATCCTAGAGTTTTAAAGAAAAATATTCAGCCATAACAAAATGACAATATTTGAAGATAAAGAAGTCTATTCAAGAAAACTAAGAATTAAAGCAAAAAGAAATTAAATTAAGTGTTCGAAATGTTCACCATTCACTTCTTGGCACATAAAAAGTCGGTTATGAAATTCCTGCCTTACATTTTCATAAGTTTCTGGAGTGATATTTCTGCAAACTTTTGTAATGCGTTACTCCAGTTCTTCAATTGTTTCTGGGCGGGTTCTGTACACTTTCGATTTCAAATATCCCTTTAGAAACAAATCTAAGGAAGTTAAATCTGGGGAGCAAGCCAGCTATTCTACACGCCCCTGTCTACCAATCCATCTTTCAAGAAAATGTCTGTTGAGAAAGTCAGAAACAGGCCTATAATAATGAGGCGGCGCACCGTCTTGTTGGAACATAAACGTTTTCAATATTATTTCTTGCCACCTGAAATATTTCTGGGAAAATTTTGTCCTGCAAATGTAAAAGTGGACTACTGGATAAAAAAATCAAAACAATTTTGAATTGAGTGAGTCCATTTGTTTCAAATCCGCCATTTTCTTATGGCTGAATATTTTTCTTTGAAATTCTAGGATCAGAAGCAGAACTAAAACACCTTTCAAATAAGGTGTCACTCGACCCTGGATAAAAAAATCAAAACAATTTTGAATTGAGAGTCCATTTGTTTGAAATCCGCCATTTTGTTATGACTGAATATTTTTCTTTGAAACTTTAGGATCAGACGGAGAACTAAAAGACCTTTCAAATGAGGTGTCACTCGACCCCCCTTTCTATTTAAAAAAAATTCTTATGTAAGGCATTAAGATGTAAGTGGGTTATGGGAAAATGATGTAGGCTTTTTAATGATCAAGAAGAACACAAACATAAAAAACGGTTTCAATTTTGTGCAACAATTAATAAGTAAAAGTAATTCACGATTTAAATTAATGTTTAAATTAATTACAAAATTATTGAGTTCAATAATATCACATACACCTTATTAATTAAATTAATTAGAAATAATTTGATTAATTGAAATAATTAAATAATTCTTCAATAGTAAAGAATTACATTTCAGATTCATTAATCATGTAGAAGCCTGATGTATTTCCTATATGCCTTGTATTATGCTAATTCGGTTGAGATTCAAAAATTGTTTTATTTTTATAAATTTTTTAGTGATACCTATTGTGTAAACGGGTTTATAAATCTTCTAAATATTAATTGATGTTTACCGTCCATCGGTGGTAACTGGTTCTGCCACTCGCACACGTTTATTCCTCTTACTTCCATGTACGTGAATTCGGTTTGCGCAGAGAAACGAAAACTACCCGACTCTAATTAAGATTAATGAACTTCCTAAAATTCGGAGAAGTGGAATGCGAATTTGCGCGATTCCCGTCTAATAGCTATATATAATAAAAATACTTTTCATCTTCAAGATTTACAACTTTCCAAACATGGAGAGCTTTTATGCGACCTTTCACGAAAACTCAAATCGCTCCTGGTAAAGCTCTAACTGTTGCACGTATTACCCCTCCAGTACCATCTGAAAGGATTACATGTTGCTACTTTATCTTAAGTACTTTGATGTTTCTTTTCAATTGCTCAAGGCTTCCTTCTACCTAAATGCTATTTCTAACCGAAGCGTGCAATAAGACCTTGCTGAAAACGAATCAAACCGAAAGATGGTTAACTTTTTCACCTATTTTTGACAGTTTTAAATTGACACCACAAGTGGTTAGTTAAAACTAAGAAATTAATTAAGTTATATAAAAACAGAAAATTCTTAGTCATCCATAACTTATAAAATTTATTAATCATTACATTTATACCTACCTCGCCGGTATATACCCCAACTAGGTCTAGAAATCAAGAGTTTTAGACTTGGAGGATACCGAAAAACCTGTTTTCATCTTGCCGTCTGTATGTAAACAATTTACTGCGGAGATACGAGGTTGGTCCTCCAAAAATAAAAACAGAAAGAGGCGGAGAGGCACTGACTAGTGGGGATTGTATCACTTGGTGACAAAAGACATCTTACGATTCATACTATAACCTTGTTTCCTTCAGTAACTATACTGACCCTTACCCTACCTATAAGAAAGAAACCAATTCCGTTCTCAAATAGGAAGTTGACCTTTTCCACTTACTTAAAACCTTTATGTCCTAACTTTGGGAAGTGTCAAATTAAAAGGTATCTTTCCCTTCCCCGAATTATTAAGGTGTTTGATGGTTAAACAATTAATAGGACAAGATCATCGTTTCGTAAGCTCCAATTTAAAATTTATTTACCCTTTCGTAGAACTAGTTAATAAGAAATTATCCGCTCCTTCTGTTTCCAAGCCTGTCAATACCAAAATTAGCCCCTTACACTTTCACCCTGAATAATTTTAACGAGTCAAATTAATTTTTCCAATTCACAATCCTCAATTATGCAAAGTCGGATGTTATGCAATTTTTCACTCCAAAATTTTGCTTCGTTAGTTTGTAGCGGCCCGAAATACCTTTGAATATACATATAATATTTAATATGTTAATCGTTCGTAGGTTATGAATAGAATAAAATATCAAAATGTTTATTTATGTATAACTTTATGGGTTGTTGAGGTTACGCACGAGTTCGAATCATGAAGTCGTACGCGAAACTCGTCCCACCCAAGGGCTACTACCACTCCAACCAGCCCAAAAGCTTCTAGATATGAAAAATGATATAAAAACAGTGAAGAGAATAAGGCTTTGGAAGGAATGGCGAACCTACTACAATTCCAACCAGTGCAGTGGGGATTTGTTCATTCAGATATTCTGAAACTTATACATTAACGGCTCGGATAATGCTTTCATCCGTTGTAATTTAAGCATTTCCTCCATAACCTAAAGCTAAAACACCTGTAGATTAACTGCCATTTTCTTCATAATCTAAAGCTAAAAATATCTGTAGATTAACGGCTTGGATGACGCTTTCATTCGGCGCAATCCAACCAAACCGAAGCCTAAAAACATCTGTAAATTAACTTGTTATATATAAATAATGCTTTCATTCGCTGAATCTAAACATTTCCTCCATACCCTAAACATAAAAACAGGGCAACGCTTTCATTAGCTGTAATCTAAACATTTTCTCCATGACCTGAATTTAAAAACGCCTGTAGATTAATGGCTTCGATGACGTTTTCATTCGCTGTGACCTAAACATTTCCTGCATTCCTGCTTAAACCTGAAAATACCTGTAAATTAACAGCTTGGACAACGCTTTCATCTGCTGTAATCTAAGCATTTTCTCTATAACCTAAAGCTAAAATCATTTGTAGGTTAACTGCTTGGATGACGCAGTAATCCAAACGTTTCCTCCATAATTTAAACCTAAAAATATCTGTAGATTAACGGCTTGGATGACGCTTTCATTCGCTGTAATGTATTACCTAAACCTAAAAACACCTGTAGATTAACGGCTCAGATGACGCTTTCAATTGCTGTAATGAAAAGTTCGCTCCATAATCTGAGCCTAAAAGCACCAGTAGATTCACTGCTTGAATGACGCTTTTATTCGGTGCACTTTTCTTCTTGTTGTGTGTCATAACCTACAGAGAGTTGGCAAAAAAGTCCTGCCAACCAAGATTGCTCCATATTTGAAGCCATTAAGCCAAAACCGTTTAAATTTTCTCTTCTGAATACTTCCATAAAGTTCAGTCAAAACATCCAAGCAAGATGTAGGATCTTGGACGTAGCGACCATCTGGTATTTCATGTGCCCAAACCGGCCACATTGGTCTAGTGAGTACAACGGCCACCTGAAAACAATGGCCATCTTGGACAAAATGGCCAACAATGTCTGGTGAACACAACGGCAACCAACATGGTGTTAACTAGTGATGGGATATTTCATATAAAATCAATCAAACCTCTTGATTATTAAAAGTGGTCCGAGGAAAGACGATGAGAACGAGGTTCGCAAATTCGGTAGCAGTAAAACCCCTGAGTTTTGATATATTGCTCAGTTGCAAGCGCAATTTAGATACGAATAATTATTACAAATGAATATATCGATTATACCACCAGGGTTAATCGCCACCCTGGTCATGGTTGTGTCAAGATGGCCGTTGTGTTGAAGGAGGCCGATATGGGCATACCAAAAACAAGGTGGCAGTTTTTGTATCGTAGACCCAACTAGCATCTCTTCAACTTGGCTCTGCTAGTAATTTATCGGTTTGGCTCCTCCACCAATTTAGAAGGGCAGAAGTTTAAAAGGGAGGTTCCCAAACTTCCTGTATATGTGATGAGAATTTGGTATGTTTATTACACAATTTCTGGAATTTAAAAACAGAATTGATATCTTCTAGATATCCGCAAATTTACACATTTTCTGTAAGGAATTGTTTGAGTCCAACACATCTGCATCGCTGTTAACTGATCTCATTAAGTAGTACTACGTACGAAATACTCAAGACTTCAGTAAATTCTAAACTTAACCGTATTTTGTGTCCAATCAATCATACGAATAAAAATTTCTACGCAAAAAATTAATTACTTAAGAAGATTTATTTATCAATTTCAAGTGTGTTTTCACGGTCGACTACTTCGAAATCTAAGATGTTACAAAGCTTTACCGCTATATCTATCTAGAAATTTATTTGACTTCCATGCAACAAATCGTATCTCCACTTCATTGGAGCGATAAGAGTAGTAACCACACACAAAACTCATGTATTTTTATATTTATCTCAAAAATAAAACCCAACAATAAATTTAACATTTCAATACTTTAATATTAACAACTTGGTCGAATGGCATGATTTATACTTAAAACTAGATGTTTTGCTATTAAGTGATGTATTTGAAAATTGTAGAGATTTATGTTTGGACGAGAGTTATGAACTGGATCCTGTTTGGTATTATACAACTCAGGGGTTAGCTTGGGACTGTATGCAGTGTTGCCACAGGTGGTACAACTGTACCAGATTTGGTACATTTTGTAGGGAAAAAGTACGTTGGTACTACATTCCAAAATTAATCCTATATTTGGTACAAAATACAAAAGCCCGAATATTAAAAAAAATAGAATCATAAATTTTTTGGGATTTTCAACCTCTTTAGTGAATAATGATAGCGGTAAAGTTGGCTATCTTGATTTTAATTTGGATGGTTTAAGCTGGCAGTTGGATGTTGCAATCTTGTTTAAAATGTGATGAATCGTCATACGTCACCTAAGGTGCGTTCGGGATCATGATCCGGAGTACTCCGCAGAGCTAGCTCCGTCACGCGACGAGAGTAAGCGGAGTTGCGTGTAATATCCGAACACATAGGAGTCATTTGGTGCAGCTGTTTCCCGCCTTAACCTCGAACATAAATAAATACTTTGATTTAAAATGGAATCAATTATATATTTCGCAAAAGAAATGTTTTTTAATGATTCTGATGATAAAGAGGATAATAAATGTTTATTATCAAAATGCGAAAATTACGCGGAAGAAATTATTCCAAGAATGGAACATAAACAATTCAGGCAACATTTTCGCCTCGACATAAGCACGTTTGAAGATTTGCTACCCAAATTACACGTAGTTTCTCCATTTGATAACAGATCAGGACAACCAGAAGTTACACCAGAAAAGCAGGCAATGGTAACAATTTCGTGTCTTGCAAATCCAGAGTGTTTTAGGTAAGTAGCTAGCCTAAAATTAACTTTAAATAGCCAGCATTTTACTTCTTGTTAACTAGGTCTGTGGGAGATAGATTTGGAATTTCCAAATCGACATGTTGGAGCTGTTTGTACAAGACCAAAATATTAAAAATAAACAAGCGATTCAATATTATTTGTTGGCCAACTGCAGAAAGAGCCGAAGAAATTACTGCTGCGTTTGAAACTAAGCACAACTCAAATTTTTCAGGTAAGTTCATAGGATTATTTCGTTAGTGTCCTGGTAATACCTTGTATCTGCAAAAACCCAATTTTCCAGGAGAGACAAAAAACTGTTTTTGCTACAACTTGCTATAGTTTTCAGTACAAAATTATTTATTTTACTTATAATTTCTCCATTATAACCTCTATAACGTTTCTTTTTTGTTATCTTGGGCGTCATAGCCTTTATATGGTAGATACGAGGTATTACTCGTCAAAATTGATGCAGATGAGAGATATTTCCAAACACCACTTTTAAGATTAAAAGAATAAAGTATAAGAACTCAACGCAATTTTTATTTTTTAATTCAGATTAACATAGGCAAAAAATAAAAATATTCTAACAAATAAGCTATAAATACCAAAATGTTCAAAAAATTTAATTCTGAAACTATTTCTTAGACAACTGATCATAGAAATAATGGCAGTCTTTAGGAAGTTCGCTCTTTAAGTGTTGGAGATGTATCCACTTCGCTGCTTTGATGGGTCTCCTGATCTTATATAAATTGTCGTATCTGAACTCTGTGTCTTGTAATGTGGCAGCTCTTGTTGGTAAGTATTGAAACTCTTCATCAAAACCTAGTTTCACCTGAATATTACCAGACTTTTCATAATTATACGCTATGACCTTTATATCGGTTACCGTGGGATCTCCCGGTTTACGCCCTGGTCTAATTGAGGCGAATTTTATAAATCTACTGTCATCGTAATTTTTGAAAAATGTGTGATCAACTTCTTTCACTTTGTATGGAAAAGGCTTTTGTCTGGCTTCCTTGGTTGCTTTTATGTAGTCGCTTGGTAGGTAGATCTCCTTGTTTTTAAGTTTTCTTTCGATGCAGCTGTGAACCGAGTCACACTCCATCTGAGTGTGACCCGGAACCAGATATTTTTGGATTATTTCTAAATCTTCGGTAACAGCCAAATTTAAAAGAGCATTAGCCATAACGCGGTTGCGGTTCTGGTATGTACAGCCGTCTGAATAAATGACTATAGGTAAATCCTTTCCAATGCAATTTTCCATTAGGTAGTCAATAAGACACGAGTCAAAAGTTGATGCGCTTAGGTCTGTATCAGTTTCGTTAAACCAATAACACGTCGCTTCATGAGAAGTCAGGTCGTAAACTGTAAAATTATGACATGCCAACTTAGTCTTAAAATAGATAGAACGAGCATTAATTCAAGGTGCTAATTTTACAGCTTCTAGATCCATAGTCAATGTAATACAGGCACCCTCGTTGGAATGTATTTTGTCGATAAACTTTTCCTCTCGTGCTCTTTCTCGTTGGTTGCGGTGGTCCAGCCATTCTTCTTCTTCGAGATTCCCCACTTCGTGTTGCACACAAATATCACATTTATCTTTCTTACTTTTGTGAAGGGAAATATTCTTCTCATTAATTTTTCTTGTAAAGACTTGACGTGATAGTGGGGTCACATTGTTCTCATGGCATTGTCGTTTGTATATTTCAGTAAGTTCCTTCATATTCCTAATTATAGGTTCCAGGTAGAGCTTGCTTGTATTGGCCCTATTGTAGTGGGATGGTAGTTTAGGTAATTCGTCTAAGAAATTGTTTAGGAATTTCATTTGAATAGTCTGCTCTTCTTTTAATGGCACGTTCCGTTTTGAATTGCTCTTTTCCTTGTAAGGGATCATATTACTATAATTGCTGTCTCTCACCCATGATTGGACTGTGAATTCTCCTATCGATAATGTATTTAAAAACATTCGCTGACAAACTTGCAATTTCTGTCCTTGAAAAGGTAATGTGTACTTCAATGAGTAGTTTCGTCGAGGCTCGCCATGTGTAGTTTTTCTTTGTACACCTTGCTTTTCCACATGTGACGAAACAAATATTTTTCTCTGATCCCAATTTGTTTCGTTCCAAAAGTTATCAAATAACTTTTTTCGAGTTTCTTCGGGAAATATCTTACACATTTTATTCTTGGAAGTTGCACACTTTGACGAGGTACATGTCGAACCAATTTTTCTTGCTTTTCTAATCGTATTGTGCTTCACTATCTTGTTCTTTCTGGTGTATCCCACATACTCTTTGCCTTCCATTCTTAACTTCTTGTTAACTGTTTTATCCCACATTTTAGGTTCGGCTATCTTTCTTTTCTTTCTTCCTGCACTCATATTTCCATAGTCTGCTACAACTTCGTTAGTAATGCTTTCCAAAATTCTGTCATTCTCCCTTTGATTGCCCCAATTTGTTTCATTTACGAGATGTTCTCCAACATTGCTACCCGATCCCAATGCATCCACTGAACCATCTGTGAGATTAATATTGTCATTGCTTTGAGCAAAAAAAGAATTATTGTCATGAGCTGTCTCATTGAAATCACTATTCAGTGTAGAAGTTACTTCGTAACTATCATTAACCAATAAAATATCCATATTTTCAATACAACAGTCCTCAGTGCCGGCTTCATTCCATAAGGGGGCATCATTCAAATTTTTTTCACTGAATAAATTCAAATCTGGCGACAATGTAACATCTTGGAGAATCTTTATTCGTTTTGTTTTTTGTTTTATTCTCAACATTTTCGTTTACAGTCAAAGAAGTTGACTGTTCAAACAGAGTAGTACAATTATTTAAAATTTGCTCGGATTGCACGTTGTTTGGAATTTGTTTTGGATAGTAATTTAGCTCTTTGGTGGTAACTGTTTCAGTTTTGCCTATCTTACACAAACTTAGAATATATCTACTTCTATCAGACATCTGTAAAAGAACGAAAATGCAAAAAAAATGCCAATGATTGTACTTAAACTATTCAAGAGAAAAAATAGTAGGGGGCGCTTCTTTCCAAAATATACAAATTTTAGAAAGGAAATTATCGATGCTTTTTAAATTCTCATGAAACAGAACTTTTGATACACCACTATCTAATACAAAGAGTTAATTATGAAAATGCGAAGCATTTTAATAATTATAATTATTATATTATTCACAGCTTGCAAATAACTCGTATCTGACCTGAAGTAGTGTTTACGGAATTGCGCAATACCACGTAACTGCAAGCGAGGTTACAAAGTAATAAATAAATATAAAAGAGCTTATTTCCAACTGACAACAATAAAGTATTGCATTGTAAATTATTCTATTAATCGTCAGATAATATTTTAACACTAATTTGAAACTATTACATACCTTAAAGTTTCCAAGTGAATCCGAGACGCAGTATCACTGTACCACTGCAATGGCCTAACTGTCAGATACGAGGTATTTCATTAACAAAATATTGTGTACAAGATACGAGGTATTGTTTTACCAAAATAACAATGCTGGCGATTTTTTGTCAGTTACGAGCAGTTTACAGGCATGCGCAGTTTAAAAATACGAATACATTGATGTAATAAACTCGATTTTGCTAAAAGTGTAGATACGAGGTATTACCAGGACACTGACGATTTGTAATTACTTTCTGAATATGACTACTAGGCTAGTTATGCCTGCTCGAGTTGATTTTTTTATATTGCACAGTATAATTGCATATTATTGGGTAAGCATTGCAAATATTAATATGTAGTTTTAATTACAGGAATCATTGGGGCAATTGATGGGTCCCATATACCCATAACAGCTCCAAAAAATTCTGGTTCGTCCTACGTATGTAGGAAGGGTTTTCATTCGATTTTATTGCAGGGGACTTGTGATCACCGACTACTTTTTATAGATTGCTATGCCGGAGAAGCTGGATCAATTCATGATTCTCTTTTATTTAGACGGTCGAGTTTGTCCAGACAAATTCGAAATAACGAAGCCAGTTTTTACAACAATTATCATTTAGTGGGAGATGGAGCCTACACCTTATCTACCACTTTAATGAAACCATTCAAAAATAATGGATATTTGACTGGTAGACAAATAAATTATAATAAGTCCTTAAGTAAAGCTCGTGTCACAATAGAAATGGCATTTGGTTTTTTAAAAGGTAGATTCAAGCGTTTGAAATTCTTAGATACTAAAAGAATGGATTTAGCATCACTTCTCATTATAAGTGCATGCATTATGCATAATATTTGCATATTGAAAGGAGATACCTTCATGAATGGTGCTGAAAATGTAGAACAGGAAAATGGAGACCTGGAAGATGTTGAAGATGAAGATGAAGAAACGCCTCCTAGAGCTGTTGCAGTTACAAAAAGAAATAATATAATGAACGTATTGCCAATGACAAATATAGCATAGAATTATGTTAATAAGGTTCATGACCAATATGTTATTGATAGGTCTACTCTCAATAGCCATAGTTTTTTTTTTAATTATAAAGTTTGTGTTCAGATTTCAAATCCTATTTTAAATAATAATAAAACATACTGCTTAGAAATAAACTTTATTTATAAAAAATTAATCTTAGTTTTAGACTTCCTTATTATACAAAATAAGTTCAGTTCTTAACAAAAAATAATTCAATAACAAGATACTTGAAAGATATCTTAATTGCACTTTGCTCGGTAACCTACAGTTCACAAATAAAATTAATGAACCGTTCATGTGCCTCTACTCAGTCTTACAATAAACGACCTACTAAAACATTACAAATTAGAAAATTAACAAAACCTACAACTACTTAGGAAACTTAATACTATAAAATACAAAACAAATCAGTCTTACTATCTACTCAAAATATAACAAAATAATATAAAAAAAGGGATAACAAAATTAATGCTATAACTATCTTATAAAATACAAGAAAAAAGTCTTACTAAACTATCTACTCAAAATAATACAAAAAAAACAGAACCATTATTGCACGATATTGCTTGGTAACGAAATATTTCTTCCTACAAAAATTATAGCATAACACCCGTCTTCTGAGTTGATTTGCTTTACGTGCTGTTTTTTTGCCTGTTGTCGTTGACGAATTCACGAAACAGTTTGAGAAATTCGTCCTGACGTTCCATTTTTTGACGATGTCGTCTCTCAACATCAGAAACCTTACTTGTAGCTTTACGCTTTCGTGTAAAGCTACTTTCAAAAGTTTCTTTAGCATCGTCACTAGCTGGATTTTCTACAGTGTGCTCTTGAAAATTAATCACTAATCCGTCAGCAGAACCGCATGTTGCAACTGGTAAAATTTCAGGCTTCGTACTTAAATACTTATCCATTGACAGGTAAAATTGGCAACTGCTTCGTGCACCACCACTCTCATTCCTACTCTGCTTTATGCGTTTATAGGTACGCTTTAAGCTCTTCCACTTAGTCTCGGCTTGCGGCCCAGTGCAAGTTACGTTGGACCTGGCTATAACCTCCAGAGCAATATCAATAAACACCAATTTTTTGGTAGTTTCCTCAAACCGAGAATCATTTTGTTCGACTAGTGAAATAAGCAACAGGGTGTCTACATTACTCCACTGCCGACCTCCAGTTTTTGGTGTTGAGTTCGTTCGAGGCAATTCTCCTTCGCAGGACTGCTCCCACTCGGTTATCGCATAAGCATTATTGAAAAAACTTACTGAAAGATTAACAATGATAATTAGAATATATTGAAATGTTTTGTCAGTATTTTAGTTGAATTTAATTTAAAATAAAAAACAATGTTAAATTGTTAAGTATTTATTTAAATACCATTTTCCTGCTGGTTACTGGACTCATGTTCATTTAAGTGCAGCATCACTACATTAAGAATGCGTGAATGCACAACTATGGCATTTGTATATTCTTTGCTGCTGCATCTTCCAAAAAAATTTTAAAACAAGTAAATTAACAATGGCTTTCTATAAACAGCTGTAGTTTTTAGGGTTATGATAAAAACCGCGAAATACAGTTTTGACAGTACCCCCACTTAAAATAGCCAGGGTTAGCTCTCAAAATCGGGAGTCATGAGAGCTAGCTCCGAGCGATGTACTCCAGTAATGTCGAACGCAGTGGAGCTGACTCTGGTTCAATAAAAAAACGGAAGTCATTGGAGTACTCCGGATCATGATCCCGAACGCACCTCTATTATTGTGCTTTGTGTCAAGGTTAAGCAAAGTGTCAAATGTTTCTGTGGGTATAGTGTCGTATAAGCTTAGATGAATAAATAATTTGTAGCGTATTGTATTATTTTAAGTTTCTTCAAATTCTATTCAAAGTATAATTATGTTAAGTTGTTCTTGTTGTATTATTTCAACTTTTTAAAGAGTATTTTTTGAGTTTTTTAGTTTATAATAAACAAGTTTTATTTTGTTTTTTTATTATTATTGCAAAAGTAAAGCGAGATATAATCATATAAAGCTATAAATTTCTATATACAATACAACAGAAAAAAATTCCGTCACACAATCGCCAGAAAAAGATCATTGTAGACGGCTAACTATACTTCAAATTTTAAAATTCCCGCTGTTCTAAGTTTGGTACATTTGGTGTTAAATCTGATACAATTTTTCGGTAGTGTTGGTACACAACATTTTTACCTTGTGGCAACACTGACTGTATGCTCAAATACACTTCAGTGGAGTTGGAACTATTAACTGATTATGAAATGTATTTGTATGTTGAAAACGGAATTAGAGGAGGTATTTCACAGGTAGTAACAGGTATTCGCAAGCAGATGAAAATACTCAGATCTATATTGATGCCAATAATCTATATGAATGGGCTTTATCTCAGAAATTATCAGAAAAAGACTTTAAATGGTTGACTTGTGATGAAATTAAAAATGTTGACCAAATATTATTCTCAAATAGTGATACGGGTTATGTTTTAGCAGTTGATCTATCATTTCCAATAAATTTAAGTCTTCACGATAAGTTTAATGACCTCCACCTCCGGAGAATAGAATTCCTCCGGGTGGAAAAGTAGAAAAACTGCTTTGTCATTTCTATGATAAGAAAAATTATGTAATTCATCACAAAACATGAAAACTTTACAAAAGTTTAGGCATGAAAATAACAAAGGTTCACACAGGTATAAAATTTACTCGGTCAAATTTCATAGCACCATTATGGGGCGCCAAGTGTAAAGTGAAAATTTACTGTGCATTTCACGGTATTTAAGGCAATTTGTCCCAATATTTATTATATATACACACAATTAGCTAAATGCTTTTTATTTTAATAAATTACTCTAGATTTAAATAAATTCTTAAACATTTGGTTTAAATATTC
This sequence comes from Ctenicera cuprea, assembly GCA_958336395.1. Taxonomy (NCBI): domain Eukaryota; kingdom Metazoa; phylum Arthropoda; class Insecta; order Coleoptera; family Elateridae; genus Ctenicera; species Ctenicera cuprea. Next base: position 45,396,319 of record OY284489.1, on the reverse strand, counting down.
CAACATTTAATACAGCATTAGAGATTTAAATACATCTTAAAAAATTTAAAGTAAATTGCTGCAAGTAATTCTTTTCTTTCGCTCATTATGCCACAACATACAATCACTTAGCTTGATTGTGTCAACCGCTAATTCTAGTGACTGATTTAATATAAAGACAATGTGCGTGTCAAAGAAATTTTGTTCACGTTCTTGCAGTTCACAAGGTGGCAATTTATACGGCCAAAAGCAGAAAATGGCATCGTAATGCATTTTTAAGCAGTATAGTATCGTCACTTTCATCAACAGTTGACACACTTTCCTTACTATTATAAGTAGCTGTATGACCTGAGCTTGTAGCTGTATTAGCATGGGAAGTGCGACTTCTGCTAATATGCCACGCAACTTCACTATTTGGCGAGACTGCAAACATCTTTAAACGATGTGAGTAAAAGCTTACCACAAAACTACAGTTTTGCTTTTAGTAAATGAAAAAATTAGTACTATCTACTAAAAATTATTTTATAACTTAATTAACTAAGGTTCAATACAACTCTACTTTGTCAGGAAGTTGTGGGGTCCTATTTATATAGGTCCTATTTTTACATTTCCCCCCACACCTGCCTTGCAGGAACAAAAGCTCCATTTTGTAATATCTAAAAGCGACAATGTTGCAAAAACATTATTAAATTCCTTGTAGATACATTGAATTCTCATACGTACCACTATTTAATACTACACTGTGTCCATAAAGTAACCCCCCCCCCCAACTAACTTTTGAACGACTTGATATTTTTCTACAAAATTTGGTGTGCTGTAATGGGAAATTAAATACTATTTTTCAGACCAGATTAAAATTTTGTATCATCCAAAATGGCGGCTGGGCGCCATTTTGAAATTTGTTTTTAAATAGAAAGGGGGCCGAGTGACGCCTCATTTGAAAGGTCTTTTAATTCTGCGTCTGATCCTAGAGTTTCAAAGAAAAATATTCAGCGATAACAAAATGGCGGATTTTAAACAAATGGACTCACTCAATTCAAAATTGTTTTGATTTTTTTATCCAGGATCGAGTGACACCTCATTTGAAAGGCCTTTTAGTTCTGCGTTTGATCCCAGAATTTCAAAGAAAAATATTGAACCATAACAAAATGGCGGATTGTAAACCAACGGAGTCACTCAGTTCAAAATTGTTTTGATTTTTTTATCCAGTAGTCCACTTTTTCATTTGCAGGACTAAATTTTCCCAGAAATATCTCAGGTGGCTTGGAATAATATTGAAAACGTTATGTTCCAACAAGACGGTGCGCCGCCTCATTATTATAGGCCTGTTTCTGACTTTCTCAACGGACAATTTTTTGGCAGATCGATTGTTACGCGGGGGCCTGTAGAATAGCCGGCTCACTCCCCAGATTTAACTTTCTTAGATTTTTTGTATGGGAATATCTGAAATCGAAAGTGTACAGAACCCGTCCAGAAACAATTGAAGAACTGGAGCAACGCATTACAGAAGTTTGCAGAATTATCACTCCAGAAACTTATGAAAATGTAAGGCAGGAATTTTCTAACCGACATTTTATGTGCCAAGAAGTGAATAGTAAACATTTCGAACACTTAATTTAATTAATTTAAGCTTTAATTCGTAGTTTTTTTTAAATAGACTTCTTTATCTTCAAACATTGTCATGTTGTTATGGCTGAATATGTTTCCTTGAAACTTTAGGATCAGACGCAGAATTAAAAGACCTTTCCAATGAGGTGTCACTCGACCCACCTTTCTATTTAAAAAAAATTCAAAATGGCGCCCAGTCGGTTTTTGGTACATTTTGTACCAAATATGGTGCAAACTGTTATCTTCAATTTTACTTGACCAGTCTGCACTCATAAGTTCATAGAATTTATTAAAAACTTCTGGTTCAACATACGATTTAAGGTACCGCAAATGCTTTACTATTTCAGGATCTACTGTTTCTTTTTTATCGCTTAAGTTATTGTTTTCTTCACTAAGAAGTTTACTGTAGTCAATGTTATCTACATTAAAAGGAAAAAGATCGCATTCTTTAAAAGAATTTTTAAAGATATTTTGTATGTTCGAGATTGATTTTAGAGCTTTATCTAAAACGGGGGCAAAGGTGTCTGCCTAAATGTTTATAGTTATTTTTTATTTTAAAATGTTGAACTTCATTCTTCCATTTCATTTTTAAGGATTTAAACAATCCCACATTCAGAGTTTGTAACATGTGCGTCGAATTTGGTAGTAAACTGCTTTATGCCCGTCTAAGTATATTATTACTGGAAACTGGATATTTTCGGATATAAGCCACGAATTAAAAATATTTGTTATATACTCAAAAAAAGATTCGGAGGTCATCCATCCGCTTGTTGATTTGCCAATCCCCCAACCTTTAGGCACGTGTGACACTGTATGCTTCGGTATCCTTTCATAAGAGTACATCATCATGGGAGGAGCAAGTTGGCCAGCAGCATTACCAGTAATGAGGACCGTCAAACATTCTTTATCATCACCGGATCTATCATGTAGTGACTTGCTTCCTTTTTTGCGAGAATTTTACATCCTTTTGGCGATAAGAAAAAGGCGAATTCGTCCGTGTTGAATATCTTTTTTGGGTCATTGATATTAATTTTAGATGAAATAAAGTAATCCTCTATTTCTTTGTGCCAATACATTATTTAGTTTTTAGTTACTGCTGCTCGAGATGCACATAAGTTTTGTGCTATTCGTTCACTACTTTCAGGGTGTCTTTTACTAAACAATCGATACCAGTGACGGTCTTCCATCTGTAAAATTGTTAGAACGCTTCAAATTTATCACCAGAAGTGAGACACTATCTAGGTCCTTTTTCACAGGAAATCCATGCGTCTCATATTAATTATCCACTGAACTAATAGGTTTTCTTCGGTCAAAGTTAGTACTGAAGGTGCTCCGCTTCGACATCCTTCTGGATATATGCCTCGCATATTTCCAATAAGTGTAGTTCTGGGAACGTTATATTGTTTTGAGTAGGATGAAAATGAGAGTTCTGGATCCACCTCCCACCACTTGACCTCCACCCCCCACCACTCAAAGGTTATTGACCTAGGTCGTTGACCTTTTGACCTTGACCCCCCCCCACCCAAAGGTCATTAAACTAGGTCATTGATCCTTGACCTCCACCCCCACCACTCTAAGATCATTGACCCACCCCCACCACTCTAAGATCATTGATCCACCTCCACCACTCACCGGTCATTGACCGATATGATAATAAATAAGAGTAAAATAAAAATGTTAAAATGTTTTTATTACATTCGATACTAAAATTTATTACATTAAATATGTTTTATAGTATAGTATTACACATACACCAAAAATGATAGTTATTATAACATCTAATACTAAAGATGCGAGACAATAGTTGCGCGTTGAAGATTTTGTATTTTCCTTAACAGTATTTGGGGAAACAATAATATTTTGCCAGCTAGTTTCAATTGCAGATTTGGGATACAAAAATTTGATTTTAAACCATAACGTAGTCTTTGCTGTAATATTCTGTAATGGTTTTGAGAGAACTTTAATTCCTTCCAAAGTGTCACAATCCATTCTATACCATAATGTAGAATTTGCAGTTTTATTAAAAGATATATATCCTTCGATGGAATTTGGAGGTTGAGCTACATACAACACATCATCATACACAGCTGCCAAGACAATGAGAAACTGTATGGGTAACATGTTGATAACGTAAGCAGTCGAAACGTAATGATGGTTAATAAGTTTTGAGTCATATTATATAAATGTATTTCAACATTGCAACACATTAAAGATGTAAGGAATTAATATGACACCTATAGTTCCCAAGAGTAGAAAATAGTTGGTATATAATGTGGAGGGAAATTTCACTGTCACATGACATACTTGATCTTGTTTAGTATTTATAACTTCCAAAATATTAGCATACAAACAGCTTGGCGACCATTTTAAGTGTTCTTGAAGAACATCATCTAAATCTGTCCAATCACCAATTTCTATCTGACAATAAAAGCACTTAACAAAATCACAATTCTGAGTGTAAAAAAACCCAGCTCGTGCAAGGGTTTCAGATGTTTTCACACCTTCCCAGTTCTTAAATGTAAGTAGTCTGTCGTTAAAACGACCTAATGCTGTACTAACATCTTCCAAACACATGTTGCATCAAAGAGAAGACTTTGTAAACTAAACAGATTTATTTTATAATATTAAATATAATACAAAACAGTTTTACAGTTAAAAATGGTATCACCAACAGATCCTACAATTCATACATTTGTTGATCAAATTATTAATACAAAAAAAGGATTATAACTATTTTTAATAACAGTTTTGGCACTCCATAAAAAAGCGACGTGGAGAACTTCAGAATCCTCGTATCGCTGTGTGAATGTTTGCAGAGCTGGGTATACGTTTAACTGTAGAACTGTGATGTGTTGTTACTGTACTGTACTTTACTAACACTACACCAAATGATACAAATAAAATACAAAAAATTAAGAATACAAAAAAGGATTACAATTAGTTTCAATGAGAGTTTTGGAACCCCATAAAAATGCAACGTGGAGAACTTCAGAACCCATGTAACGTCGTGTGGACTCTTGCAGAGCTGGGTATACGTTTTTTACGTAGTATGCTGCTAAATCGTCTTGTATTGGTGGTAATGCCTTTGTCACAAGAAGATTATCCTCCAGTTGCTCATTCCCAACCCATAGAGTGTACGACAGGGTCATCACTGTCAAGAGGAAACGATTAGATGTTGGTTCGCTGCTGCGCATCACGAAATCTCGAAATGAAGACCAAAATCCTAACAGACGACGATCACAGGTGGTGGTGTCAAAGTCGCCAACCATAGCAGGAAGTGTATGATCTGTTGATGATGCCATTTTAACTGTAGAACTGTGTTGTTACTGTAGAACTGTGCTGTTACTGTACTATACTTTACTAACACTGCAAACTTGCTTATAAATACATTTCTTCGCCCTACTACTGCATAGAACACATTTGAAAATGGAGGGGTGAATGTGGTTGACCTTGACCTTGACCTTTTTTATTTGTGATACATGATGCATCTATCCCAAATAAAAAACATCTAAAAGATATGATGTTACAGTTTTAACAAACAAAAAGTATAAGTTTCAAGTTGGTCGGACCCACCCCCGGCTATAACATCGGAACCGTAGGGGTTAGGGGTGAGATAACCACAGGTATGAATGTAGAAGTTTAAACAGCACTGGAGGGGAGTGGTGGGGAGGTGCTACGGGGACGGGAACTGGTTGGGGGTGGTCGAAAATGGCAGGAGTGGTCCAAATTGAAAAATAAAATCGCCGCCAACCTCCCCTCCCCCCTCCTGCCCCTCCCCTCCTCGTAATAATTTCAATTTATAAAGTATCTACTTTAACGTATAGATTTTAGATTATTTTATTTAAATTTTAAAAGTACCTACTTGTTCTTAATTTTAAAATGATTACAACATCTATTATTAATTTTATTATTTTTTATTCATTTATTTCTTTTTAATTATATTACGAGGTATTTGTCATCGTAATATTTATTGTTACATATTATACATTATTTAAATTTTCTAAATATCTAATTATTCCTAATACAGAAATTTATAAAGTATATACTGCAACTTATACAAATTCTTTCTATGAATTCATTTACATATTCGTAATATTTTCAATTTATAAAGTATCTACTTTAACTTATACATTTAAGATGTTTTTACTTTATTTAAATTTTAAAAGTATCTACTTGTTTTTGATTTAAAAATGATTACAGCATCTTATTATTAACAATGCACTTATTTAAATTGTAATTATTACTACTCACAATCAGATTCGGATGAGGAAACATCCAAAATTTCTTGCATTTTTTTTTTAAACTGTTCCATTTCTTCTTCAACATTTTTTGCATCTGCCTTGATATACCATTCTCCTTGTTTGAATACGAGACCGAACCTTTCATGTTCCTCGAACTCGAAAAAACCTATAGGACCACCATAGTGTTTTTTTAAAAATTCGTTTAGACCGCTTTCAGCCTTTAAGACCATCATTTCAGAATTCGTGGGTTCCCGTCCATACTTGTAAAACAAATGTTGATCCAATTTTTTGGCGTAAGCGATACCCGAATTAAGACGGTAAAAGAATAACATTTTTCTGTTTTCAAAGAGTCGATGTCTTTGTTCAGCAACGCTGACCGGTCACCGAACCAACCGAGCCGTGCCTGATTCTACAGTTCAACTAACCGTGTAGTACATCGAACTTACCCGTTTGTGAGTAACCGTACGCAATCGTTCCGTCTCGCATACATGGAATGCAGTTTTGCAGTGTTCGGTTCTTCTAGTGTATTTAAACAAACCTCCGCAGTTGACGCTATACTTAGCTCGTGTACCTAGGTAACGTTATAATGATTGAAATTTTGTGTTTTGTGTGTGGGTTACTCCAGCGGTGTTTTTTCTACAAAGGCGACGGTCTGTGCGACAATTGCATGGTCCACCGTTTGCCGGTGCGACCAGCCCGTCGTCGGTATAATTTATCCATGCGTCGGTCGACGGACCCTCCGAAGAATTTGGCACCACCTAGTACGGTAAATATCATAAGTGATTTAACCATTAAACCGATAGACAAGAGAAGTTTGAATATGCGAGTTAGCAACTTGCCGGTGACGGAAATTGTTAACTTGTGTAGCCAAACTTCTCAGGTGGTGCCCGACCCTGTGGAGGTTGCGTCCCCGTCGGCTTCGCAATTGCTCGCTACAGAATTGTCCGAGTTCGTTGATTTTACGCAGTTGTCTCAGCTGCAGAATCAATTTGCAGAATATCAACCGATCTCGTATAGAAACGTCTCTGTAGGATCTACGCCGCTACCTTCTTTAGATCTGGAAGGTGAAGACTTGAATCGACTCCTGGAGGAAATGGAAGTACCGGAGCACCTTTTGCCTCACCATCTCGCCTCTCCGTTACCAGAGAACGATTCTGGGAACCACCCGTCCGAGGAACCTGGAGTTGATGTGCAGCAACACGTTGACATTGTGCAGCCTGTTGACGTGCAGCAGCACGTTGTTGAGGTGGTGCACCAGGTCCACGACGTGGTGCAGCAGGTTGACGTGGTACAGCCTGTTGACGTGGAGCAACACGTCGTTGAGGTGGTGCACCAGGTTAACACCGTTGTTCGAAGGTTGGTTCCCCGACGTCGATGTCGCCAATTCGATCGGCTAGATAGGCAGCTTGTTGCACGTGACGCTTGTAAAAAAAAATAGAACGTTTCAAAAAGTTGCTTTCCGTGCAACAAGCGAAGCTGCGGTTAACGGAGCACATCATCAGCGAGTTGGTGAAAAGAAGGCGTCGACGGTTCCTCCGGTAGTCGTTTCAAGTGTTCTCCATCCTGTCTTCTGCTTTTAAAAATAACTTCTTGGCGTTTATCGTTTCAGTATGAGTGGTGCTTTGATTCAGAGTGTATAAGATTGAAAGAATGTTTGTGTGCAATCGTTGTGGTAAGACGTTCACCAGGTCCGATGCTTTGCGTCGACATCGCAATCAAAGTTGCTTGATTGGATTGCCTCCACCGAGTATTAATGGTAAGATATTCTTTTTTTTTGTTTTATGTTTAAGATGTTACAATGAATTCTTTTGTTTATTAATAGACAACAGACCTGCACGGGCACCTTTTGCAAGTTCTAATGATGTGTCGAGGCCCTCTGGTGGTCGTGCTGTTGCAACTTCAAATGTTGTACCGGAGCCCTCTGGTGGTCGTGCTGTTGCAACTTCAAATGTTGTACCGGAGCCCTCTGGTGGTCGTGCTGTTGCAACTTCAAATGTTTTACCGGAGCCCTCTGGTGTTAAGAGGTTGCGTGTGGAGGCTCCTGCTTCGATTGGTATGTGGCTTTGATTAATATTTCGTTCATAGTACTTCCGGGTTGTCATCTTTGTTAAATTCTGGTGGTCAAATTTTGATTTTCTGAGTAACATTTTTTCTGTTTCGTTAAATTTTGATTTATGTCTAGCAACAATTTAATTATTTTTGCATTTTATTTTTCAGTATCTTCGAGAGAAAACGTATACTGCGATGCTTGCCGTGAAGACGTTCCTCATCGCTTGTATCACGGGCATTTGCGTAGCAACCGTCACAAAGACAATGCTCGTACTGATAACCATCGTGTTGGTGTGGAAATCCTTCGGAGTGCCTTTAAAAGTCGCCTTGTCAGCTACAGGTTCAGCAGTAACATTGATCATATTGTGTTACGTGAGTTTTTGATTGAATTAAAAAATAACGTTCTCAACGTTCTTTCTCGAGATATTACGAAATTTCTTTCTGTCAAAATAAATTTTGAGTTATTTGGTTACTACGTTTTGGAATCTCAACAAATTCATGATATCAAGTCTTTTAATTCCAAAAATATTGTTGCTACCGTTAGCACTAATTTAACCGACATGTATGATCATTTTACTGCTATCCTGGATTAAAAAGCTGTCGAATTTCAAGAGCGGGAGTCAGGTATGTGTATAAAAATTTATTTTTTAACATAAAGTTCTAATTAGATATTTCCTTGTTACAGGGTGGGCTCTAGTCCGATGGCTATTTTTGGAGGTTAATGTTAACAAATACAACCCCCTCAGAGCTTCATCGTTTATTCCGCTACCTATGCAGCTGCTAACTAAGAAAGCCATTGTCAACGTTCAGAATGATAACCAATACTGCTTTGCCTGGGCCATCACCTCCGGCATCGCTCAACCTACCGGTCCCACCAACCGCACCTCTTCGTACCCGCCCTTCAACAACTTGTTCGACTTTCGAGGAATCGACTTTCCGGTGAGCTTAAAAGACATTTCTAAATTTGAATCCCAAAATGTTGTTTCCTTAAACGTGTATGGTGTTGAACCTATTTATCGTGATAATAAGACCACCTATGAGATTGTGGGTCCTCTTTATTATACAAAAAATAAACAAAACGTTCATGTAAATTTATTGCTTCTTAACGATTCCAAAGGTAACAACCATTACTGTTGGATTAAAAATTTTTCACGTCTTCTCTCTAAACAGATGAATTCCAGGAATGGAGCGAAATTTTTTTGTGATGGTTGTCTAAATTATTTTAACGCTCTCCAACAGCTACAACGTCATTGTCGTTATGATTGTGAACGAGTGGTAGTTAGATTACCTACGATAATACCTAGAATTGATAAACTAGGTAATGAGGTGCCTGGCAATTTGCTTAAATTTCAAAATTACCAGAAACAATTGCAAGTTCCGTTTGTTGTTTATGCAGATTTTGAAACTTTACTAAAACCTATTGATACCGCTGAACCCTCCCCTTCTAAATCTTTTACTATTAAAACGGCTGAACATGAACCGTACTCGTTTGCGTACTACATAAAATGTTTGCATGATGATTCGCTATCCAAATTAGAAATTTTTCGCGGTCCTGATGCTGCCGTCGTTTTTATGGAACGATTAGAATATGATTGTCGATATTTGTACGAAAATCATTTAAAAAATACGAAACCGATGTTACCGCTCGATCGTGATGAACTATTGGAGTTTCAAAATGCGACGGTTTGTTTTATATGTGAAAATCTTTTTTTGGAAGATGATGTTAAAGTTCGAGACCATTCTCATTTGGACGGCCGTTATCGGGGTGCGGCCCATTCTCAGTGCAATTTAAATTTTAAAGTTCCAAATTTTATCCCCGTATTTTTCCATAATTTAGGTTACGACAGTCATCTTTTTGTTAAACAATTGGCTTTAGAAAATGAACAGATTGATGTTATAGCGCAGAATAAAGAAAAATATATTTCGTTTAGTAAATATCTTTTAGTGGATGAAATTATTAGGGAAGGGAGTAAGACTCATAAGGAATTTTTACGTTTGCGTTTTGTAGACAGCTTTAGGTTTTTAAACTCCTCTCTGGCTAGCTTAGCTGAGAACCTTCCCTCCGATGATTGTGTCGAGATTAGAAAATATTTTCCGGATAGTTCTAAATTTGACTTGATTAGACAAAAAGGTGTATTTCCGTATTCATATGTGAATTCTTTTTCTAAATTAGATGAACAGGTGCTTCCCTCTCGTGAACAGTTTTATGATAAATTGCGCGATGAAGAAATTTCTGAGGATGATTATGCGCGTGCACAACGAGTATGGGAAGTGTTTGGATGTGACACGTTAGGAGATTATTCAGACGTGTATTTGAAATCTGATGTATTAATTCTAGCTGACGTGTTTGAAAATTTTCGGAAGGTTTCTCTTCAAAATTATAAACTTGACCCCGCCCACTACTTTACGACGCCCGGTTTTACTTGGGATGCTATGTTAAAGTATACAAAGGTTGAGTTGGAACTGTTACCGATATCGATATGTTTCATTTTTTCCGAAAAGGAATTAGAGGCGGTGTTAGCGTTTGTATCGATAGAAAAGCGATAGCCAACAATCCTTTTCTCCCCGATTACGATCCTACTTTACCGAAAACGTTTATAGCATACCTTGATGCTACGAACTTATATGGGTACAGCATGATACAACACCTTCCCCATTCTAAATTTTCTTGGTTATCGGAAAATGAAATATGCAATTTCGATGTTAATGAAATTCGGGATGATTCAGATTGGGGATATGTTTTGGAAGTTGATTTGCGTTACCCGGCGGAGTTGCATGATCCTCATAATGATTTACCATTCTGTCCGGAAATTATGGTTCCTCCTGTTTCTGAATCTACCATGCCGAAATTAATTCCAAATTTGAATGATAAATCTAAATATGTTATACATTATCAAAATTTAAAGCAGGCTTTGTCTCACGGTCTCGTCTTGTCAAAAACTTACCGCATTTTAAAGTTTCTTCAATCTCCTTGGCTAAAGCCCTATGTTGACTTCAATACTGAATTACGAAATAAATCGAGAAACAAGTTTGAAAAAAACTATTTTAAACTTATGAACAATGCCATGTTCGGAAAAACTATGGAAAACGTGGACAATAGATGTAATGTCAAATTGCTTAGCCATTGGGAAAATGTTGGTAAAAGATTCGGAGTTGAAACGTATATAGCGAAACCGTCTTTTAAAAATCTTAGCATATTTTCGGAAAATTTGGTGGCTGTTGAATTAAATAAAGTAAGCGTTATGTATGATAAACCAATCTATGTTGGGTTTACTGTTTTAGATCTCTCCAAAACTGTTATTTGCGAGTTTTATTATGATTTTCTTAAACGCGTTTACGGCAACTCCGTTTCTTTGCTTTACACGGACACTGATTCTTTAATACTTAAAATTAACACTGAAAATTTTTACGAAGATATCCGTCAAAATATAGACAAATTTGATACTGCAAATTTTCCTCCTGATAATGTGTATCAAATTCCGATTACCAAGTCGGTTCTGGGTAAAATGAAAGATGAATATGCTGGCATTCCTGTTTCCAGTTTTTACGGTACGGGGGCTAAGTCGTATTGTGTCAATGTTGGAGATGAAACTGTAAAAAAAGCTAAAGGTGTCAAAAAGAATGCGATAGATAAATGTTTAACGGGGGAGGACTACAGTTCCATTGTTGAACATAATAACAAATACATTTTTTGTAAGATGTACATTAGGGTGGCCCATCTTTTTAACCCCTGGATTTTGTTTCGGGGCACCATCTAAAACTGTTCTACTAATAAAAATAATAAACTGTACCAAATTTCAGTTAAATCGGACAATATTAAGTGGCGCCGACATAAGGGCAAAATTTAAAATAATTTGAATTTACTTGTATTTTTCAAATAAAACACCAATTTCTAAAATATAAAGTTGTATTTTATTAAACTTCAGAAAATACACGTATTTGTGTTATAGAATACTAAATATAATTCTGAAACAACATACATTTTGATTGTTACTACTGCATTGGTATGATAACAGTTGATTTTTTCGAGTCCGGAAAACGCCGACGATAATCCATGACAATTTGTAATAAAAATTGTTTTTGTTCTTCATCTTTTGTTAATATATTGCAGTAATCTGTAATTAATTTCACGCCTCTTTCAGCTGGATCGTTGACAACTTTTAAATTACTGACAATTTCAAAAACTTTTTTATAATTATCGTCATTATTCCAAAACTCGGGATTGTTTTTTAAAAAATCTGTATTTAAATCAAGCTATCGAAAAAAAGTTTCTGTATTGAAGGATACAAAGTCAGGTATTGAATTGCTTGATATCACAGATATTTCGTTTCTCGTAAATTTTAGACGTTTAATGCCCTCATCGTTTGTTATTTCAGTCTCATGAGAATTTGTCATAACTTTAATCATTTCTCTTTTAACCTGAAACGAAACTTGATCATCGAAAAACGCCAGCGCGATATTTTCTGGATTTAAGTACCATAAATGATTTACCATTTTGTTGGTGGCGGTATTCGAGATATCTAGATCAATATTTTTATAATAAGCTTTTTAAGAAATTCTAAATCATGATACAGAGCTTTTACTGCAAGTGGGGTGGTAAACCAGGCTTTAATGTAAATAGTGACAATAAAAATACATAGATCTGTTACACCCGGTAGTTCTTTAGCTTTTAGTTTAAATTCATCCCGAAATAGAAACATTTTCAAACAATAAATGGCCTTGCATGATCTCCAGGAACACGAATTGTTATTTTGCGAGATGGACGTTCAAGGAAAATTTCGGATAGTTCTAGTAGTTCGCGGTAATCTTCTCGCGGTTGTTTTTTGTTTAATGTCATCATTATAAAATTTAGAATGACATCTTTTTGTTCACACAAAATGACTCGAACATTTTCCGATTCCATCCCAGATTTAAAATTTTGTTTGTTGATTTTTGGCCACGACTCTTGAAAACGTTTAAATAAAGGAACATTAGGACCTGACGATGGAGGCATTTTAATGTCAAAACAACCTTTCAGAATTATTTCAAATATATGATGCCTGCATGGAAGATACAAAAGGCTTTTTTACAAATTTTGCTCTAATAAAGTGCATGCACCATTAATGTAACCAGTGTTAGATGCCGTTGTCACAACATAAAGCTTTCACAGCTGTCAACTGTTTTATGGTTGGTATTAGTACACACTAAAATGCCTCAATACTGCAATATTTTAACAAAAGATGAAGAACAAAAACAATTTTTATTACAAATTATCGTAAATTATCGTCGGCGTTTTCAGGACTCAAAAAAATCAACAGTTATAGAAGCAATGCAGTAGTTAGAATCAAAATGAATGTTGGTTTTTAATTACATTTAGTATTTTATAACGTAAATATGTGTATTTACAAAAGATTCATAAAATAAAACTTTATATTTTAGAAATTGGTGTTTTATTTGTAAGATATAAGTAAATTCTAATTATTTTAAATTTTGCCCTTAAGTCGGCGCCACTTAATATTGTCCGATTTAACTCAAATTTGGTACAGTTTGTTATTTTTATTAGTAGAACAATTTTAGATGGTGCCCCAAAAAAAAAACAAAAATTGATCTTTCACCTATATAAAGATGGGCCACCCTAATGTACATTTTTAGATCTGCTCTGCATAATATGTATACGGAACTTAAAAATAAAGTTGCTTTATCTTCTAAGGATGATAAAAGGTTTCTTATTCCGGGCACTTCCCAAACTTTGGCGTGGGGTCATGAACTTATTTATTTATATGATACCCCTCCTGATCGGCTGGATGACTTAGTAGCTATGTTGGGTGATGTTGTTCGAAATGATATGTATTAATTTGTTGAATGTGATGTGTATAACTTTTGTTTCGAACCAATATTTGTATATTTCTATAATTTTAAACGTATTTGTATTTAATTAAACATGTATTTACAACAAATTTTCTATGAAGGTTTGGATGATATTGTTCGAAATTATATGTAATAGTTTAGTTGCATAACTTTTGTTTCTAACCGATATTGTTGTTTTCCATTGTGTATTTATGTTTTACATGTATTTGTAAACTTGTATGTAAAATAAACAAATATTCTATGAATTTTATATTTAAAACATTATACATAAGTACCATTTGTAAATAGTAAAGTATTAACAATTTTTAATTAGTAAATCAGTTACGCTATATTGTTTTTAGAAATCCACGAATTATGTGTTTTATCGAAACCCAACCATTTTACGAACACCTTCTCCCCTTTTTTTCTTAAGACTTTTTCCACTAGATAAACATTAGAATGTTTTACTTTTTGAAGTTCGTATTCGTAAAATCCTCCTTTAATTTCTTGGTTTTGATTATCTTTCAAAATATAGGTTGTTGGATTGGTAAGTTTAACTTTAGCAATTTTAAAGATTTCGGTGCTCCAATTAGGGGTGTAACCCTTATCGAATGCTTCTCGATGTTTACTTATTCTCACGTCATCGTCAAGCTTAAACTTCCGTGTTCTAGGATCGATCGTCTTCACGTAATTATATGCTGTTGCTAAAATACCTTTTGCATTTTTGTTATCAACATCTTTCGGTTTAAATCCCGTGGTACGATGTTTCGTAGCGTTGTACTTTTGAACGATTTTTGGTAATAAATCTAACCATCTGTAAGAACCTTCGATGCTGAATTGTTTCCACATTAAACTTTTAAGAGTGCGGTTAACTCTTTCAACAATACTACTTTTCGTATTTGAATACGTACTGTAGTGATTTATATTAAATTGTTTCATTAAATTTGCAAAATTTTTATTGTAAAATTCTTTTCCCATGTCTGTCTGTAGATTGTTTGGAGTAATTTTAAGTGATAAGAATAATTTATTCGTTGCGTTAGCTACTTCTCCTCCAGTTTTTCTTTTTAATGGATACGCCCACACGTATTTGGAGAATGCATTAATTACAACTAATATATATCTAAATCCGTTATTAAATTTAGCATAAGGTATCATTTCCACCAAATCTGCTTGAAATAAATCGTTTAATCCTTTCAAAATTACACGTCTTCGTTTATAATTTTTTCTGGCTGGCTTATGTAATTCGTTTACGATTTCTTCTTTAACACTTGAAACAATTTTTCTAATCTGGCCCATGCTTCAATTTATTGTGACGTTTTTGTAATTAAGTTGATTTTTAAAAGAGCTTCAAATGCAAACGTTGCCTTTGAGTTTTTGTTGAACCGCGCGCTTATTGTATCACCTGTATTGAGTGTCAACCCACGAAGTGATGAATCATCCACATTCACATCATTTATGTATATTTTAGTGTTTGGTGGAGTAAACTTACAATGTGTAATAGTTGATGGAGGTAATGTGTACTTATATTTAAAATTTTCGCTGTTAACGATTCGATAATATCCATTTTCATCCATATTTATAGCTAACATATAGAACATGGTATAGTAATAAAGAGTTGATATATCTTCCACTAAACATAATTTATAATGATCTGTATGGTGACCGTGAAGGTGTCTACCGAACTTATCGAGTGTCATATTGATGTTCACTATAATAACGTTTACGATAGTCTGAGAACCGTGTATAATTGCATTCCTTTTTATTTAATAATTTTGGCTCCTCTCAATTCGTCGATGATATATATAATTTCGTTTGTATGTCCCGTATGTCCTGCAGATTTTGAACTCATTAAAATCCTTAATCGATCTACTAACTTATTGGGATCCTTCCAAGGAACAAACTCGAGTTTTTTATTATTCAAATTTAACATGTGCATTCCTCCCCCTCTTTTTGATATACTTGCAGTTCTCGATCTGGTAGATGTAGGTTTCGAGGGTTTGGGAAATAAGAGTGGTCTGATAGTATTTGAATATTTTTTCCCCGTACCTAGTATACCTTCGTCTGGGTTGTAGTGTTTACGTGCAGCGTTAGTGCGCTCTAAAATGTCTATAATTTTTCCCATCTTTCTCCTTAAAACCGAGAGGTTTTTTTTGAATAACAGTTCGTACAACCCTGGCGTTCCGGCGTATTGGAATTGTTTATTATCGGGTAGCTTAATATTTATGTCTTCATCGATAAAAGTTAGTTCTGAATTTCCTATTTCAAATCTATCCAGCTCCGGAATATAACGTACACCGTAATGGTGATCGAAGTCGTTTTCCGCATCTCTAAACATATCTTCCACGTACATTTTAGCTAGTCCTTTATATTGATCCAAATATTCCTCGAATGCTGGAGTTGTTCCTGCAATTGACAGTTCATGTCTTAAATCCTCTAACGTAGGTATAGGATCGTGTTCTGCAACCACTTCTGTATCCAGAAAACTAAGTTCGCGTGCTACATCACTGTTTTCCTGTGTTTCTTCTAGAATATTCTCTTTTGGAGTGTCTGATACGGTGGGAGATTTTTTAGGAGATCGTTTAATTAGCAGAGATAGTTTAATTTGGGGAGGTTCTAGTTTGGGATGTAAACTTCCAGATTTTAAACTGGTTATCAACTCTTTCAACGGTTGAGCGATGGGTTGAAATTTTTTATATTTTATATTTAACTCCAGCTCTGATTGTGTGGAATCGCTCTTAAGACTTTTAAATTTTTTCTTCACGGCTTTTCTAGCTTTAATCAACTCCTCCGCCACACGCTTATCCATGGTAACTAACTTGAGCATACAATAGCTTGAATATTTATATACTAATGAAACGATCGAAACCCTTTCGATAACGGCCGGAATTCTTTTCAAAGTCTTTATCTATCACCAAAAATCCAAACTCAACATCCCAACAGTGTCTACATAGCTTCTTAAATTGTTCGAACGATATATTGTCTAAACTGACGTGTTCGTCGTATATATGTTTTAGATTAGTAATATCCTGTTTAAAAATAACTATTAAATTTGCATTATCCCTTATAAGTTGCTTAGGGATTTTTGAATAAGTTTGACACAGATAAAAGCAATCGTTATTCTTATGTCGACCGAAACAATAATAATCTCTAATTATACTCTGATTATCACACACAACATCATCGAAAATAATAACTGAGTTTGTTTTGGCTTCGTTGGGTGAAATAATTTCCGAACCTTCTTCGTATTCATAATAACCTAAACCACTTATGGGTTCTAAAAGTTTCCTTAGGTAATCATATTTTGGTTGGTACAAAGTCTTAGAGTATAAATAAACGTTTTCGAATCGTAAACCATTGGGATCTTCCAGCAAACTGATAATAACATTACTTTTTCCACTTCCGCTTCCGCCTACAATAAGACCTCGTTTGCAACCACCTAGTAAAACACCATGTTTCCGATACTGTTTTATTGCATTGTTTGAGTCATGATTTTTTATTGGTAAAGTTTGGTTTTGCGATGTGATCCGAATCTCATCCATTCTGTTACTGCAGTTGCATACATATATTCCCACTTTTCTATAAATTGTATTAGTCGCTTTTCGATAGTTGTTAAGGACAGGTTAATAATGAAACGTCGGTATTCCAATAACTTTAGTCGACGTCGAGCGGTTGGAAGAACAGGTGGTGGATTGATTAACACCCTCATCAATAAATTGCCTGTGGAATTACATTTACCCGGATACCGTTTCTGTGGACCAGGTACTCGTTTGACTAAAAGACTCGCTAGAGGTGATAAAGGAATTAACCCTTTGGATGAGGCTTGCAAAAAACACGATATTAGTTACGCTGCCTCCAATAAAATCGAAGAACGTCACAAGGCTGATAACATATTAGGAGAGAAGGCGTGGGAACGATTTAAATCCAAAGACGCAACGTTTGGGAAAAAGCAGCTGCATTAACTATAAGCGGTATTATGAAGGGAAAAACTAAATTAGGAATGGGTGTTAAACGCAGTAAAAAAAGCGAAAAAAAGTATTCCGGGAGAGCTATTAGTTTTAAGAATGCTGTTACGGTAGCTCGAAAACGTATCGGAGGAGGCATTACCTCTAATTTGTTGAATACTGCTAAAATCGCGTTAACTTCTCTTAAAAAAAAGAAAATTGCGCCTCCGAGGCAGAGAGTGATTCCTATTCCTAAAACAGGAGGTATTTTACCTCTTATACCCATATTTGCAGCGTTGGGTGCTCTAGGATCTTTAGCTGGTGGTGCTGCTGGTGTTGCAAAAGCTGTTAGTGATTCTAAAGCGGCGGCTAAGACTTTGCAAGAAACGGAGAGACACAATCGATCTATGGAAGCTGCTGCTGTTGGAAAAGGTTTATATTTAAAACCTTATAAGAAAGGACTTGGATTGTATTTAACTCCTTATCAAAAAAACTCCCCTTGAAGCTACCACACAGAGCATTAACAAATATCGATTTAATGCGTTACGTTAAAAAATTAAAAATTCCACATTTCAGGGGGATATATATGCGAGACAATTTACCTTCAAAAATTTATGATACGGAAAGTGGAATCGTAAATCTTGATGAAAAAATTGGGGAAGGTACACATTGGACTGCATATGTCAAACGTCGTAATAAAATAATATATTTCGATAGTATAGGACAATTAAAACCTCCTCTAGAGCTGACACATTACTTTCGGAGTGACGGTAGCGGGAATAACATTAAATATAATTACGATAAATTGCAAACATTAAATTCTTACAACTGTGGACATCTAGTACTGCGGTTCCTATATACATATGGTCGATAATGTTTTGTGTTAGTGTTTATCCAAATTTCGTGGCAATATGTCCATCACATTTACATTGTCGGATAAAGCATCCGTTTTAACTGCTAATTTTAATCCTCCCATTATTCTCGATCCTGATGCGGAATATGTTATGGGTTTAACATCTTTTGAAACTTATAATAGTATGCCAAATGTGACGTCAACTAATAATCAATTCTTGTTCAAAAATAGATTAATAACCGTGGACGAAGGAAGTTATGAGATATCGGAGTTGAATACCTTTATCAATTCTAAATTGGATCAATCAACTCATGAAAGTGTGGAATTGATGCCAAATAATAATACTTTGAAAACCAAGATTAAAACTTCAGGGGAAGTAGATTTTGACGTTGCGAACTAAATAGGACCGCTTTTAGGGTTTAAGAAAAAAAAAATTCCGGCTAATTCTAAACAGGATTCTGATTATATTACAAGTATTGTAAAGGTCAACTCATTATTGATTGAATGTAACATAACAACGGGCAACTATAAAAACGGACAAGCTTCTCACGTTATTCATCAATTTTTCCCAAGAGTGCCTCCAGGCTACAAAATAATTGAAAGTCCGGACCACGTAATTTATCTTCCAATTAATGTAAATACGTTGACAGACATAACGCTTAAAATAGTAGATCAAGATGGTGATCTCGTCAATTTTAGAGAAGAAACGGTCACGATAGGACTACATCTGAAACGTGTTTATAATGGTGTTTCGATATAACTCGAATTATCTAAAGGGGTGTGTTGTTCCTCCTCCGGAATGGTATAAAAGGCGTTGCTCTAACTCTAAAAAATGTAGTAGTCAACGACCGGTTAAGCGATTAACACAGAACAATAAGCTGTTTTTGCGATCTCTCGGACTTACTTTATTACAATGAGTATACTAAATGTTAGTGAAAAAGTGTACGTGGACAATTCCATCGTAAATGCTGAAATACATACACATCAACCTTATACTACGCGATTCGGAAACAATGATGAGATTCGTTTTCCAATACATGAAGGTATGAGTACTTTACCAAGTCAGAGTTATCTATATATGGAGGGGAGGTTAAAAAATAAAGATGGTAACCCGCCAATAAGAGAAGTTGGCTCACCACCAGTTAAAGAACTAACCACTACATTAATAAATAATGGTCCCACATTTCTGTTTAGCGAAGCTCGATATGAAATGAATGGGGTTAAAATTGATGCTACAACAAAGCTTGGGTTAACATCCACCATGAAAGGATATGCATCAGACACCCCTAATGATAGTAGGATGCTTGAAAATTCTGGATGGTTTCCAAACGGGAAAAACACAACAGTTGATTTGAATGGGAATTTCAACGTTTGCATACCGCTAAGCAGATTATTAGGTTTTGCTGAAGATTACAAGAAAGTTATTTTAAATATTAGACAGGAATTGGTGTTGATTCGAAGTAACACGGATATTAACGCGCTCACAGGTACTGATCCAAATGTTACAGTTGAAATAGATAAAATTTATTGGAAAGTTCCACACATCACTGCCGGTCTTGCAGAAGAATTAGCTTTGACTAAATACGTTGATAAAAATGTTGACACTCAAATAGCATTTAGGAGTTGGGAAACCCATGTTTTCCCAAGTCTTCAGGAAGCAGATAAACATACCTGGCCTGTTAAAACGGCAGCAAGTTTGGAAACTCCCAGATTTTTAATAATAGGTTTTCAAACCGGTCGAGAGGGTGAAATTACTAAAGATATGAGTAAATTTGATCCCTGCGATATTCAAAACGTAAGAGCTTATTTAAACACTGAAAGATGTCCATATGATAATTTAAACATAAATTTTAATAACAACCATTTTGCAACGCTCTACCAAATGTATGCTAAATTTCAATCTTCTTATTATGGAAAAGATGATGAACCTTTACTATCCCCTACAACCTTCAAAGATATTGCTCCTTTAATTGTTATTGATTGTTCCAATCAGAAAGATGGATTGAATCCTAGGGCGGTAGTGCTTAGAATCGAATTTGAAACCAACAAAAACGTACCTGCACAAACAACAGCTCATTGTCTAATTCTACACGATCGTGTGTTTACATATAATGCACTTACAAAAGCAGTTAAACAACTTTAAACTATTTAACATAATATCATAAACGGTGTTCGACAGTTTCAATAGTTTGGTTGACGGTGTAACAACTGATAATGCAGATTACAGTAGTGGACGTACAAGGATTCAAAACCTCTGAAAAAAATTTTACACCTAAGGAATTAGCTATTTATGATGGGAACCATGTTTCACACCACATATTTAAACCACCGTTTGCTTTTGACACCTTAGAAGCAGAATTTAAAAAGCAAGCAAACTGGTTAATTCATAATCATCACTGTCTTGATTGGGTTGAAGGTTTTACACCAACTTTTTTATTCCCAAGAATTCTTCAACGATTAACTCGGGATGCAGATTCCGTTTACGTAAAGGGTCATGAGAAAGCAGTCTACATACGAAATTATATTTCTAAACCAGTTATTGAATTCGATGAACAGCCAGCTTTAAACCCTTTGATACCATCATGCTTTTATCATTTAAAATCTCCTTCTGTATGTGCTTTATCTAATGTATATTATTTATATGATAAATTTGTAATGAAATAACTTTTTTAATAAATAAATTCTTAAATTTTATCTATTGTTTTATTATGATATATGAGAGCTACATTTACAATACATAATATATAAAGCCATTATAGGATATTACAAAAATACAAAACGTTCAATCTTACATATTACACTAATTATAGCAAAAATAACAGTTTACAAATCTTTAAATCGCTCCTCGTAAATCCGTAATCTATGCTTATTGTCTAAAACATTATTTAAAATATTACTAACTATTTGAATTCTTCTTTCGAATCGAAATCTATCTCTAGCTATACACTCCCATTCACTTTTCCTAGCTTGTTCAAAGGCGTACGACCACACTATCATATGATTAATTTTATTTATACTCATTAAAGCGTACAAACTTCATTACCCGCACCATAGTTTATTCCTTTTTTTCTAATTGTTCAAAATGTTCTATTTCCGGAAAGAAACGATTAAACTCGTTAATAAAATCCTTTAAACCTGTCTCAATCAGTTTTAACACAAAACAGCGAGCACAACTCTTTCCATTTTTAAATTCCTTACAAATTTCAATACCACGTTTATATTTCTTTTCCAACTCTTCACAGTATTCAACACTAAAAAGTCCGTTACCATATACTTGTTCATGATTTGCTTCAAACTCTAAAGCTTCAAATTGTTGCATCAATCTCTCTACTGCACTTAACTTATCTACAGCCTTCGTCCAAGATTGTTCTGCGTAACACATCCACATTTTTAATATTCAAATTTCAAGGGTCGATCGAAGTTAATACACTAACTCTCACCAACAGCTCCCAATCGTTTCCAACCCTTTACTGCCCCGAAACACTTTTTTCTTTCTCAATATCTGCAACTACCTTCTGTGGCATGAAATGTAACACTTCCATCATATATAACACGTTGTCTGATTTCGTATCTTTCAACGGTGTTAGTATGTTATTACAGTTTTCTTTAATATCACCAGGCATTACTGCTAATGCACTTATTATGTTCTCATAAAACTCATCGAAACGCGCATGCTCCACTATTTGTAATTGATAATTAATTACATCCACCAAATTCCATAACTCTGCAACGGATTCCCACCCTAACCACACTTCTGAATCGTTTTTTTCAATTTTTATAGCTTTTGTCTGCTGCACGAATTCAAAATGGATTGTCTTGGAACCTATCATCAAAGGTGACCACTGATGATCTGCATTTTGAAAATAATTCGTTATAATTCCTTGATTCTCAAGTAGAATATTCCATTCAACTTTATCAAATAAAGACCACTGATTTTTTTGTCCACAAATTTTCACTGTTGGTACAAATCCTAACAATGGTAACAATCCAACTTTCACACATTTAGTTTTCGATTTGTTTAAAAATAAATGCTTTCAGAGGATAGTATATTCTTTCACCATTTTGAAATGTGGTTGAAACGGTTCGCTTCTGTGCCAAGTTTTTAGCTTGTTCAATACAATTTTTCAAATTTTCCACTAAAACACATAAGTACATTTAATTAGACTAGAACCAAAATTTTTAAATATAACTTACTTGTTTATAAACCGTTCAGCTATGCTTAACACTGATATTTTCACAGGATCATGCTGCTTATAAATACTAAAATCCTTAAGTGGGAGGTGGTATTGAATAGTTCATTATACCATGACCTGGGTCAATGAGAGGTCAAGGTTGAGGTCAATGACCGGTGAGTGGTGGGGGTGGATCAATGATCTTAGAGTGGTGGGGGTGGGTCAATGATCTTAGAGTGGTGGGGTGGAGGTCAAGGATCAATGACCTAGTTTAATGACCTTTGGGTGGTGGGGGGTGGAGGTCAAGGTCAAAAGGTCAACGACCTAGGTCAATAACCTTTGAGTGGTGGGGGGTGGAGGTCAAGTGGTGGGAGGTGGATCCAGAACTCTCATTTTCATCCTACTGTTTTGCTGCGGTTAAACAGGGTGTACTATTTTTTATAGCATCCAAAGCACGCCTTAAATCATATTTGCTATTTTTGCAGTTTTTTTTTTGTTGACATCCTGTAACAAAATATTACAATAAAAGATAATAAATATAAAAATAACAGTAGACGGTTATTTAAAATTCCTTTTATTTTAATTGTACATAATTCAGACTATTCAAGTCCGTAATACCGACACCCTTGTGGGAATTTTGACACGATGCCTAAAATGAACTGCAATATAGCAGAAGATATAAAATATGTTATTCTAGGTGGAAAGAAAGAAATAGAACCATGTCTGTTACTTTTTACCATGTACCACATTTTATTCGACCTAGATAAATACTATTCTAATTTTCTTAATTATTGCTATCCCATAGCAAAGCAAAAAATAGTCTAAATCTGCTTACCTTATATGAAGAACTTCAAAGTTCAACTTACAAGCACTTTCAAATTTCTAGGTTACGTACTGACAGTTGGAATATGGGCAAAACAGTAAACGTTCCTGGATTGAAAAATATAATGTCGAAGTGTGTCAACAGAT
This sequence comes from Ctenicera cuprea, assembly GCA_958336395.1. Lineage (NCBI taxonomy): Eukaryota > Metazoa > Arthropoda > Insecta > Coleoptera > Elateridae > Ctenicera > Ctenicera cuprea. Next base: position 45,372,681 of record OY284489.1, on the reverse strand, counting down.
GTCCCAAAATATATTTGAATATTGTAGATTTCTTACTTTAACCAAGTAAATAGAAATATGTCTGAATTTCGGACAGTGTCTGAATTTGGGACGTTTACCTTATTTACCAAAAAGTATTTTTACAAATATTTAATTCATATTCACAATATTTTAGAAAATAATAGAGGGGAGACACTTAAATGTCACACTGTATGTAAAATATTTTTCGAATGATTAGGATTTGAAATGTAGAATTGCGATAATTTAATTTATGGTATTTCCTTAAATTCTTAATCAATGAATGTCGCCGTAAAGTTCCTACCATAGATAGCTAGTATAAAGGCAAAGGTCAAGGATAGGTAAATTTGGAAAATCGTCGTTATCTATAAATATTTTTAAATCGTGAATGAACTTTTAATTTTGTTTTATCTAGGTAAAAAAGTAATTGTTTATTTAAGCAAACTGTTGAAATTGTTCAAATTTCCAACCTCTGTGTTATGTTTAAAAAGAAAACAAAACAAATAAAAACACACTGTAAAAAATTTCTGTAAAATTACATAAAAAATCATTGGCAACTTTGTGACCAATGATAATCTGTGTAATTATACAGGATAATGTGTTATTACATTTTAAATGTAATTATTACAAAAAGAACATGTACAAATACTAGGCGAATGTAAATATTACATCTATGATATGTAGGAAACGCATATTTATACTGTAAATGTACAAGTCTGCAAAGTAATAGTACATAGGTCTATGCTCTCTCTATTACAGGTTTTCTCTGTGTTAGTACACCAAGTCATATATATCATGTAATTTTACAGTGGCTATATGTCTTACTACAGGTTTTCCTTGAGTTTTTACGCACAGCAAATGTAAAATGTCATATACACCATGTAAGTTTACAGTGGACGGTGTTTGTAAAAAGCACTTTCTTTTACTTTTTTCAGTTTTTGTAAATTATAAAGCAAATAGTTCATTTTTAATTTTGATAACACATCTGTAGGCTGTTTTCATAAGCTTTCTGAGTCCTCGCAAATGATAGGTTGCTATCAATAATTGAAAGAATTAATATTAAAACAATTGTATTAACACAGAATGATGTCTTTTCAGATAAATTAACTTGCCCTTTGAAGGTTTTTTTTTATTGAAAAACAAAGTATAAAAGAATAAATTTTATAAATAATACAAATAATAACTTTAGAGATATTTATTTTAAATAAAGCTAGCAATTATTACCAATGTAGAAGAATGATTAATTCATATTTTGCTTTTGTAGTACACAGAGTGTAGATATACAAACTGCGCTAAAATGTAAATACTAATTTTGTTGCAGTAGATTTCAATAATAATTCGTATAAAAATAAAATATATTAAACATGATAACAAAAAAGTTTATTAAAGAGTAATTAAAAATATGTAAATAAAACGCATAAACACAGTTATTCGCCATCTAAATCACTCAAGGATCTAATTAGTGACACAATCTTCAATTTCGAGGAATTCTTTTTATTTTTTGTTCCTTGGTCTGGGTTAATTTTCATTAAGTAAATCTGCATAAATTCTAATGTACGGGAATTGCTTTTTGGATATGACATATTTAAATTGTAGTACAGAGCAAAAAGTAATTTTAGAGCCGTTAAAAAATCTCCTCTCTTCAATTTTTTGTTTTTCAACAAATATCGAATAAGTGGTTGTGTCATCCATACCTTAAAAAACAAAATTAATATTGCATGCTCAACTACTAAACTACTTACTTACTAGTAATACAAATACATGGAGCAGTGATGGTAATAGAGTTTTCGACCACAATTTCGTTCTGAAACATAACCTTTTCATCAAACAAAAGTCTAAATTAGGAGAGAAAACATTACCGGATTTGTTTTAATAATTAATAAATCGTTATTTTCGTTAAAATAACGCCCTAGAACATCAAAACACCTTAGTTTCTTGTCAGTTTCATTATTAGGAATTTCAGTAATGTATTTTTTATTAATTCCAAGCTTCAGAATTTTCTTGTATTTTAGGTTAAACATTTCTTCTATATTATTAATTGAGTTACCCATTAATTTTTCAAAGATAAATAGCTTCCTTTTTAAATAAAACAGGCCATTCAGTTTTAAACTGTTCAATTGAAGGACCTGTTTTATTCATAAAAAATCTTTGCTGTGTATAAGTGTCGCGTCGCTTAATAAATTGAAGATTCTATCATCAAATGTAAAGTTTTCCTCATGAACAGCATTTAACAAATATGTTTTTTTTCTTCCAGTGTTTCTGGTGGCAGCGGTTCAGTTTCAGGCTGCCAATTTACGCATCCTAAAATTCAATGTAAATAATTAAGCAATAATATGTAATACAAATGCGATACTGACCTGCTTTAGCACTTAGTATAGTTTTTCTTTGTTTTGGTAAAATTGCCAAATCATGCATACGATTTCTTTTTTTGTGGGGTCTATTAAGGTAATTGTTCCTATCCATAAGTTTATTAAAAATTGTATGGGAGCCGTCACCTATTACTGTTCCATCCTCATCCATATCTTTAAATGTTTTTGGGTATTTTGCAATAAGTTTTTTAGCCACGGTTTTAAATACCTTGCATGGAACATACGTTTTGATATTCCTGACAGCACTAACTGTCATTCGTATAACTTCATTCATCGATTGTTTATTTCGTTCCCCTTTTCCGCAGTCTTCAAGAGTTTGCACACTCAATTTCTCATAAGGAATTGTGAAATCTTCTCAACAACTTTCCGACACCACTGGTGAAATAGTCTTGTCTTTAGTAATAATTTCTGTAACAGGTTATGTATAACTTAGAATGATTTCAGTACAGTAGTAGCACAAACAGTACCTACCAGAACTGGAAACATTAAACAGTGGAATCGAGTCCTCTGACGAACTTGCGTTGGTTTCAGTTGAGCAGGTGGAAAGATTTACATCTTCTACTGCCCTCTAATTTTCGCTTTTTTTTCTAAAAGAACAACCAATTTTAATATATCATCGTCGTCTACTGGTGTTCCATCACATTCCAGAACCAAAACACTTCCATCTATTTGTAATTTTGTGGAAGATAAAATTACAATAAAAATATGTAATGTGTTATACCAAAATGAATTAAAATTACCTTTTAATATCAAAGAAGTGTAGATATCTTGATCGTCGCTGTTAAGCGATACAAAACTTTTTTTTATTCTTTCTGCGTCCCAAACTTTGAATAGGTAGTTTATTTTTGGAAGCGGTTGTAATTTCGTATATCTGCTTATTGAAAACCTATATTGCTAAAAATTGCAAAACTGCTTTAATTTTTTTAACAAATACGTATTTCAAATACAAGAGTGGATCATATTTATACACCTATATCCGTATACAACATCTATGTTGTTTTTAAGTACTGCAGTAAGAGTTGTCAAATGTTTGCTATTAATAATTGCAATTTGTAGTTAAAATAAATTATACAATCAAAACTTCATTCGTTTGATATTATCAAATAAAAATAGGACAGAATACATTTATAACAAGTTGTATATTTATTTATATTAATTTGTGAAATTTATAATTTAAAAATCGATAATTAAATGTATGTGTAGTAGAAGACCTAATTGTGAAAGTAGTATAAAACATAAATTCTTGTTTACAAAATTTCCATTATAACGTTGTGAAGGGAGCTGCCTTAAATAAATAAAAGTGTGACCCATTTGAAGTCACATATTGCAAAACACGCTCATGAGGAGTTACTTGTGAAAAATGAACACACGTTAAATCATTGGTTTTAAAAATTTTCGCTACAACATGAAGACCTATGTCGCAATTTTCAACTATTTCTAGTTTAGTACCAAGAAAACATATTTCTATATATGATTTATCTATTACAATAGAAGATATCTTACATAAACAAAGAATGCCCATATTCATTTTGGCCGCAACACACAAACATTTCTTTTTTGTATACAGTTCCTCTAAATATCACATTATCCGCATTTAATTTAGGCTCATTGGAAGTGAATACATTTTTTATTAATGTGCGTGTGTGTATAGGATAATTTTCTTCGATAAAAATTGTGGCACTTTCAGAAATAACTTTATCATTATAAGAATCTTGTGATGCCATTAGTAACGCTTGTAAAAGTCGTTTTTTTTTGGAAAAAGAAAATAAAACATTTTTAAGATTAGGACTATGCCTTATAATATTTTTAAAATATCGGTGTTTACTTTCAAAAGGTAAAGTCCATAAATGACGCAGTGGACCAAATTTTAATATTAACACCGTTGAGGATCCCAAAGGATTACAGATCTCAAATGCATCCTGGTACAGTATAACACGTAATGTATTACGGTTTTCTTTAAAAAAAAATTGCTATTAATAAATACCTGCCCATCTGTAATATCTGACAAAATCTCATTTTGGTTCGGTTTAATTCTTCATTTAATAACCGATGTTTGTTAACAGTAACATTTTGAATTAATACTTGAATTGTTTTTAATATGGGTGCGTAATACATTTTTGGTTCTTTTTTATTCGATAAATTATTTGCTTCAAAGAATATGCAAACTGGAGTTATAAAGTTAAAATTTTCTTTAAAATACTTTTTTCTTGCAAATGGCGTTCTCAGTTTGCCATCTTTAATGTTATGAGGCGCTTTAAATGCATTACAATCGCCAATTACATTTTCTGGTATGTTCACATTGTGTTCTTTCATAATATTAAACACTTTTGTGTTAGCAACATTACTAACATCTAGTATACCGTCGATTAAACTCTGCAGGGCTGACTCTGATAAAAAGTATTTGGCTTGCAGCTTTATATAAAGTTTAGCTAACATGCCCTGATGTTTATCTGCTTACTTAAAATAATATATTTTACATTAAAGTAAACTTACTGTTTAGGTACACTAACACTGCTGATGCAAGAGTGCGCATTGAAGAGGGAACGAACGGCGTCTGGCGCGAATAATAGGATTGCTGAATTATCAATAAAAATTACAGAATCGTTCTGTGAATCGCGTAACCTTGATAAATGCTACATTAAAAAATATAATTTCACAGCCGCCTCTGTAAATTGTTCGTAAATTTACAGAACATTTTGTACTTTTACAACAGAAATTTAAATTTACAATAAGTGCTACTATAAATTAATTCGCACGATACCTAAAAAATTACACAACTGTAATATCACGCAAAATTTACTGAAGTTAATATTATTTACATAGATTTACCATGTACAAAATTCACTAAAAATCAACTTAATTTTACCATGATTTTTTACAATGCAGATTTAAAACAATTTACAGTCAAGCTTCAAGAAATACACCTAGATTTTTATGAAAATTCTGGTTCAAAACATTTTATTTGCGGCAACGGTTTTAAGAAAAATATTGCTATGCACGTATGTCTTAATGTAATGCAACACTAAAGTATTATTAAATAAGAGAAATATAAGAAGTACCTTCCATGTGTTTTAAAAGTAATTAATAATTACTTTAAAAACAGATGGAAGGTACTTCTTATATTTCTTAAAGCTATTTGATATTTTTCAACAATTTTCATATACCTAAAATTCTAAATAACGTACCTGTAAAAATATTGCTAAAACATAATATCTGTCAATATTTTTATTTTTATACCTGTTACATAGATATTAAACGTATTAAGTTATTCCCAACAAAAGAATGTCCCTAAGTTCCTAAAATTCCAACGAATGTTTTAATGGTTTCACGGCGACTTTAGGATCGAGAATCGGACGTGCTCGTAACGCCGTAGAAATGCGCATGCTCACAGCGGATTATAGGTTTTCACGACGACGAAAGGAAGTCGGTAAGTTCCTATAATGCTTTATGGCACAATAACAGCCGATTTATTTTAATTTGTGTGCGATTTAGTAAGTGCGTATACCATTTTGCATTCTATTAATGTGCTAAATTGTTTGAGTGCTGGGTTTGGTTTGTGAAGTGTAATAATTTTAGAATCGTCAATTTGGATTGGATGTCTGTAACACCCCCGGCGAGATAACCTTATAGAAGCCCATGGTTTTAGTTAGAATTAGCAACTACCTGGATATCATCGATCCTGCAAGTGATTTAAGTCGAGCATTTAAACTCGATATTTAACCACCCATATGTAGTAAAATAAGTATAATTTTTTAGAGCAAGTATATTCTATTTAAAATAATCTGTTTCAAAGTCAAATGTTTTGTAGATGCTGAGCAGTGGTTAGGATATCTTCAACAACAGCCAAATTTTTCAGAAAAGCATGAAACTTTTTTTATGAAACCAGAAGGACCACCAACACCCCTTTAGAGGATACAAAGTAGTGATGTTTAAAATTGTCACATTTGTCAATGAAACAATGATTTCTGACTGCCAGGGAAAAGAGTATAAGAAAGAACAACTAAGATTTAGAAAAGAGCTAAATCTAAAACCATTTTTGTAAATACACTAAAAAACTATTAATATGTCAACTTTTTGATATCCTGTATAGGGTGGCCCGAGGGGTAAACCGCGAGTAAAAGTATATGACAAGGTAGTGGAAGTGCGGTGGAAGTACGTGGAAGGTGAAAAAAAAAGTGGAAAAAAGGTGGAAGTACGTGAAGTACGCTGAACTAAGAGTGGAAGTAGGTGTACAAAGTTTTTAAGCGCGGTTTCCCCTCGAGGTGGCCTGAATTCGTTGATTTTGCAGGCTATCTCGGTTATTACCGCGGTTAGAAAAAAACAGATAGACATGTTTGAGTATATTTCGATAGCGAAAACGGAGCTGAACTATCTTCTTTTTGCTTTCAAGTTATGCGCCAAAATTGAATTTTTTCAAAATATTAGATGGTTTTATATTTTAGTTGTTCCAAAAGATATAAAGAAAAGCGTGAAAACACTTTTTTACAGATATTTTTATACATTTTAAATACCCTAACAAATGTTAAAATTATTTATTTGTTTTTGAGTTATAACACAAATTTATGTTTTTTTAAATGGAAACCATAGTTTGCTGTGACTTACTTAAAAAGGTATTAAAAAGGCATTTGTTTTTCGGTTCAGAAAATATATACTTTGTTATACTTATTTCCAATACCAATCGATTTACAGCAACTTTTCTTGATTTTTGCTATGGATTTAAAACATGTTTTAGAATCTGTTGAAACAACTGAAGTCAGTTAACCTTCCGTGGCTGGCGCGCGGACTCACACTCCGCAACCAAATATTATCCGGATTTATTTCAATGTTCTCCAACCCACAAACCCGCCATGTTCGGTATTCCTCGAGCATGTTGTGGTTGTCCTCAGTGCATCGTATGATCTACGTAAGAGCGTTCATTTGTTTTTGGTAGCTGATTGCGGAGCTAGAGTCCGCCGCCAGTAAAAATTACATAGTTATTTTGCAGATGAACATTTGAAATTTTTGGTGTTTTTATTCGTATTTCATAAAAGGTAAGAAATATTATTCTAAAAATTGTTATTTTTATTAACTAATTATTCTATTAGATAGCATATTACGAAAAAGAGCAAGAACGACTACAGCAGCTGATGTTAGCGTGTCTCAGTGAAGATGAAATTACTGAAGAGATATCAAACGATTACGACGAAGATATTGAAGAGGATATAGTAGAGACGCAAGAAACAGGTTCTGATTCGGAGGAGATTGTGGATAATGAAGTAGAAGTCCGACCCTCACTAGTACCATCAATTGCTAGAAATTCTCCCAGATGTGAATGGTTTGTGACATTCCAGTCTAATCTAACATCAGCAGATCGGATGATTGAAGAGGGAGGGATAACTATGAATCCCCAAACATTTATCGAATCAATAATCAAGAATCGTAAACCACGAAATGTCAAAGATTTTCGCGTTAGATTTGTCAATGAGAAAGAAGGCAGTGTGACCTTCACACTTGAGTGTGATTGCAGAATTGACAACATCATTACTGAAATGGGGGCTATATTAAAAATTGAATCATAGATCTGGGTTATTAAATTTTCTTGTTCTTGTTCTTGTAGGTGAAATATTGTAATATCAGCAACCAAACTGGGACACGTGCAACGTCTTGCTTGTCTCAGTTCTACAGGTGCTATACGCTCAACCCCCACGGCCGCCTTAGAGGTGATCTTATGCCTTCCTCCACTTGATCTCTTTGTGGAGGAAGTAGCTGTGAGAACTGCTTTAAGGCTGCGCCACAAGGGGCTGTGACACACCCGCATCCTGGATGAGGCAATCGTCAAGATTCCTCTTCTGGATGCTATGGTGGACTACCTTCCTTTACAATATGCCTTTAATAGACACTTTAGTGTCTACACGAATGCTGGACCAACCCAGCATATGGACATATCCATCTTCACCGATGGATCTAAAACAAAGCATGGAACGGGTGCCGGAATTTTCTCCGATGACCTAAACCTGCGCCAGAGTATACCACTAGGCAAAATTGCCACTGTCTTCCAAGCGGAGGTAGTGGGAATAATGCATGGTGCAAATGCAATTCTTGAACGACAAATCAAGAACCAACGTATTGGTATCTACAGCGATAGCAGAGCCGCTTTACTAGCCCTAGGCAGTTGCAAAATCACCTCAGGAGTGGTACTGCGGTGTCGTGAAGCTCTCGACGATATCTCAAAAGATAATGCCGTTTCCCTTGTATGGGTAAAAGGACATGACGGAACCTACGGCAACGAAAAGGCTGATGAGATTGCGAGACTGGCCTCCGGACAACCTCTCTGGGGGCCAGAACCCGTAATTCCCATATCCCTGAAGACATTAAGCTTTATGCTATACCAAGAAACCTTAAAAAGCTTCACACGAAGATGGGTTAACACTCAAAGCTGTCGTCAAGCAAGGGCTGCTATTACGGCACCCTCGCCAAAACCAGCCAAATACTGTGTGCAACTGTCCCGAAAGAACTTACGACTAGTTGTGGGTATCTTATCTGGACACTGCACCCTAAAGCAACACATGCACAGGATGGGACTGGCGGACAGCCCAAACTGTCGTGCATGCTTCGAGGACGACGAGTCAGAACATGTCCTATGTCACTGCCCAGCTCTCGCAACAACCAGAGGATCCATGCTGGGGGACTTCTGGCCTAACATGGCCGAAATCAGCAACACTCCAATTGCGGATGTCCTCAAGTACATCCAAAAGGTTGGATGGCTTGGGTGACGTCCAATGTGGAGAGCTGCTGGGGAGGTAGTACAATGGGCCCACCTATTGTGGCCTAAGTGCGCGTGAGGTAACTCACACTCCCAAATTCTAAATCCAGAATCCTCACTAGTACCCTACTTTGTCGGAAATGATAAAATTACTAAGTGGGCGAAACACGTCCCACCCACATCACGGACCAGGGCAGAAAACTTGATAATTCATATGCCGGGTGCTAAGCAGGTAGCTGAAAATTTGAAAACACCTTTTGATATTTGGTGACACTTTTTCCATAATGAAATGCTCAGTGCAATTGTTAAGTATACCAATATACAAGGTGCTAAAAAAAAATGTGTCACGGTCTTTTAGGACTGAAAGTATGACCCAAAATATGACGAAAAGTTTTAATGAACGTGGGTCCGCAAATGGACGGTTTCGGAGATACAAAGGATTCTTCCTTTTTCTAGCAGTTGTGCATTTTTTCGCTTATCTATTCAGTGTTTAGTGCACAATTCGAATTCTCGCTATGCCTGTTTACTCTAACATTGAATTAGCCGACAAGCATTTCATGTATCGTCGTGCTAATGGGAATGCCAGAGAAGCGCTACGTCTGTATGTTGACGCTCATCCCAATCGCCAGATCCCTTTAGTTCGTGGTTTTGTAAGACTGCACCAAAGATTGCGTGATACCGGTTCATTTGGGAAACAGTCCCATAATTCCAGGAGACCATGGTCGGTGTGCACCCCTGAGGCAGAAGTGGCAATATTAGCACGGGTAGAGCAGAATCCGGATAAAAGCTTGCGGAGAATATCAACCGAGGTAGGAATTAATAATCCTCTTGTTTGGAGAATCCAACACGAGAATCCACCTGATCATCAAGCACGCTTGGTTTTTTGCCGCTGGTTTCTACGCAATGATGCGGAGGACCACAATTTTCTTGCCAATATTCTTTTTACTGATTAGGCCGGGTTCACACGAAATGGAGTTTTTAATTTCCACAATACCCATGTGTGGGCCGACGAAAATCCACATGCTATTATGGAATCCAAACATTAGGTACGTTTATCATTGAACATTTGGATGGGTATTTTGGGCGACAATTTACTGGGTCCAGTTGTTTTACCAAACCGATTAACAGGCGCTGATTACCTAAACCTTCTGCAGAACACACTGGATAATCTTTTAGACGACATTCCTTTGAACCAAAGACAACAAATGCAGTTCCAGCACGATGGTGCTCCGGCGCATTTTTCGATTGGTGTTCGAGAGCATTTACACGGAACTCTTGGACGAAGATGGGTAGGAAGGGGCGGACCTGTATCGTAGCCTGCAAGATCGCCCTATTTAAACCCCCTTGATTTCTTTCTTTAGGGATATTTGAAAGCGTTAATGTACTCTACACCTGTAAACGACCTCGATGAGCTGCAGCAACGAGTAGATCAGGGATGCCACCGAATCCGAGCCACTGTGGGGGTTTTCGAAAGAGTTAGAATGTCCATGCGGCGGAGATGTCATGCCTGCCTTGAAATGGAGGAGGACACTTTGAACATCTCATTTGACTTTTTGCCTTTGCTGTTGTTCATAAATTACATTATAATTATTTGTTTGTTTGTACATAATAAAAAAGTGGCGTAAACGCAAAATGTTTCGTAACTCCGAAACCGTCCATTTGCGGACCCACGTTAATTAAAACTTTTCATCATATTTTGGGTCATACTTTCACTCCTCAAAGTTTGTGACACTTTTTTTAGCACCCTGTACATATCCAAAGTACAAAGGATAATTATACCCGCGAAAGAAATACCAAGGAAACCAACATAAATGAAATACAGGCTCTCATTGGATTGCTTTATTTGGCGGGAGTACTCAAATCTAGCCGCCTAAATGCTGATGAATTGTGGAACAACAGCGGGACAGGTGTTGAACAATTTCGTCTAACAATGTTAAAGGCTCGCTTTATGTTTTTGCTTCAACATATGAGATTGGATAATATCCATTCTCGAACGGAGAGAAGAAAAGTTGATAAATTGTCTCCAATTAGAGAAATTTTTGACCCATTTGTTGCCAACTGCAAATCTGCTTATACTCCATATGAAAATGTCACGATTGATGAGAAACTGGAAGCTTTCCGGGGAAGATGCAGCTTCCGCCAATGTATACCGAGCAAACCCAATAAATACGGGCTGAAAATATACGCTCTAGTAGATTCAAATACATTTTATACTACCAACTTAGAGGTGTATGTTGGCAAGCAACCAACTGGTCAATACGCTGTAGATAATACACCCTTTGCACTTGTTCAAAGAATGGTTGAACCAATTAGGAACTCCAAACAGAATGTAACATGCGACAATTGGTTTTCCAACATTCCATTGGTACGTACACTATTGAAAGACTTTACTCTCACCTTCTTAGGAACCATTCGGAAGACCAAACGGGAATTACCTATTGAAATGTCAAATCCACAAGGTCGACCTGTAGGATCAAGCATGTTTGCCTTCGATAAAGACATAACATTGGTGTCATATATTCCCAAAAAGAAGAAAAATGTAATTCTGATTTCAAGCCTTCATCATGACGATAGGATCAATGCAAACACGGGAAAACCTGAGATGATTGTTGATTATTATAACAACACTAAAGGCGGGGTTGACACATTAGATAAAATGTATGCTGCATATGACTGCGCCCGAAACGCGCAAAGATGGCCGATGATTATTTTTTATTCCTTGCTCAATATGGCGGAGTGAATTCCTTGCTGTTGTTTTATCTGCAAAATCCTGGTACAACTAGGAGAATATTTTTGCATAGACTTTCATCCGAGTTAGCCGAAAATCATATTCGTTCTCGAGCAATGCAGAGTAATATTCCGAAAACCATAAGGCTTCGAATCAAAGAAATTTTTGCGATTGAAGATGCCATTCCTGCCCCCAATCCTGAGAATACTCGAGGTCGTTCAGTTATGGTGACAGGAAAAAAATCGACCAACACGGTTCTCATGTAAAAAATGTGCCAAATTCATGTGCCTTGAACATTTAACTTGTGTATAGGCTGGGTCAGACTAGGACATTTTAGTGGAGTCAACTAGTGGGACACCTGCTGCTGCAATTTACAACTTGCTATCAACTAGCCTTTAAAGTTTGCTCCTAGTGGAAGGTAAATTTCTCACTTGCCTACTTGAAGACAACTGGCAATTTTTAGATCACACCAAGACATTCAATAGCAACTTTAGTGGCGTCCACTAGTTGACTCCACTAAAATGTCCTAGTCTGACCCAGCGTTATGTGCAAAATTCTGATAATCTTTCTTAAAATAAACACTTTTATATATTTATTATTTGGTATACTAAAAAATAGCAGTGTTTTAGTTTATTTTTGTTACATTATGTACAAAGATTAATATTTACGTTTTTCATGTCGCTCTTTTATAGTATTTTTTATAAAATAAACATAATTATTATTTAAAATGTCTTTTTTTACAAAAAAAAAAGGAACATATAACCCTTTTCATGGACAAAAAACTATGCGGACTCACAATCCGCCGCCACTGGAGATGCATAAAAAAGAACCGCCAGTCACGGAAGGTTAAAACGTTTTAAACAATTCTAAGATGTATCGAAAATGGAGGAGGACCATTTGAGCATCCTTAAAGTTAATATGAATGTGTTTGTTATGAAACTGCTGTATTTCTTTGTTAAATGTTTTTATATCTGTAGTTTAGTTTTTGTTGCTTTGTATAGTTTACTTAAAACTATATAATATTTTATTAATTTTTTTTATAATATATTTATTGACTTCAGTTGTTTCTACCGATTATGAAAAATGTTTTAAACCCATATTCTACTTATTTAGTAAAACATAAAAGTGAAGGGTATGAATTTAAATCATTTTTGAGAATCGGTAGAAACAATTGGTCAGTAAATAAATTTTAAACAATTGTTGAAATATTGTCTAGTTTTAAGTAAACAATACAAAGTAACAAAAGCAATACCTCAGAATTAACAAGTATTTCAGCAGTTCATAACAATCACATTGGCATTAATTTTAACGATGCTCAAACTGTTTTCCTCCACTTTTGATACATCTTAGAATTATTTAAAATGTATTTACTGACTTCAGTTGTTTCTATAGATTCTAAAAAATGTTTTAAATCCATAGCCTCCTTATAAGTAAAACATAAAAATTAATAAAAGTTGCTGTAAATCGATTGGTATTCGAAATAAGTATAACAAAGTATGTATTTTCTAAACCGCAAAACAAATACTTTTTTAATTAGGTCACAGCCAACTATGGTTTCCAATTAAAAAAAACATAAGTTTGTGTTTTAACTCGAAAACAAATACATGATTTTAACATCTGTTTAGGTATTGAGATTCTTTATAGAATCATCTATAAAAAGTGTCCGTAGACTGTTCTCTTATCTTTTGAAATAACTGAAATATAAGACCAGCTCATATTTTGAAATAATTCATTTTTGGCGCATAACTTGAAAAGAAAAGAAGATAGCTAAAGTCCGTTTAAAATCGATCCATAACACGTCTATCAGTTTTTTTTCTAACCGCGATAATAACCAACGAATTCAGGCCACCCTATACATTAGGGTGGTCCTTATTCATAGAAGATTTTATTTTTCAACTTTTTTTAGGTGCTACCCCCTAGAATGGTTCTCTACTATAAAAAAAATAATGTCTATAAAGTTTCAGCCATATTTTATAAAATTAACCCGTGCCGCCGAGAGGGGAAAATGAAAAAATCCATACTATTTCCATATCAAATAAAGCATGAACTTATAATTGTAATTTAAGTAATGTTTATAATAAAAAAGCGTATATTTGTTATAGTAGAATTAATTATACTTTATTTAGTTAGTATACAGTTACATTAAAATATTTAAAATGGCGAACTAAGTGTTTGTTTTTTAAAATCCGGATATCGTTTTTTATAATGGGATACGACTTGCAAAATAAACTACTCTGATCTTCTGTTGTGCTCAGCTTCTCATTATATTCCTCGATCAATTTCACTCCTCTCTCCGCTGTATCATTTGTCACTTTAATTTTCCGAACAATCTCTTTTCCTCGATGATATTCCTTATTTGTGTTCCATTCTGACGGTTCTTCGTTCAGGAAAGATGTATTTATATTAAAACGAGTAAAAAACCTTTTGGTATCTGGACATACGAAACGTTCCAAGTCTCCATTCACAATATCTTCAAGATCAGAATATTTTAAAGTAACTTTTTTACACGGGGGGGGGGGCATTCTCTCCATCTGATTCATCGTATTTCTGAATTTTCTGACACATCTTTTGCTTTATCTCCAAAGGAACATTGTCATCAAAAAAGAAAACGCCGCCACGGTTTCTGGATTTAAATACCACAAATGGCGTAAAAAATTTTCTAAGGCAGCTTTAGATAAGGCTTTATCAATTTTTTTATACTCGTACAAGTTTTTTATGAAGTTCAAATCTGATTGTGGAGCTTCTGTAGAAAGCGGAGACGAGAACCAGTTTTTCGCGTAAATTTTCACAATGAAAATACATATATCAGACAGAGCTTTCTCTGTAGTTGCATTCATTTGGAATTCTTTCCTAAATAAAAACATTTTTAACGAATAAATGACTTTAGCCATCCAGCGGGCGTGATGCATTGCTCCTGGATAATAGAAAAATATATTTTCTGTTGGAGATTCCCCCAGGAAAATCAGACATAATTGTGCAAATTCTTTATGACTATTCCGTACATGGTTTACCAATGTCCTCAAATATTTTATTATAGCAATTTTATCGTCAGTGAAAATTTTAGATACTTCTTTCTCTGCAATCCCAGGTAGAAATTTACTTTTATCGATAGTTGGCCAAGAGTTTTGAAATTTTTTGAATAAGGGGACTGTGGGACCACATGTTCCTGGGATTTTTTGTTCAAAGACAGTTTTTATGATAATTTCTAAAATAAATGATGTCTGCAAGGAAGATACAATAGATTTGTTTCAAGTAAATGTTCAAGTTGAATGCAAGTACCATTGTATGGACCATTATTAGTCGCAGTGGTATCGAAACAGCAAGCTTTGATTGTATTTCTAATCCGCAATCACATAAAACATGAAAGATAGCTTCTGCCTGTGCTTTTCCTGTACCATTTTCCAGTGCTGGAACGTGAAGTATCTGTTCAATGTCACCATTTTTTCCAATAGGAAGTCGATCTATAGTTTCTTTTCCAGTTAACGCGGGTAAAAGTTTCCCATCCCAATGTATCACTGCTGCATTCACTTCAACATTTTTAAATTCTTCTTTTATTTTTTCAGCTTTCTTTTTTCTTATATCTTGACACATCGTCGAATAGACGACCTGTTAATCACTAAAGTATTTAAGTCTTGTCCTAATGCGTCAGATACAACCGAAACACAGTAGCATCGCAGACGTCCGGAAGTAAACAAGTCTCGACTTGTATGACGTTCTGGTAAATACTTAACAATATGTTTATTAACCTATACCGTGTCAATATTTCACACATATTGTCAATTCTACAACAGTATAGATAAATAGGAAAGGCATCGCATTTGTAACGTAGTACGCATGCATTTTATATAGGAAATAGCATTTAACAAATTCTACAAATTTCTTCCTCTTGGCGGCACGGGTTAATGTGATCAGAGGAAGCTGAAATTTTGTACACCTTATTTTTTCATGACAGAAAATCATTCTAAGGGGTAGCACGCATAAAATTCTGACTTTCAAAAACAAGGACCACCCTACTGTACATCCTCTATAACCGTTTTCAAAAATGTAGCTTGTCCCTTTGGTAACCCGACAATTCAAGACAACTTACAATGATCTAAATTTCTAAACTGCTGTTATAGGGTGCTCCCCAAAAATAAATCTGGTAATTCAGCTTCTCTCTTTTTGTTTTTAATTTTGTTTGAAATTCAACGTTGCCTTGACAGTTACACTACTATACCTACCCCCAAGGCAACTGTGACTTACAAAAGATTAAAACTAAAAAATTGGTTTGTTGAGTTGTCGAATTTTTTTGGAGCACCTTGTATTGCTTTAAAATTACCAAGAGTTTTAAAATTGGCTGCAATCTTAAAAAATGTATCTAAATTACTAGTTTTCTGAACGTAAACTGTTTTATGCAATCAATATACTGTCACGTCGGGGCGTAGCATGTGACATTCATGTCTAGGAATAATTGAATAACAACCAAAATATAAACAGAGATATATTTGTTAATTATTTACAATGTTAACTAAAAACTAAACTAAACTACTTACATGAATATGATTTACTGATCTGGGCTCTAGGCCCCCATATATGCGAGAGGTAACTCTTAACACTTGAATGTTGAATTGAATAGAATTATGAATAATGAATAATATCTGTATGGCAACTCTAGCCTTTTATACTTTTGTGAAGTAGAGTGGGGTTTGTTAATAATCAATACATGGCATGCAGGTGTTCATGTGTGTCACTGCATAGCTTCTAAATATAGACTGATGGCCATGAGACCAGATCAACAAGTAAGTACTGGAACACATATTGAAATCACTACTAATTTTGATAATGAATTATAATATTAGTAAATATTCTAAATAGAACTAATTCCATTCGTAACACTTCCTCCCCTGCAAACCAAGCGAAATCCATCTCTCAAGATGGTGGAGCTTAATTTACAAAAGAATTACAAAAAATACACATACACATTTAAAATGGTTAATACCGTTATATAGGTTACATAATACATAAAATAGTTATAATATTATAGTAAAAAGAACATTTGGATGGATATATTAGTTTTATAAACCGTGAGTTATATGAACAACATTACACAAAACTTTAATTTAAATAAAACACTTCACTAGTTTACGCGATTGCGTTGCATATGCAACCCGTCGTATTTCAATTTGTGTCTATGGTCACCTAACGATGTTTTTCGCTGTATTCAAAACAAACCATAGAAGTGCATGAATTTGTGCGGTATCTATATTTATAAGTGTGTGATGATGACTGCTTGCTGATGGATCTAGTAGATGGCGTATAGATGTCTACAACGTTAAGTTGCAGGTAAGTACCCTTTTCTGTTTTTACAAATACAATTTACTACAACATTTGTAACATTATAAATCAACTTTTTAAAATTATTATGTTGATAATTCATTCCAAATTCATTCTGTTTAGAACTTACATGTCTGTTATAGTATAGTTATCAAAGTATTAAATATAAATGCGATGGTTCAACGCGCATATTCGAGATTTTGCAGAATTTGCAAAATTTTGAAAAGATCGCTCTGCAGTACCATTGTTCTTCAGTCGCACTGTTGAGCTCGCTCTATTTGTGTACCAGTTGTAATTTGGTGGTGTTAGTTGTGTTCGTTGATTTGATTTTTTGTGCTCGTTATTATGGAGGGTGTTGATCAGCTGATTCCACCCCTTGGACCAGGGCTGATGCCGGTTATTCGTGAGTATTTAATTTTGGGATCTGACTTTGTCCTAGATTTCCACCAAAAATTATTATTTGCCTTTTTGTTTTGTTCAGAGGTGTATAGGGGAAGGCTAATAGATACCATTTGGGTTCTCCGAGGTTACCCCCTAACACTCGTCCAGTCGGACTTGGCGACTGCACTGGGTCCCGGGACTGTTTATTTATTTATTTTTGAGGATGGCGACTATGATCCGTTTGGGTTTAACGTTCCCGAGGGATGTGTCCAGGTCCAGGTGACGATTGAGGAAGACGCTTTCTGCGTTGCCTTCGAATATTTCAATCTCGTCGATCTGGACAACCCGGAAGGAAATGAGGAATAGTATTCGGCCCTCTAATTTGAATTTCTATTACCGCTGATCGCAGCTGTTTACTACCGCTGGAACTTTGTGGCACGTACGTATTATTCGTTAGCAAAAACTGGCAATGTTTTGTGTATTTGAATGTTGTTCTTATGATTTAGAAATGCAGTGAAATTACAAGTTAAAAGCTTTATCTAAACAGTAAGTTAGTACAGAAAAACGCTTACAATCTAACTATTAATAATTGTAAAATAATTTATGAAGTTTGTTACTTGTTTATTACAATTGAAGAAAAAACAAGTTTTGAAATTCTGATTTCATGTAAAACATGTTCAAACATTTTATAATTATGTAGCAAATAATTATTATATCCAAATTTAATTCATTTGTGAATGATGTAGGTAAATGCTATATTTTTAGTGAATCATACGTATGAACATGCCTCACCAGTTTGAGGTTATGTACAAACTACAAAATTACTTTTAGCTTGCAAGTGAAATTAGCTAAAAGAGTATGATGTTTGCATTTGATCTTTTAATAATTAACCAATAAAATAATTTGATTAATATAAATCTTTATCACAAAATTTAACAAAAATTAGAAAAATTTTTACTATAATGTTGTTTTTTCTGCTTTCACTTGATACTATATGAACTAAAAGCTATAAGCAAATGAATTAACAGCGTCTAGCTTGTATTCATTAAATATGAGGTTATCCAACAATTCTAGGAAAAACGTCATATTTTGTTGTCACATTTTCTTTTACAATGGATTTACACTGTTTTCATTATAAAACAGGTGTTTACGAAGAGTTAAAATGAGAGTTGGGTACTCTTAAGTTAAAACTCTTGGAAATTTTCCAGGTAAACATATTTTTAATTTGATTTGAGTTAATTTGATGTTTGTTTCTCAAAACAGTTTTAATTTTACAATGCATGTGTAATTGTTTTGATGATCATGAACTAATTACTTCAAATACTTAATTTATTATGCAAGAAAAGTAAATTCTTTTTCAACTGAAAGTGTAACTTAGTTCTTAATTGTACAAATGCATCATTATTTTTTAACTGTGTCCCTAAATAATTTCTAATTCGGCGATCGATTTGATCACAGGAACTAATTTCATTTCCCTGTATGTCTTGATTTTGCAAATTTTATTTTTGATAAATTAAATTTAAAGGTTGCTTTGGATTACATGAATCTTTGTCATTTGTCAAGTTGACTCGTAGAGAAATATTACAATTTTTTGCTTTTTTCTTACTTTCATAAAACAATTTTCATATATTTTAAAACAATTTGTACAAAACATATTTGTTTTGACTTATTTAATTAAATCAATTTTGTATGAAATATTCTAAATTTCCAACATTTTTGATTACAAAATTTCTTTTATTTCGATCTAGAACAGTTTAATGCCTAATATTTCCCTCATTTGAAAAAAAAAAATTTTACTGTAAGAATTACAGATTTAACAATTATACAGACATTTTTAAATAACTGAAACTACACTTTTGTTGTCTCTATGGTTATTGCTAAGTGTTCTAAATTTTTTCTCTTTTCTATTACCAATTTTTTATATTTATTCATAGAGAAATAAACTTAATGAAAATTTGACACCGTTTTTAAAATGATTATTGCAAATTTTAAAGTTGTTCAATTTTAAATTTCATACATTTTATTGTTTTTGTTCGCAAGATTTTTAACGCCAGAAAAATCAAATTTTCTGAAATACGAAATAAATAACCTTTTATATGAAATTTATTTTTTCTTGACTTCAAATTTATGTTTTTATGTTTTTTCGTACAGGTTCCAAATTATATGTACTGATTCATTCAATTCCATTAAATCACTGTGGTTTCATCAGGCAGCACCTATAAAAAATTCCAATTAATACATGGTTCTAGAACACAATTTTTCCATTTTGAAAGATCTAATTCATCTTTGTATTTAGTCCACATTTTTACAGGTAAGCTGTATATAATTATTCAACTTATAAACTTATGACTCATGAAATGCCTCTCACTGTCCTCACGCCGGAAATTGATAAGGACTTTAATTGCTTTAATTGTTAGAAATCAGCGAACAATGTGGTTCTTATGCAGTCTGCAACATAAGAAGAGTGCAAATGCTTGCAGGTTGTATTATTTATCAATGAACAGTTTGATTTATGCACTTTGCATTTCCATGACCTGATTTTAATACATTGTAGCATATACTTATCGAAAGTATGCTTTTATTTTATTTTTTACAATTTCCTATAATTTTACTTTAATGTTTTGAATTTGTTTATATTTTAACAGCAATTATCATTTATGCTAATTCCTTAGTTTTTTCATTTTCATTTTACACACTCAATTAGGTGTGTCTTCCATAATTGGAATATTTTCTGAAGTAAAAATCATTGAACTGTATTACTTGTACAGAACTACAGAATCGTATAAACCGAATTCTTTCTATTCCCTAACAAGTTTTGTCAACAGAATTTCGATTATTACAAACAATGTGCAATACCTAATATTCCGGGGTTACTTGTAACCAAGCCTTTCTATGTTTATTTTTAACTCTATTTCTATCTCAGGGTTAAAATGATGCAAAATTGGTGCAGATGATAACTTACTTTTTAAAGTATCAAATGCCTTTTGCTGCTCTGCTAACAATTCCAAATGTTTTACATGATTAATTATAATTTGTTAATTATTGTACCAATTACTGAAAATGGGTATTGAACAAAAAATTAATTTTTTTTCAATTATTACTTGATCATTTTGTTAATGTTTTACCAACAATTATTATTTGTTCACTATATATTTTTTTCTCAAAATTTACCTAAACTTGCAAGTACAATTTTAATTAATTTTTAATTTTGATTTTAATACCTGTTGGTTTTGTCTTTCATTTCTAGCTGAGTTATTTTCGAATTAAAATTTAAGATGATCGAATTTAATATTTTAAACTAAATTTATTGATTTATTTTGAACAATCAAGTTTTTCATTTAATTATTACCTATAATAAAAATTATTCTGATGAATTATGTTTTTAAACATTAAACAGCAATTAAGTAAATCAAATATTTTTCTTAATGCAAGACAATTACTAATATCATATTTCGTGAATAAAACCAATACATTTTAAATCTGTGATTTTAAGCTAATTTATAACTTTCTTACAGGCAATATGAATTCGTAGTTTATCATATCATTTGGTTACTTTTGTCCGAAAAGGAGAAGTTTGGCTAGTTCCTTCCTCTTTTTTGACCTCGATCAGGTTCATTTATAGATTGGAATATTTTGACTCTGTAGTCAGTATCAAATGTAAGTTCTATAAATTGTTAATTTCTTGTCTTTTAATTATAACGATTCTTTTAATTTTTTACAACAGTTTTATACTTGTTTAGGAAAAATATGATATATATTTTTATTTTTATTACTTATAAACCTAAGTATTCTCATTACTCTTCTATATATTTTCTTTCACTTAATTCTTTATATTATATTTCTTTGGTGCATTATACTTAATTATTTTTCCTATAACCCCTTATACCCGTAGCTATTGAGGACTTCTTTCCTTATTATTTAATTTTATTCCCTAACTTTGTCCAAGTATAAACAAAATTTGGTCTAAGTTATAAACTGGTTAACTGGCAATGGCTTCACATAAAAAATTTCAATGTAGCTTCTTCCTCCCTCTTAATAACAATAATAACAACATGCGCGCTATATAAACATTAATAATAAGCCGTTGCCCTTGTTTTAAATTATCTATAAAATACATCCTTTACCGTACGTTTCGAACCATACCGTTTTCCTTGTACAGGAGTTGATGATTCTAAGAAATAAGTTAAACGAAACAGACACCAATCAAGTGATATGTCCGTTGCTAAATCAAGTTAGCCGACACGAGGGATTTATTTAATTTAATTGTATTTTATCTTTATATTTCATATTTTTGAACATATCATCCAAGCCTGGGTTTATTAGTGTCCCTTTCTAAGAATTATTAGGCCTCCATAATAAAATTCTTGAGTAACTCATAATTATTTATCCATAATTATTTCAATCAAATTGTTTCCTACTATGCACCGTGTATCAGGGCGTCCCATGTAAATTTTAAAAAAGGTGGATCTTTAATTCCAACTGAATGAAAATATACTACCTGATTACACACAAAAGTTAACCATTATTATCCTATCTTTATTATGGCTTAAATTGAGAATACTTAAAGCTATTATCAGCGGAGAAGCTAAAACACGGCTGATAACTCATACAATACGGAGGCTACGATGAAATTCTCCTTTATCCCTATAAAAATGATTGTAACTACAATATCCATATATTTTATATTTTTAGGGATTTAAATCACTTTCTTGTGATCATTACTCATTATCATTCAAATCTACTTGAGGAGAATCATCACTGTGTGGGACTTACCAAGAATCATCGAAATTTATATATATTTCGAATATTAAACTACTTTACGTTACATTATTACATTATTTTTCTTCTTGGCACTAGGAGCTTTTTAATTTAATTATACAATCATTTTCTTAAAATTCTTTACTCTACTATAACAAGTAGAAGATATGCTCCTTATTAACATTATTATTTCATTTATTTTTCGTTTATTACTATAGTAGGAAACTCAATTTTTATTTTTCAATATATATTGTACAGGTATTAAATTTTTACCGATTTGCACCTCTTCATAATTTCTTATATTTTATAACTTTATATTTTCCTTTCAAAATTTCAGTTTACCAATTATTAAGGTACTATCATTTATTATTATTTTTCTCTAAGGCAAAAACACGTCGCCTAATCTCATATTATGTTTCAGGTTTACAATTTCATTTGACAATCTTATGAAGATTAGAAGTATTCTCATGGAATTTCATCAATTTTCAAGATTACCTAAGTATCCAAGGTAATATTGGACATATTATAGTTATTCTATAATTATTCATACACATCTTTATTCAAAAATCTACTTTTTTACGTAAGTATACATATTCAATTTTAATTTGATCAACAAGCTAATATCTTGTTTTAAATTTTTAAATTCAAAGCACTATTTGTTAATAATTATCAATTATATTTTAGTTAACATAAACCTGACGTATCAATATCTTTATAGATTCTCTTAAAATAAATGGAAATAGAACAAAATTATTAATTATTCCTCAACATTTTTATTATAAAGTCATACTTTATTTTATTTCGACTTTAAGTAGCCGGAATTATTTATTTTTTCACAACAAATCATATAACCCTTTCTCAGGATTATTTTTTCAAATTGTTTGCATTATTTACTCAATTCTATAATAAATGTTCTCATAATTTTTTCCAATGTCACCAATCAAAATGGTTTTAAAGAAATTAATTTTTTCTCATTAGTTAATCTTATTTCTTTTTAAGATTTGTAAAAGTATTAATTCAATTAACTTTCCCAAAAGGCTGATATCAATAACTTTTATCGTGAAAATTAATACAAATAAATCTAATGTGTCTTCTTTTAAAATTACAATAGAATTTCGAAAATTAATTATATCTTTCTGTTTCAGCAAAAACTTCATTTTATCATCTTTAATTTTCCCAATTATTTCCCAAAATTAAAGATTTTGGAGAAGACTTGACTACTACATCTTTTACTAGTCGATGGACGATTTTTCAACTTTAACAAACTCAGCTGGTTTCCGAGTTTTTAAACAACCAACAAATTGTGAATATGGACATTAAACTAAACAAGAAAATTCTTTTATAGTATCTGCTATATTTTCTACATAATTTTTTACTAGTTTTTAGTTACACCTGTATCTCAACTAATTTTTATTTATTATTAATGTGATCAAAATTGTTAAAACTTTTATATTTTTGTATAAGTAACTTTTTTATGCTCCAATTTAATTTGAATAGCTTTGCGGCTTCATATTATTATTTATTTTTATTCTTTTTAGTTTATTATTTATGTTGATAAATTTTTGACAATTTCGTTTCCTAATTTGTGGAATTTTTATATTAACGTTCATTTTCGTTCTGCATGTTTTTGCAATGTGCCCTATCTTACCACATCTAAAACACGTCGGTTTAGCATTTAGTAAAGGATTTTGATTGATATTTCCTCCCCTGGCACAGAAATTAACGCCAACACGATTAAAATTTGAATTTTGATTTAACTTTCTATTAAGAATTTCAGTATTATTATATTTTACTGATTCATTTTGATACGATTTTAATTTATTTTTCAATAAAGGAGATTTGGTTGTTCGTAATTTAGATTTTTCTTGTCGTTGTATGGCAATACTTATTTTAAACACCAATTTCTTCAATTGTTTTAACGTCATATTTCCTTCTTTTAATACGAAATATTGATACTGCAATAACGGCCTCAATCCTAATTCGAAATGTTTTATTATGTCCGTTTCAGACATATTTTCATCGAAATTATAGCAAAGGTCTAATATTTTATATAAATAATTATTAACGTCTTCAGAATCACCCTGTTTTTTACGTTTTAATTTAAATTTTAATTCTTGGTGAATTATATTTCTTGAAAATTCTTTTAGAAAATGGGTTTTAACATTTTCCCAAGTACAATATTTATTACTAGCATTTGTTCTAAAATTTTCATACCAAAAAATTGCTGGCCCTGTTAAAAATGAACCGAAAAAGAGTAATTTATTTTTTCCACTCCAAGAATTTACTGCTGCTACCCGTTCATAATTATAAATTTTGCTGGGTTTTTATTTGTAATTAAATTAAATTTTTTCAGGACTTAAAGATTTTGGAACATTGATCTGCATGCTGTTTCAAAAACTTGAACAATTGTAACATTTGCCATTTTATGTAATGCTATAAAAACAATTGAATTTAAGAATTATCTACGAAATTTTTATATTTCGAAAATTGTTTGAAGCTATATTTTTCAAAGTTGTATGAATTTTGTATATTAACGACGAGTAAATTTAAATTTTCTAGTTATATACCAATATTTTCTTTATTTATTGTAATTTATTTATCGCAGTAGTCTTTGTATTTTCAATTTTAGAGTTTAATTTTTTGAAAAATCATTGGATTTGTTTAATTTATGATAGTAATTTAATTTTGTTATTCTTCAATAACATTTATTGTTAGTTTTAAACTATTACATTTTTACTTTAAGATTTGAGGAATAACTTGAAATAAAACCTAACTTTGGTTTCAAATAACAGTTTGAAGAATTAATCTTTCTAGTAATTTTTTATTATTACTTTTTACCTTCTAAAATTTTTATCATTTCATAATTTAAATTTTCTGTTTGTTCTCTCCTAGACATTGTTTTCGAGATCGCAATCCATAATTAAACATGTACTTGTAAATTCATTATAAATTTATTTTTAATTTTACCCCTAGCTTGCGAAGAATAATTTAGCAAACATTTAATAATCAACGCCAGTTAATGATATAAAGGCATCTCTTATCGTGCTAAGATGTCCTTAAATAATCAACCTTAATCGATTTAATAACAAATTTTATTTATCATTGTATTCTAACCAAGCTAGCACATTTTTCATTATGCACCCAACTTGAAACTGAAAGTACATATTAATCAAAAGCTGATGTGAGAAATGATTAGACTATAAATCTAAACTCAAAACTCAGCGATCCTCTTCTTTCGATTAATAGCCACAAGTCAAGTTACATTTTTTAAATACCAAATTAGTACACAAAAAAATAATTTTATGGATTGAAATGATGCCCAAAGCCTCTACCAAAATGTCACGTCGGGGCGTAGCATGTGACATTCATGTCTAGGAATAATTGAATAACAACCAAAATATAAACAGAGATATATTTGTTAATTATTTACAATGTTAACTAAAAACTAAACTAAACTACTTACATGAATATGATTTACTGATCTGGGCTCTAGGCCCCCATATATGCGAGAGGTAACTCTTAACACTTGAATGTTGAATTGAATTGAATTATGAATCATGAATAATATCTGTATGGCAACTCTAGCCTTTTATACTTTTGTGAAGTAGAGTGGGGTTTGTTAATAATCAATACATGGCATGCAGGTGTTCATGTGTGTCACTGCATAGCTTCTAAATATAGACTGATGGCCATGAGACCAGATCAACAAGTAAGTACTGGAACACATATTGAAATCACTACTAATTTTGATAATGAATTATAATATTAGTAAATATTCTAAATAGAACTAATTCCATTCGTAACAATACTGTCTTAATCACATCTATGCAATTAATATAGATTTACAGTTCCAATTTTAAAAACTAAGCAAAAGAAATTGTATAAAATATTGTTTCGCTTTAAAATCGCCGCTATTGGCTAGGTAGGCACAATCAAATGATAACTTTAATACTACCAACTAACTTTGATCAGCTGTTCGTTTGAAGTTGTGACAAAACTAGGGTCATTCTATTTCTAATATTATCGACATTTCCACAAGGACATTATCCGGATTTAGACGTGATGCATCACCAGACTCAAGACACCTTTTTTTCTCACCTACTGCCAGGAATAATTGTACGGCATGTGCAACCAGTATATCGCAAGGAAGTGCCACGTTGCTCATGGGAAGTTTTTTGTCGATTTGAAGGTCAATTAAACGGTGGATTGTCGGATCACATACATCAAATAGTCGAAATCAATAATTGTGTGAACACTGTCATTGAGAAAATAAACTTTTACGATCCCCACAACTCTTCAGTGATATTATATCATTACTTGCACATGTCATAGTGCGGATTTTTAGTTTAATAAATGACAATTCTGATGAATTATAAAATGAACCCTGAAACTAGTTCACTAATTAGAAATAACAAGGTTTGTGTGTAATTGTTACTTGACTGTGACGTGAATATTATGTAAATATTTGTAATACCTAACTATTATTTGTAGTGTAAATAAATAATCTGAACTATAAAAAAAAATGTGTGACAATTTTCTAGTTTGCCACAAATTTTGATTTCATATATTATTTTTTTTGAGTAATAGGTGGCGTTTGCATTAACTTTTTATTGAATTTTTAGTTTTCTATTCAAATTCTGCATGATAAGATAACGCGGCTTTGAGAAGTTTTTGAGGTAAAAGTTAGAACGTTCAAGGCATTGTGATTCCAGCGCTTGAATTCACGCATTCGTTCTTTTTAAGGGGATTTTAACTTTGAATTTGGCGTATATTATGTACAAGTGGTTGTAAATGAATTGTGCGATCTAATCAATTATTGCAATTATTATAACTTGTTACAATACATGCATCACAAAAAGTTACGTATCTACAAGCCGTTTAACACCTCAAGGTTCGTATAGATAATTTTGCGACTAGTATTTCGTTCTATTGTTTTCTTCGTTTTTGTTCAACAGGCTTATAAGTTTAGCTGCGTTAATTTGTTTAACATCGACGTTGGCATGCTAGACGTAGGTGAAGCTGTTTTGTTGCTTAATAAGAAACGCCGTACACTTGATGGGCTGCGCATCCTGGGACTTTGGAAAATCTGAGATTTAGCCTTCCACCTATCTGTTCCCGGCAGTCAACAGAAAAAACATAAGTACGATTGTACGAATTACTACGGGCGCAACGCACTTAAAGGTCAGATCTTGTATTTTTATGTTTCTCCTCGACTACTTCATCGCCGATGCTTGCAGAACTTTGGATTTTTTAGTACAGACGCCACATTTAAGTTTATATACACTGTGTCCATAAAGTAACCCCCCCCCCCCGTAACTAACTTTTGAACGACTTAATATTTTACTACAAAATTTGGTGTGCTTTAATGGGAAATTAAATACTATTTTTTAGCTCATAATTAAATAATGTATCATTCAAAATGGCGGCTGGGCGCCATTTTGAAATTTTTATTTTAAATAGAAAGGGGGGTCGAGTGACACCTCGTTTGAAAGGCCTATTAGTTCTGCGTCTGATCCTAGACTTTCAAAGAAAAATATTTAGCCATAACAAAATGACAAACGTTTGAAGTAAAGAAGTCTATTAAAAAAAACTAAGAATTAAAGCAAAAACAAATAAAATTAAGTGTTCGAAATGTTCACCATTCACTTCTTGGCACATAAAAAGTCGGTTATGACATTCCTGCCTTACATTTTCATAAGTTTCTGGAGTGACATTTCTGTAAAAAACGCATTACAGAAGTTTGCAGAAATATCACTCCAGAATCTTATGAAAATGTAAGGCAGGAATGTCATAACCGACTTTTTATGTGCCAAGAAGTGAATGGTGAACATTTCGAACACTTAATTTCATTTGTTTTTGCTTTAATTCTTAGTTTTTTTTTAATAGACTTCTTTACTTCAAACGTTTGTCATTTTGTTATGGCTAAATATTTTTCTTTGAAAGTCTAGGATCAGACGCAGAACTAAAAGACCTTTCAAATTAGGTGTCACTCGACCCCCCTTTCTATTTAAAAAAAAATTTCAAAATGGCGCCCAGCCGCCATTTTGAATGATACATTATTTAATTATGAGCTAGAAAATAATATTTAATTTCCCATTAAAGCACACCAACTTTTGTAGTAAAATATTAAGTCGTTCAAAAGTTAGTTAGGGGGGGGGGTTACTTTATGGACACAGTGTATATCTAATTATCGTTATTATTTGTGTGTGTATATAAAATAGATTTTTCTAAAGCTTCTTAGTGCAATAATTTGCTTGGTTTATTATACGCGGTCTTATTAAGGCTAGCATTTTGCGGAAGTTAGGGATATTGGGAGCCTCTTTTTATTTGAGTAATTTTATTTTTTTTTGTATCCAGCTCCAAAAAGTTTAAAGCAACGCTACGCAAGCATTTTGTTTTCGGTGCGGTAAAATATTTTTCTTGTCACTGAATATTTATCTTACAAGTGCAGGAAAGAATAGTAAGCGCTTACGACCCTTTTCTTTTTAAATATAGGCCGTACTCAGTATCTTAGGTGCTTATTTAATATTACAGGTGCCTGTACCTTGCGTGGTGCTACCCTTTTTATTTTAGGGGCTGTTATTTTGTACATTATTTCATTACGTTGTAATATTCGGTTCTTGCGTATCCCTGAACAACCGCATTTGCACAAAATACTTGAAGTTTATTTAATAAAACATTTCTCACAAGTGTTTATGCATTTATTTATTTGTATAATTATTTTAAATCGTGCAACGCCAAAAAAATGGGGATATTAAAAAATGCTGGTTGCATACACGACGTCACAGCGATTCTCAATTTTTCTTGGTCGACTTGAGTCGTGGGTTCAGTTGTTAACTTAATAAATAACATAAAAATAATTGAGGGCGCCAGGGTCTTTTAATAAATTTAAAGCTAATGTTACCTTCACTAAGACCCAAGTGAAAATAATTATACAAATAAATAAATGCATAAACACGTGAGAAATGTTTTATTAAATAAACTTCAAGTATTTTGTGCAAATGCGGTTGTTCAGGGATACCCAAGAACCGAATATTACAACGTAATGAAATAATGTACAAAACAACAGCCCCTAAAATAAAAAGGGTAGCGCCACGCAAGGTACAGGCACCTGTAAAATTAAATAAGCACCTAAGTGAGTACGGCCTATATTTAAAAAGAAAAGGGTCGTAAGCGCTTACTATTCTTTCCTGCACTTGTAAGATAAATATTCAGTGGTAAACAAAATATTTTAACGCACCGAAAACAAAATGCTTGCGTAGCGTTGCTTTACACTTTTTGGAGCTAGATACAAAAAAAACTAAAATTACTCAAATAAAAAGAGGCTCCCAATATCCCCAACTTCCAACTCAACACAAATTAATTATATAAGAAATTAACAAATGCAAAAAGAATTATATCGTACACAACGTACGCTAGACAACGTAATACGTTGTAAGTTATAAAATGCGAATTTTATAAATAAACTATATCAAAAGATGCAAAATCCTAGCCTTAATAAGACCGCGTATAACAAACCAAGCAAATTATTGTACTAAGAAGCCTTAGAAAAATCTATTTTATATTGTCACGGTCCGATTTATTCTTAATAAATCAAACCATGCTCAATGTCTGGACACAACCCCAAATAAATAACCAAACCATTTCCAGCATCAGCATGTATTCAGCCAAACAACCAATTTATAACAACATGACAATCTTAAAATATAATTTATAAACTTACTTACATTACATAATGTAAAGGGTACATGATGACGGACTTGTCACCACCTGGTTCTAATGCTGAATGTTGAATCTAGTCTGGGACTGCAACTGACTCTAACTGTTTGCAACTCTGATTCTAACTGTTCTGCCAATGTGCTGGTTTCCCTTATATATAGAAAATCACATCATGTGAACAGATTAAAACACGTGTGTTCCTATACAATGGTAACCTTGGCTTTATATAGCAAAACCTATTAACATTTTATGACCGATTCAATATTCAACTTCCTCTGATAAGAATTCTGTTCATTTATGTAACATTTATATGAAATTTAGAAACGTTTTAAAATAATATTTTAAAATATGAATTTGTTTCTTGCTGTGCATTCTGGCTTATGACATTTCCTCCCCCTTTAACCAAGCGTATGTTAAGAGCTTATTAAATCTAAATAATAATATATTCAAACAATCAAACTTATTTCTCTAAAGTTAAAACAATTAATTATACTTATTCCTAATAATACAATAAAAATAATAAGTGGTTAAGTAATATAATATGCATAATCTATAATTGAATATAATAAACACAAATATCAATAGATACTACATCACTAGCCATCTGGAACTTTTTAACAAGGTACAGTTCTTGTTAATGTACTCACAGTTCAAATAATCCTTCACTACAGTCCATTACCATGTATTTTCTTAAACAGTTTATTTTAGCACCAATTCTTCAGTTATGTTCACCTGACGGTATACTTCACAACGTACAGTTATACTTAACGCCTGAAGATATACTTTACAATGTACAGCTGTCCATTACAGTATTGGTATGCCAGTTCCTTTCTACTACTAGATGGCGTGAATCATGATGTATCTATCTTGGTTCACCCTTCCACAAATGCGGCATTTTACATGAAAATTAAAATAACAAAAAATGAGTAATTACATTATAAACATAAAATTCAAAAGTTATAGCAGAAACATCTCAAGACACTTGTTATATTTATCAACTAAAAAACAAATAATTCACCATATTTTATTACATATTTTTAAATTCATTTTTTATGGGGGAATTCTATGTTTAAACCGAAGGGAGTCTATCCACCGCGGAGAGGATTTAATTTTACAGCGTTTGCAAAATTAAACTTATAAAACCTTTGTAACGAGGCATCCCTTAGTAGTTTACTGAATACAATTTAATAAAAAAAAAATGAATCCAAATCCAAATCAATTTGTGACACATAACGCAGGACCAAATCTTCCTGGTCTGTTTCCTGCCGTTCGTAAGTTTAATTTTTCTATTAAAAAAATTATTAATATACTGGGTGAGTCAATAGTGCGTTCTCCTTCGATATTGGGTGAACCGTTAGAGATACGATAATTTTTCAAATACAAAAGTATTAGGGTGTCATAGTATCTATCATTCAAAATTACTTTCACTTCTATAGGGTGTTTCATTTTTGCGTCACAGATTATTGATCAATTTTTTTAAATGGGACACCCTATATTCAACTGCACCATCAAAATTGCTACAAGACCATATTTTGTTTTTGGAATTTGGCTGCACGGTTGCCAAGATATTTAACTTTTCTTGAGATTTACTGATTTTGCAGAGTTCCCATCAAAAAATCATTGTGACCTGCGGTTAAGAAATGGAGCAAAACAAATTCATGTGAGTAGTTGTCAAAGTATGCCGTACCTCTTGTTACAAAACTAGCTCAAAATATCGAATACGCTGTTTGTGACAGACGGGTGAACTTGACGAAAGTGAGGGCGTTAAAATTTGTTTTTTTTCAAATAGAACACCCTGTATTTTTTTACATTATCAGTTGCAGATCTTAATTACCTTCCTTTTGTGTAAAGTATGTCCTATACCTAAATGTTACCCTTTTCGATATAATTTGACTTTTTTCCAAATATATTTTTAAATTTGGCCAAAAATTAGGCATTTCTTCTTTCGGATTCATCAAAGTAGTATTGAATCTTGGAAAAATAAATCATTTTATTCATATAAATGTAGAAGTACTGAATAAGTAACGACAAACAATAAAATGAAAAAAAAATTAAAGAACAAAAGAATAAAAAATTAAAGAACAAAAGAATAAAATTCCTATTGCAAGATATGTTCAAACTGTTCTCCATTTTGACGTCTACAAGTTCTTATTCGCTGTAAAAATGCATTGCTAACTTTGTGTAACATATCTGGAGTGACACTTCGAAATGCTTGGCGGATTCGCTGCATCATATCTTCTCTCGTCGTGGCCTGTGTTTTATACACGATGTCTTTAACATATCCCCACAAAAAAAAATCTAGTTTTGTCAGATCGGGAGATCTTGGTGGCCATTGAACAGGTCCTCCTCGTCCTATCCAATGATCTCCAAATCTGACATTCAAATATTCTCTCACTGTAAGATAAAAATGAGCGGGCGCACCATCATGCTGAAACCATAATCTTTGACTTATATCTAATGGAAGATCATCTATCATTCTCTCTAACTCGTTTTGCAGAAAATCGTAGTACATCGGTCCGTTCAAATGGCCGTCAAAAAAATGTGGTCCAATAAGATGTCCTCCAACAATTCCTGCCCATACATTTATGGACCATCGGTGCTGGTAATCCACTGTTTTGACAAAATTGGGGTTTTGAGTGTCGTAATAGTGACAATTATGTTTATTAACAAACCCATTTCTATGGAAAGTTGATTCATCACTAAACAAAACGAAATCAAAAAAATTAAACTGCTGTCGCGTCTTGTTGATTACCCAGGAACAGAAATTAGATCTCTTCTCGAAATCAGTTGGGAGTAGCTCTTGTACCAACTGAATGTGATACGGGTGGAACTTATATTTTCTGAGTATTCTCGACACTGGTGTCTGGCTTATATTAAGTTCTCTACTGATCTCTCTAGTACTTCCATGGGGGTCCTCGGTAACACTCAAAACCACCTCCATTTGAGACTCTTCATTTGTGGCAATCTTGAGCCTTTCTTCTTTGTTGTATGCCACATTACCTGTTCTCTCAAATCTCTCTTTCAGTCTTTCAAATGCAGTATATTCAGGATAACGCTGTGCATAAATGCGAAAAGCCAGAAGGGAATTCCTTTCGGCTTCTCCAAGAACGAACACCATATCAACACACTCCTCTTGAGAAAAATTCATTATAATACACTTCGAAACTAATAATGGATGAACTGACTTATTGATATGTATGTCAAACTTTTTTTTGTTTCGTCTCGGTATTCTTGGGATTTATTCAAAACTGTGTGTTTTTGTGAAAATATGCTTTTTACCACAATAAGTTTCTTTCTAGCACTCTCTTGAATACCATGTAACACATTGTCAATGCTCATTGCTTTGTTTTCTTTGCAAAGAATACTACTTTGATGAATCCGAAAGAAGAAATGCCTAATTTTTGGCCAAATTTATGAATATTTGGAAAAAAGTCAAATTATATCGAAAAGGGTAACATTTAGGTATAGGACATACTTTACACAAAAGGAAGGTAATTAAGATCTGCAACTGATAATGTAAAAAAATACAGGGTGTTCTATTTGAAAAAAACAAATTTTAACGCCCTCACTTTCGTCAAGTTCACCCGTCTGTCACAAACAGCGTATTGGATATTTTGAGCTAGTTTTGTAACAAGAGGTACGGCATACTTTGACAACTACTCACATGAATTTGTTTTGCTCCATTTCCTAACCGCAGGTCACAATGATTTTTTGATGGGAACTCTGCAAAATCAGTAAATCTCAAGAAAAGTTAAATATCTTGGCAACCGTGCAGCCAAATTCCAAAAACAAAATGTGGTCTTGTAGCAATTTTGATGGTGCATTCGAATATGCAGTTGAATATAGGGTGTCCCATTTAAAAAAATTGATCAATAATCTGTGACGCAAAAATGAAACACCCTATAGAGGTGAAAATAATTTTGAATGATAGATACTATGACACCCTAAAACTTTTGCATTTGAAAAATTATCGTATCTCTAACGGTTCACCCAATATCGAAGGAGAACGCACTATTGACTCACCCAGTATATTCACATAAAATTTTGATTTTTTTCATTTATTTTTATTTTCAATTTTTTCAATTATTTTTTTGCTTTTAAAACAAATTTATTTGTTCGTATTCTAAAACTAATCTCATTATTCATGTATGTAATAGAAGTATACCAAGGTCATACTCTACACATAGTTTGGGTAAGACGGGACTATCCAATGTCCATCGTTCTGAACTACGTAACATCCTGGTTAGGTCCGGGGTATATAATGGTCCTGATTCCTGACTATGGAGGTTATGTGGAGTATGCCATGAATGTAGATCTAAATTATTGTTCGATCTACATTCACGAAGAGGGCCAGTTTATGGGGGTGGAATTCGATTACGGTGGTGTGGACGAGGACCTCCCAGAGATTCCTACACCACCTGACACACCCCCAACACATTCACCCCACATGCCATCTCCACCCATAGTCGAGC
This sequence comes from Ctenicera cuprea, assembly GCA_958336395.1. Lineage (NCBI taxonomy): Eukaryota > Metazoa > Arthropoda > Insecta > Coleoptera > Elateridae > Ctenicera > Ctenicera cuprea. Next base: position 45,338,202 of record OY284489.1, on the reverse strand, counting down.
CGGAAATACCGTCTCCCGCTGGGGTTCAAAATGTCGGTGTACAAACGTCTCCCGGACCTCCCAGAGATAGCACCGGAACTAGTAGTGGCTCCAATAATTGAAAATGTTCCCCCGGCAGCTTGGCTGGAGGAACACGAGCTGATTGCGCTAATCGATTAATTAAATGAAAGTGTCCCTTAGGTAGTGTGAGAGTAGATATATTTTTAAACATTGTTTTTGTAGAATAGGTAACATTTGTATATATGGTGAGTTGAGAAAATTTATGTGAATATATAAAAATACACCAAACTCTATATTTTCTGTTTACTGGTATTATCTGCAACTTTTGTTTTGGAGAGAAAAAAAAAAAAATATGGTCAAAAAACTACTACAATGCTTGAAATGTTTTGCCGCTCACATAACATTGTGAAAGCATCTTAAGGAAATGCAACTTATCTCAAACATAATTATCAAGGTTACATTCAGAAATGGTGAGATGCTCATTAGAATAAATGTGGTTATAAGTTTAAGTGTTTTTGTGAGTAGAGTAATATGGACAGTTCTGGATCCACCCCCCACTCTTTAACCTTGAATCCCAAGGTCAAGGTCATATTCCAAGGCTACCCCCACCCTAGATCCTCAAGGTTACCCCCACCTTAGATTCTCAAGGCTACCCCAACCCTAGATCTCCAAGGTTACCCCGACCCGACGGCCACGGCGTCCACCAGCTTCATCGCTCCAAAAAAAACACAAAATAGATTCAAATATATTTATTAATTAAATATACATATTGTAATTAATTGACCAATATATAAAGAAAAGCTGTACTCTTGTACACAAATTTAAACGAATAAATTTTATAGTTTTTATTTTACAAAAAATTACATAATATTTGCACATACACAATATATAATTTTAACTTAAATCAAGCGGATCTTCTTGCAGCTGTTGACACCATGAAAGTCTGTTGTTTTAAAATCTCCAGTAACCTCCAGATATAAACTAGTCAAGTGATCCGTCGGAACACAAATGTTATATATGTTGTGTTGGTACCACTCACGCAAATTTGTATGATAATTTACTTCGGTAACGGGAATAATAACCTTTTCTACACTATTCCGAATAAATGTTGCACTACCACTAATTTTTATATAATGCTGATGTGAGAAATATCTCATCGATATTACTAATAACTAGCGGCTTGAGTTTCTCACTGACATGCTTGAAACATTTGGCTTGGCTTGCTGTTTCATCTAATACATACTCAAGAGTCAACGTTTCACGCACCATGTTGATACGAGTATGTCAAACTTGCGAATGGGGAAATAAATATGTGCGATGTGTATTTTAACTGCACGCGAGTTCTACAAAGAATGGAAAAATTGTAGTAGTAGCTTCTTTGCCGATAAACGATCACAAATGTCTTCGGATTCTACACCATTTCCAGCAACATCGGCACCATCAAACTTAACTAGTCTTTCCAAACCATCGAAAGTCTTTTTCGCCTCTTCAAGTAACCCCTTTGTAGTTTTCAAGGATTTTATAAGATTCGCAAATGAGCAATGCTTTGACCATCGAAGGTGTTCAGACAGGGGGTCGTCAGCAGGTTCCCATAGATATATTTTAATTCCACAACAGAAGCATTGCGTATCGTCAACACCAGTGGGGATGTGGTAGAAACCGGCAGCAGCAAGCGATTCTGGGGTTAGCACACCAGGCCAATTGTCGAATGTTTTTAGTCGTTTAACATAAGACAGGTAATTCGGGTTAGACCACATCTTCACAGACTTGTCACTAAGCAACTGAAGTTTGGATTTGCAAACAAGGTTATATAATCCCAGGTACAAGAGTGGGGGATGGGTGGAGTCAACTCAAGGCTAAATAGGTTCAAGGTTGTGTGGATTTTAAACATTTAAAATAAATAATTAAAATTAAAAAGTATAAATATTTATTGCCAATAATAATTAATATACAACAGCTTCCCGTCCATAAATCGAGAGGTAAAGCGCAGCACCTGCCCAACCACGTTGTTTCTGTACCACTCGTCCAAGGGTGCCGACAACGTTTTCAATCTTGCTAACTCGTCGAGCTGTTCCCCTTGCAGCTCTAGATTGTAAGAGATCATGGCAACCACATACACTTTTTTACCCTCGAACGAGCTTCCTCCCTTTTCCACAAATTGCTGGAACCGTTCGTAGTGACTGGTCCTTGGAGGTTGGAAGAAGACATCTTCGTCGGAATAGTTGTGAAGTGACATGATTTTTCAGATTTAGACTCAGACGATAACTGATGCTGTAAAGCTTCTACACGAAATATAAAGTAAAATATGCAACCTTCGTGAAATATGACCGTGAAAGTCAAGGTTATGAGCGCTACTTTCCACCACCACTAAAAAGTGCGACCTTGACTGATTTGCAATATAAAGAGCATGCTTGTTTCGATATTTAGTTGAGTTTGTTTAGTTCGCGAAAGAAGATCGAGTTCGTAAAAGTGATGGATAATTTATTAAAAAGTATCGAAAAAGTGAAAAACCAAGTGCGAATGAATTCGGGGGAAGTTGTTAGTTCTGTGAATGCAAACGCTAAACAAACTGCACCGTATCCAATATTAATACATTGCAGAAGTTATCCTCTAAACAAATCGCGAAGCAAGTTTGTAGCGGTTGGTCTGTCAAGTTATACACCGCATTGGCCTGTAGTGCAACTGTATGGTTGTAAAAATGACTGGACAAGTTTCAACGAAGAAGAATGGAAAGTGTTCTTGGCGAATCAAGGGGTGATAACAAACTATTTCTTTTCAAGAGATTTTGAAGTTCAACCCGTAAGCATAAGTCCTTCAAAAACAATTTCCTTCCAAACTGTTGCAAAAACAAAAGTGATAATCATACAGGACCAGGGTGCATCTGAAATTTATTTGGGATTGGAGTCTCTTGTGGAATTATGGGAACTCCTAGCTTTAATTGATTGCCGATTGGATCTGTTAAAAGGTTTGGAGTTTGAAAAGTTTTACACAAGCGTTATCAAAGGGGTTGCCTGTATGTCTGGCGACATAAAAAGCAACATTCATAGCGTATTGATGAATTTAAATATAAAGTCTGAAAATGTTGTGTGTATGTTGGAGATGTTAAAATTTGGTGAACAAATAATTACATGTGACGTTGAATTTGAAAACTTTGCAAATAAGATTAATTAACAAAAGGTGTCAGAATGTGGATGGTATACTCTGCAGCATCGCGTCCTGCAGCTACAGATTTACACACAGCAGTTATAAGTCTTCAGAGTTTGCTTCAAGACTTGGCATTCGATGCTGGACACGAAAGCGTGTATGGGTTTGAACGATTCGGAACTATCAGCGAGCTTGAGGAGTTAGAAAAAAAATATCAGAAGGGTATCAAGTTATGTCGGAAATTTTTGGAGAACCGTATATGTGGAAAGCTCCTTCTGAAAAGTCTAATCGATATTGATTTAGAGGAGTTTACTGCTGAAGTTGAAATATTTGTGGGTAAAGATTAAAACCTGATATATAACGATCAGTTGAAGAGCAAGCAATCATTACGTGAAAGTTCTATAAGGTGTTGAGATGCCGATCGATAAATTTGGAAGACACTTGCATAGTCATCATGACCCTCAAATTTTTCCTGCAGAAATGGGTGAGGCGGAATTAAGAAGCGAATCTAATTTATTATTACTGGCTCTTAGGACCGATGAGAACGGCAATTTTGTTTTTTTTGGAGATGAAGCTAAAGGCGACAGACGCGTGTATAAGTGTCCAATAAGGGGAACTATTACAAATGTAAGAATCTCGGTGAAGGAAGTTAAACTTTATATTAACGACAAAGAAATTAAGTACACTGATTTGGTTGGAGTTGACCTGAAGGTAGACGATGAGATTACAGCTATATATAATATAAAAAATAGCTATCAAGCGCTGATGTTGACGTTAACTTTGCAAAGCCCCCTTATAGTGCATGCATAAATGCCATAAAATGGTTCGCCAAGTGAAGTTTGATATGTCAAAAAATAAAATCCACAATATGATAGTATGGAGTTTCGCATATCGGCAAAGTAGAATAAAGTTTTGGGAATCTGTAGCTGTAGATCGATGTAGATTTCAAAGAAGAATTGAAGATACACATAAAACGCTTGTGAAAGTTTTAAGTTCGAACCATAGAAATAAGATCTACTTAGAACGCTTTGCATAATTTTATAAAGAAATTAAAATGTATTACTATTAATAATGTTCATGACTTGTAGTATGTTAGAAATGTTTTTGCATTACAATGTATTATTAACAAATATATCTATCGTTTTAACGAAACCTGTATTTTATTAAATAAAACTAGTAAGTACATAAAAAAAATTTATTTGAAAATTATTGCATTACATAGTGTTCGTATAAAATATAAACATTAGACAATGCACAATAACATAGTGGTTTCACATGATACATGCAAGATGGTTTTGATGCACTCAGTGCTGGTCGTTCTTCAATTTCAATTATATGTTTATCGATGAAACTTCTTAAAAATGTAGCTTTTTCATGTCCCTTTACGTAGACTACGTCAGCATCTTGAACAAGTCGCATCAAAATTTTTGGAAATAAGAAAACAGGCGTGAATCCTTCATCCCAATTAATACAGTGATGATTTATCATCAACCAGTTAGCTTTTTGTTGTAAATTTTGGGGTAACGCAGAAAAATGAAACGGAGCTCTAAAAATGTAATGTGAAATGGTGTTTCCATCGTATGCAGCTAATTCTTTTGGTGAAAAATTTTTTTCGGAAATCATGAAACCTTGGAGATCTATTATAACAAACATGTTGTTGCTCCTAAGGCACTGATTAAACTAACCATTTGGTTTTAATCTTACAGCTGTTTAACTGCTTTTGTTAGCGCGTTGTATGTAAACACGCGATCGTGCAAAACCAGGCAATACGCTATTGTATCGGCAGCCATGTTGGCTGCCGTTTCAAATTCGAGTCTAAACACAACAGCATTAGCTTGTAAGTAATCCTTTTGATTCGAACAATCCACAACAATCAGAGGAGCAATCTTTTTAAAATCTTCTAGGGATAATAGAGGTTCGTTATGTTTGTTATAGTATGTTGATTGGAAGTGTGAATACATTTCGTATAGAGTTGCATAATGATTATTTGCGAAATCGATATTCAAATTATCGTATGGATACCTCTCTGTGTTTAAGTAAACTCGAAGATTTGTAATACTACAATTATCAAATTCGCTCATATTTTTGTCGATTTTTCCAGAACGGTCTGTCTGGAAACCCAGTATAACTTGTCGCGGAGTCTGTAATTTTGTACTGGTGGCAATCGCATGAGAATGTTGCGTAACTTGATTTAGTCCTGAGATTATATGAAGTTGCCAACTTCTAAACGGTACTTGGGTGTCGATATTTTTATCTATGTATTTTGTTAGAGCTAATTCTTGAGCAAGGCCTGCTGTAATATGGGGAACTTTCCAATAAAGTTTTTCAATTGTAACTTTGACAGCTTCATCTATATTTGGGCTATATATCGCATCGTTATCTGTATTACTTCGAATTAACACCAATTCTTGCCTAATATTTAGTACCACTTTTCCGTAATCCTCCGCAAAGCCCAACAGCATGCTGAGGGGTATGCAAACGTTAAAATTACCAGATGCATCAACTATTTTGCTTGTTGCATTGGGAAGCCATCCAGCGTTTTGAAGCTTTTTAATATCGTTAGAACTGTAGGAAACATAACCTTTCATAGTAGATGTTATACCAGGTTTCGTTACCGAATCAACCACAACGCCATTCATTTCATAGCGAATTTCGCTAAATAGGTGGGCAACTCCATTGTTAACAAATGTAGCGTTTGTAGCCCCTCCAGCTGTTTTTAACAATTTTCCTTGTATATACAGGTAACTTAAACCGGGTAGTGTTGACATATCTTCTTGAATCGGAATCCGGATTTCGTCATTATTTTCAAAGCGATTCGTATAGGGTTGATGGGTATGTATTTGATTGCTAAAAATTGAATTGTAATATTTAAAATACTCATTGTAACACTTGAAAACCTAACGATTTAAGAAATGCTTTATTCTTCTTTGTCAACTGATCGGCTGACGACCTCTTACTGACTGCGGAACGTTTGGTATGTCTCATGTTATATCCTTTTGGAGCTGTAGATGATGTGTCTGAGCTAAAATTGCGGTAAGTGGTGTTGAATCTGAAACCCATTATAGCTTCTTCAAATGCAAACTGACCGTCACCGTTTCTGAACTGAAACTGACAGGAACATCCTCTTGGTCGAGTATTTTAATTGTTATGTTGGTAATTATTTTAGTGCTGGAATTTATTTTCATTATCTTAGTTATATTTTCAGACGAATGCCACACATTGGGTTTATATTTTTGAGGTAGAAATCCTAGTAAATCTCCTATCGAGTTATCCGCAGTGAAGTCTATTTCGTGCGACGACTTAATCATCGTTTTCAGCGTGCTGTTACTACCTTTTATTAAAACGTATTCTCGGTTAGCTGGATTCAGACTAGTTTGTATGTAGTCGTTGATGTCGTTAATTTCATAAGCTCCTTGGGGTATCACAATATCCTCTCGCCCAGTAAGTTTGAAAACGTTCTTCGGTGGTGATATATTGGGAATAGAATTGTACGACTCAAAACTAAGTAAACCCATTACATATTCGCTATCTTCTTCCAAAAAAAGTGGTGGATTGAAATCTGCACTTAATACTGACGAGTTGCCGGTAAGAGTAAAAATGGTGGACATTCTGAAGTACTTTATTCAAGAACTCAAAGCGCACTGCAGGTACATGTCAGTTTACGTAGCTATATAAAAACTGCAAACACAGATGACCACAATTGTAGGAATTTAGGTTCTGATATCTATCAAAGTTGTACGCGATGTTATTCTTGCTACCGTCGCTGCGAAAGTATTTTATTAATTCAAGAGGAGGTTTCAAATGTCCTATGCTGTCGAAGTATGTTACGTTTTCACTACGCTTCACGTATGCAGTCCAATGGGTGCCAGGACCTATTTTATCGTCGAGATTTACGATACCGCATTCGTTCTCATGAATTCTAGATGGCAAAGCATTACGCATGAATACTCCTCTAAAATTCGGAATTTTTAATATTTTAGCATACTTCGCTAAATCGACGTTTGTTAACGCTCGTCGCGGTAGCTTTACAGTTAGTTTTTTGGTTGGTAGGGTCTTAAATATAATCCAAATCCTCTTTTGTACGGCCCCAAATGCAGACCTTTTCCAAGAGCAACCGACTCCATCGCTTTATTATGTCGCTCCTTTTCTTTAAGGTCCTTTGCAGCAGATTTAGCATCTCCCACTGCTTTGGCGATTGCCGCAGCTCCACCTCCTAAGGATCCTAGGGCGCTTAAAGCGGCAAATATTGGTATGAGGGGTAAAATACCACCAGTTTTAGGGATTTTGATTATTCTAGTTTTTGGCTGAGCAATTTTACTTTTTTTAATGGTTGCTAAAGCTAGCTTTGCAGCTTTCATTACATCGTATCCTTTATTACCTTTAATACGGTTTCGCGCACGCGTGACCGCACCGGTAAAGCTAATAACTCCGCCAGAACGTTTTTGTCTCACTTTTTTTGAACTTCTCTTTTTACGTAGAGCACCCATTCCTAGTTTGGTTTTTCCTTTCATAATACCTGTTATGGTTAGTGCTGCGGCTTATTCTCCAAATTTAGCGTCTTTTGAACGAAAACGTTGCCACGCCTTTTCGGAAAGTATCTTGTCAGCTTCGTGTCGTTTCTGAAGATCTTGATGTTGAGAATATGCGATATCGTGCTCTTTGCACGCTTCGTCTAGCGGATTAATTCCCTGATCTCCCCTAGCAAGTCTTTTCTTTAAGCGAGTACCTGGACCACAAAACTTATATCCAGGCACATGTAGTTCCACTGGCAAATTATTTATAAGCGTATTTAAAACACCACAACCTTTCCTTCTCACGGTTCGTCGACGAATACCTGGTTTGTGCGCGTAAACTCTCATATTAAACTATTGCGAACGATTGCAAAGTTTGAACTGCAAACATTTCTTTAAAACTTGTTCTTATATATAACTTGATCACTGTTTAGGTTTAGCTTAGTGTTTAGCGAGTGTACTGGAGAGAAAGGTGTCGAAATGAAAAGGATTACAATTGAAAAACAAAATGTAACCCTACCGATCGTAAATCACGATGCTAAGTCATTTGAAAATGTTTATTTATATTGTAAGACGCTAGATCAGCCTAAGTATGCATATCTTAAGAACTTATTAACTCCGATAAAAGAAATTGGTTACGAGGAATACGAAGATGGGGCTGCAGTCCTACAACCTCAGAACGCAAAACCCAATTCTGTAATTGTTTTTGACGATGTGGTCGGAGAAAATCAAAATATAATTGAAAATTACTATTGTTTCGGACGTCATAGAAATATCGACTGCTTTTACCTATGTCAAACGTATTCATCGATTCCCAAACAACTCATTAGAGACAATGCTAATCTGATTGTAGTATTTCAACAAGATAAAACAAATCTCAAACACATTTACGACGACCACGTCATTGTGGACATGTCGTTCGATCAGTTAAAGGAATTGTGCTCTATTTGTTGGCAGGAGGACTACGGGTTTTTAGTTATAGATAAAGATAGTGCAATAAATTCCGGAAGATACCGGAAAGGCTTTGATTGCTATTTCCACATAAATAATTAAAACTTACTTCAAACTGTTAGTGGTTGGCGAACAACTGTAAACGCAAGATGGATAAACGTTTAGTTGTCGAACTGCTTAAAACGAGAAAAGCCGTAAAAAGGAAATATCAAAGTTTAAGGTCAGACATTGCTCAATCGCAGTTACAGTTGGCGGAACAATTAAAACCAATTTCCCAACCCCTTCAGGATCTAATATCAACTCTAAAAACTGAAAGAGTAGATACTCCTGATATAAAAAGTAAATTTGAGCATGCGACCTCTCCACCCAAGCCTATTATTCCCCAACCAAATTTTCTAAAGTTAGAGGACATTGGAGAAATTGCACCAGAAACAGAATTACAGGATCATGTAGAATCAGAACAAACCGCAGAAGATGAAGTCCATGAAGAAAGCATCCGGGAAGCTAATAAAACCGTACAGCAAATGATGCAGTCTCAAGTTTTGGACCAGTTCTTAGAGCAGTACGACGGATTAGCTAGGCAATATATCGAAAACATGATACATGACACACAGGACGAATTTGATATGCACTACGGAGTACGATGGGATCTTGAGAGCAATAAATTTTCTATAGGCAATAAAGAATTAGACTTTGATGGGGAAGACATGGTCATAATGGATGGTGCAAATAGGGTGGTTTACAAAGGAACGCCTGGAATGTATGAGTTAATGTTTAATAAGAAACCCATAGGTTACAGTAAAGCTGACGAAGACAATTATAAAGATATCGTTAATCGGTCTGCAGCCAACCGACAAAATTACAATCCCAACGATCGAATAAGTGGTAATGCAGGGCACAAGTACAAAAACGTTGTTCGCCGTTTAGTTGAACCCAAGCGACGAGGTAAAGGACTCCTAAATTTAAATAACAAGCAGATTGAATTTGTTCCCTGGAAAAATCCGAACACGTTAGTAAACAGATTACAGATTTTAATAGCCTCACAGTTGGCAGGTCATACCGGTCATAATAACGAAATTCTTAGTATCATTGACGCTTTAAAAACAGAAAAAATTATTAAATAAACAAACCGATGGTTAAATAGAGACCCAAGCTTGACTTCTCATCACATAGCTACGAAATGGCGATCACACGATTCTCGTTATAGAGCCTATCCCACTCATGTTTTGTTTAAAGTCAAAAATATATCGGAATTGTATTACGAAGTCCCTCTACACATCTTTGGATCGAAAACTGACAAAGCGGGATTTTTCAAACTCGGAAAGGGGCAAACAGAATACATATTTCCGCTAACGTCGGCTGTTGTTTTACAAACAAATAAATCTATAGAAAACGTGGAAGTGTATCTCAACAATGTTCATGTAACTAATCTGATCGGTCAAACATTGAAACGTGGAGATGCTTTCCGACTTAAGCTTCCCAATGGTGGAAAGGATGTTCTCATGTCGATGCAGTTAGTTCTTAAATGTTCACTGCAACAGGAAAAGGTTCCAGTCTAACATGAACGTTAAACATGAAGTTGTCGAGGAATTGCACAAACCAGCTAGAAAAAATTTTAAGCGGCGACGCGTGATTGTCAAGGGAATAAACGATTTATTCCAAGCTGACTTGGTAGAAATGATACCCTACGCAAGACTTAACCAGGGGTACCGATACATTTTAGTTGTGATCAACGCATTTTCCAAATACGTTTGGGCATACCCCGTCAAGCGAAAGACGGGTCAAGCAGTTACCGAAGCTATGAAGAAAGCGCTTAATGCTGCAACACAAAAGCCTAAAAATTTGCAAACAGATATGGGAAAAGAGTTTTATAATGTTGAATTTCAAAATTTGATGAAGAAATTCGGCATAAACCATTACAGTAGTTATTCAAATCTAAAAAGTAGCATAGTTGAGCGATGTAATAGAACTCTAAAAAATATGATGTGGAAGCAGTTCAGCTTTCAGGGAACCTACAAATGGTTAGATCTTTTACCAAAAATCGTAAAAACGTATAATTCAAAGAAACACAGCACAACTGGGTTTAAGCCAAAAAATGTTAGTAACAAAAACGCGCCTCAAATTTTACAATCTGTATACAGTCATACTAAAACGGTAGATCCTAAGAAACAAAAATTTCACTTGGGCGATCATGTTCGGGTGAGCAAATATAGAGCAGCATTTGCCAAAGGATATACCCCCAGCTGGAGCAACGAAATATTTAAAATTGCAAAAGTTCGTCTTACTAACCCAACAACCTACATATTGGAAGATGAAACTAAGCAACAAATAAAAGGAGGATTTTACGAGTACGAATTGCAGAAAACTAAACACCCAGATATATTCCTAGTGGAAAAAGTGGTTCGGAGAAAAGGAAATCAACTGTTCGTTAAATGGTTAGGTTTTGATAATAAACATAATTCATGGATATCTAAAACAGATCTGGTATAATTTTCTTGAACTGTAATTATGATGAAATAAAATAATTTTTAATATGTATTTAGTTTAATTATGTTGCTATACAAACGTGTTTGTTCTTTAGATTGTTATTTACAAATAATTGATATTAAATAGACTTCAATGAAGTCACGTAAAATATAAACATTTTTCACACATTCATTAGTTGTTTTACTCTATTATAATATATACACATATAAATATTGCTAATACAATCTACTTAAAAACTACAAAGCGCAAGAAAATACGACTAATAACGTACAAGAAAGTTTCTGTAAACGTTGATTATAGGACTTCTGCTTTAAAGTAAGGGTCAGTACTGCTATTTCAACATAAAACATATTTGAAATTTAGTCGCGATCTGCTGCTAGCAATAGTTCTACCAAATTGTTTAGTCCGCTGTTTGAGTCGTCATTGTCAAACATGGGTATGTCTTTGTGACCCCACGCCAAAGTTTTGGTAGAACCGGGAATAATGAAACGTTTATCGTCGGCGGACGAAAGCGCAACCTTATTCACCATCTCGGTGTACATATTGTGCAAGCGTGATCTAAACACAAACATTTTGCAAAATACCGCACCACGCTTATTTTCAGCAACCTCTTGATACATTTGCGGGGTAAGGTATTTCTTTACAGCACTTTTTTTAATACCTTTAGCCTTCCTATCCAATTCTCCACCGACGCTTACACAATACGTTTTTGCACCGACTCCATAAAAGCTTTGGATGGGTACTCCAGCGTATTCATCTTTCATTTTTCCGACAACAGACTCGGTCTGGGGGATTCCATAAAGATTATTTTTAAAATTCGAAGTGTCGTACTGGTCAAGATGCTGTTTCATGTCATCGTAGAAATTGTCTGTAAAAATCTCTAATACAAGGGAGTCAGTATCTGTGTACAGTAAAGAAACTTTATTGCCATAGTGAGTTTTCAAAAAATTGTAAAAAAAATCATACATAACGGTTTTTGAAATATCTAGAACGGAGAAACCAACATAGCACGGTTTGTTGTAAAGAACTGAAGTTCTGTTCATTTCAACTGCAATTAAATTATCAGAAAAAACCACATTCCTTTTATAGTTTGGTTTTGCGATTAAATTTTCAGCTCCAAGTTTGTTACCAATCTTTTCCCAATGACTAACCAACTTGACATTAACCCTTTTGTCTACATTTTCCATGGTTTTTCCGAAAATCGAATTTATAAATCCCTTAAATAAATTCCTGTCAAATGTATTTGTTGATTGGTTACGCAATTCCGTGTTAAGGTCAATGTATGACCTCAACCAGGGGGATTGCGTAAATTTCAATATTCTATGAACCTTTTTCAATTTCAAACCCGCTTCTAAACATTGTTTTAAATTTCGATAATGAATGACATACTTTGTTTTGTCAAATAAATTTGGAATAAGTTTTGCACACTTAAATTTTCCGTTTGGTGGCACCATAAGCTGAGGACAAAAAGGTAAATCATTGTGGTAGTCGTGTAAATTTTGTGGGTAGTGCAAGTCAACTTCCAACACGTAACCGGTGTCGGATTCGTCGGAAATTTGGAAAACATCAAAATTTTCAATTTCAACCTCGGTTAACCAACCAAAATCGCCTTTTGGCAAATACTGGCGCATTGCGTAGCCATAAAGATTGGTAGCATCAAATACATTATAAAAGAAGGGGGTTTCGCGGAATCGTAATTTTCAACAAATTTATTGTTGGCAATAGCCTTTCTACTAACACAAGTACTCACTCCTCCGCGAATAGCCTTTCTGAAAAAGTGAAGCATGTCCATATCCGTCAGTAGTTCTAACTCTACACTGCTGAATTTTAACATAGCATCCCAACTCAACCCGGGAGCTGTGTAGTAGTGTGCAGGATCTAATTTATAGTGATGAATGCATAAAGATCGAAAATTTTCAAAAACGTCAGCTAAAATTAATACGTCTGATTTTAAATATACGTCCGAGTAGTCGCCTAAAGTTTTGCAATTAAAAATCGTCCAGACTTCAACCGCGCGCTCGTAATAGGGTTGTGACACATCCTCTTCGTTTAACGAATCGTAAAACTCGAGCATGGTGGGCAGAGTGGTTCGATCTAATTTTGAAAAGGAGTTGACATAGGAGTACGGAAACACGCCTTTCTGTCTCATCAGGTTAAATTTGATGCCAGTGCCAAATTGTTTTTGAATTTCAACGCACTGATTCGAAGATAAATTTTCCACTAAATTCGACAAAGAAGCGCTCATAAATCGAAAACTATCCAAAAATCTTATATGCATATTAATTTTGACTTTTTTCCGTCGTTAGTGATAATTTCATCAACTTCCAAATGTTTGTCAAAAGATATGTATTTCTCTGTATTTTGAGGTATAACGTCTATAGTTTCATTGTTTAAAGCAAGGTGCTTTACAAATAAATGGGAATCATAATTTAAATTATGGAAAAAGACTGGAATAAAGTTTGGAACATTGTAATTTAGGTTACATATGGAATGAGCAGCACCCCGATAGTCTCCAGTCAAATGGTCATGGTCTTTCACTTTGTCGTCTCCGTCTTTGAAAGGTTGGTCGCATATATGACATGAAATAGCATCATTAAAATTTTGTAATTCTCTTGCGCTCAAAAGCTTCATCGGTATAATGTGCTTTAAGTGTTCGAGTATAAATTTTGAACGTCCCATTCCAAACGCTCAATGAACACTTGCACTGCGTTTTCTCCGCGATAAATTTCGAATTTAGAAAATCTTTCATCATACGAACACTTGATAAAATATGCGAATGAATACGGTCTATGCTCGCACGTCGCTACAGTTACGGAGGTTGTAGGATCAGGATTTGCCGACGCAAGAGGCTTTAAGAAAGTTTCGAAATCCGCGTAAATCACAAAAGGAACTTTTAGCTGTTTTTGATAATTATTAAATTTTAAAATATTTTGAGGGACTGTGTTTCCTAATTTGTCTGTGACCAAGTCTGTTGTAGGCAATTTGGTATAGATATAGCTGCAGTCGAACCGATGATGCATCGCAAGGTGTTGTTCGGTACGGAAATAATGCAAGCATCCGTCACAAAAGTGTTTTCTACCGTCTCTAGACGTAATTTGCCGCGAAACCAACCTAGAAAAATCCTTAATCCAGCAGTAGTGACTGTTACCCGAGTCATCAGTAATAAGCAATAAATTAATATGTACACGCTTCTTGCGATGACTGTAATACAGAGGCCCCACAATTTCGTATTTCACAACATTGTTTTCGAAAATTTTTTCAATTCCGTATACATTTATAGAAAGTTGGGGATTGTATTTTTCAAATTTTTCAATGTCGCCTAATTTAACAGGAAACTCAATATCTTTAAATACCAACAATTCGCGACAATCAGGATAAGAGCTGACTCTGTTGGAGGGGCCTGCAGGTTCGCAAATTGCTGAAATTACAGCCCAACGGAAACAGTGCTCATCCTGATTTTGAACGTTTACTACTGCTCTCTTGTACTCTATTTGTTTCGGTAGCGGAATATAGGAAGAAGCTCGAAGCGGATTGAATTTGTTGATATTTACATCTACGTATAAAATCTGCTTCAGCGCCCAACCTGCAAATAAATTGCATCGTGTCAATATAGTAACAAGATAATAAAATGCAAACATTACCTGACTCACGCTCCTGAAACTCTGCCACCTTCTTGTCCAGTACTGCGGCCAAATTATCATATAAAGCACTCAAATCAGTTGCGCGCGTTGAGACCACATTTTTTGTCATTGATGATTTTATATCTTCCAATTGCTTACTTTCCAAAACAAACAACCCAAAAAGCCCAAAATGCATTTTCACGCTAGTAAATTTTGCCATCTGCCTTTCGATCAGCGGCAAAATTTTACTTTTAATTTCGCTCATAAAATCCACAACCTTTATATGAACCTTTTCCGCAGACACTCTGTACGTCACGATTCGGGACTTGAAGGCGGATTGTAACACCACCACGCCATCTGCAAGGTCTGCTATGCCCGATCGCGTCGTGTGACGATTGCTCCTTAGATGGCCAACGTAGGACGATCTGACAACGTTTTCGTCACACACGGGACAGTATCGCGTAGGCGGTGGTGGTGGAACCTCTGTAAAAATTAAAATTATTATAGTATGCATATTTAAAACGTTTTCATTTTATCTCACCAGTTGAGGGATTTTTCTTAATTTTTTTAGTGGCTGTGGGTCCTTCACCGTTACTGGCTATCGCAACCTGTACGGAGCCGCCTGAAACAGAAATATTTTTTGTTTGTAATGCAGACATGCGGTTTGCATGAAATGTGCTTACCGCTTGTAGAGGGCAGGTCCGCAGTTACATGGCAGCTCTCCCTTCGATGGCGATACAGCGCATCCGATCTGGTGAAGGACTGTCTACACCCGTCGCACCTGAACATACTAAAACGTTTTGCCTTTGGACTACAGTTAAATAGGTCCTTAGCAAACCTATAGCGAGCGTATTTACGTTATATGACTTTATATCTAAACTCGCTGTAGACACCCAGTTGGCACGACGGGGACGTTGGACTGCCAACCTGGAGAGGAGGGTCTAGGTTATGTGTTAGTGTGGGACTTACAGTTAGTAAACCGGAAATTACGGGTGGCGAGATAAATAAGAAATTGTTTTCATCTTTCCTTCTATCACTTTGAGCCACCTGAGTTTTTCCATTATGGCCGATAAACGACAACGTTCCAGATCTCGCAACTGGCTCAGGGTACTCGGATAGCTCCACGTCTGCTTTAAAGTTATAACCTTTTGAAGGCGGCTAAGTTTGCCGTCGATCTTAACTAGGCGAGTTTTTATAACTTTAATTTCCGCCTTCAAGGTTTCTATACGAAGTACTTTCTTATCTATCGCGCCAACCATACTATCAGAAAATAAATTAAGAGAACTTGGTGGTGTTGCCGTTGGAGAAGACTGTGAAGTTCCATCGGCACCATCACCAAATAGTTCTACGATAATTGCGTCAGCTGCTGCTGTAGGTGTAGTGACTCCGCGAAGTACAGCCTCTAAAGCTTCACCTGCAGAATGCTTGCTAACATTTGCAGGATTTTGTGAATGTATAATTTGCAAGCTTTCATTAGCGATCGAACTTTCAACAATTTGGATGCTTTCAAACATTTCCCTAAATCTTGTCGAACATAAATTATTAATGTCCTCCGAATTAAAATTTGTTGCGACACTACAAATTTCTTTGTCGGATCCAACTTCCAAGCTACCCCGACGTTTTGGAGTTAAAAAATCCATCTCTGAATTCATACTAGCCATACGTAAATTATCATTGGAGTTAAAATTTGTAGCGTCACTAAAAATTTCTATGCAGGGGCTAACTTCTGAACTACCTCTGCATCTTGGAGTTGGAAACTCTATCTCAGAACTAATACATAAATCGACTATGCCAATTTGAGTACTAGTTGCTGAAATTTCATTTTCATTAAAAATTACTTTACTGTCCGGAACATTCACAAAGTCTTTTGCAACAGCCCGCGAAGTGCTAGCAACGGGATTGTTTGTTGCAGCTACATAGTGATTAAAATCAAACCGTGAAGCGGGATTTTTTAAATTTTTGTTTAATAAGTAATTCCGTAAAATACTGCCGCCTTCAACCTTCACGTCTTCAGCGATATTCTTCACTTCTGAACGTTGAAGGCAGCGGGGTTGATTAAACGCGTTTTTTAAGCAAGCATCTACAGGTGCAGCTTTACATACCTGAGACCCTGAGCTGGTAGATTGGGTACAGGCACACAGCTTGTACTTCGTGGTTTGTACCTTCTTCAAAGAGAGCTTAGACCACCTAGGGCGGGCACCTCCTTCAAGATGGTCGCAACGTAACACTACACCATCACAGAGCTGACACGTACGCGAATTAGCAGACATTATAAAATCAAGTGCGCCGAACGAATGCAGACTTGGAACTGAACGCTTGTGAAATTTATACCTTGATCTTGCAAACCTTGGCCTTGACGTTGACCGTCTAGACTTTGGAATGTGGTCAACCTTGGCCTTGACCGCATCTATCCCAAATAATTTTTGACATCTATCCCAAATAATTTTTTGACATCCATCCCAAATAATTTTTTGACATCCATCCCAAATAATTTTTTGACATCTATCCCAAATAATTTTTTGGCATCTATCCCAAATAATTTTTTGACATCTATTCCAAATAATTTTTTGACATCCAAGGTTGGGTTAGATGCAATTTTTCATGGTTAGGTTAGGTTAGATGCAATTTTCCAAGGTTAGGTAAGATACAATTTTTCAAGGTTAGGTTAGGTTAGATGCAATTTTTCAGGGTTAGGTTAGGTTAGATGCAATTTTTCAAGGTTAGGTTAGATGCAATTTCAAGGTCAAAAAACCGGTTTTCAAGGTCATCCCGCAAATAATTTTTTCAAAAAAAAAGAAAAAAAAAAGAAAAAAAAGCTAGTAATTGAAGGTAAAGAAGTACAAATTATATATTGAATTGACAACTGTAGGTACAACCGTTGGCAAAATCAGGCTTGGAAGGTATAAATAATTTTTTGACATCCATCCCAAATAATTTTTTGACATCTATCCCAAATAATTTTTTGGCATCTATCCCAAATAATTTTTTGGCATCTATCCCAAATAATTTTTTGACATCTATCCCAAATAATTTTTTGACATCCATCCCAAATAATTTTTTGACATCCATCCCAAATAATTTTTTAACATCTGTCCCAAATAATTAAAAAAAAAAAAAAAAAAAAAAAAAGGGTTAGGTTAGATGCAATTTTTCATGGTTAGGTTAGGTTAGATGCAATTTTCCAAGGTTAGGTTAGATACAATTTTTCAAGGTTAGGTTAGGTTAGATGCAATTTTTCAGGGTTAGGTTAGGTTAGATGCAATTTTTCAAGGTTAGGTTAGATGCAATTTCAAGGTCAAAAAACCGGTTTTCAAGGTCATCCCGCAAAAAAAATTCTTTTTCAGGTAAGCTGACCGCGCGTTATCTCAGATCAGGGCAACCAAGCTCAATCCAGCTCTATCTCTCCTCAGCCAAGAGCCATAACGTTATGGCCTATGCATCGTCGAGGCTACGTAACCTCAGCTTGACTTGAAGAGAATGTATTGTACTGTAAATCACAAGGGCGACTCGTCTACTTTGAAATTTTGCTTCGGAAGCTTGCATGAAAGTAGTCACTTTTTTCTCTCATTTCTCCTTAAAAAGGTACGACGGAATTCGTGTAGACGACGTGATGTAAAAAATATATTTTTTTTTTCAAAATTGGCGCCATTTTTCCCTTAATACAATCTCGATATTTTTTCTGACGTTATTTCCCGAATTTTATTACAATTCCTTGCGAATATTTTCATCCTGATTAAACAAAATGGTGAAACTTTAACACCGCCAAATGATTCCTTTGACGGCACTGTGACCTCCCTTGATACATAAATAACAATTTAAGTCTTATGAACATTTTTAAAAGTTGTCTTTTATTTTCTCCAAGAAAATGTGGTCATGGAGCAAACCCTCCGTTTAGTAAACCGTTGCAAGGTTTAATTTTTAGGGCCCTAATATTTTTTTTTAATTTTCAAAAGCTGCTAATAAAATAAAATAACAATTATTTTTCAGACTTCTACGACAAAACTTTTGCTTTTTCCTGAAATGTGGTTTTAGTCCTGAAGGATTTATTCCAATATTACTACTTGATTTGAACTGTATGCACTTTTGCATAGTTTTGGCAAATTCTTTACTTTGTTGGTTTTTCAATGGAACACTATATCTGAAACATGCTCTGCATTTTAATGTTTGTATTGACTACACGTCCCAGTTAAATCGACGTTTTTCAAACTCGACCATTTCATAAACACCCAACATTTTATAGCCGATCATAATATAGCTTGGACTAATAAGTTATAAAATTTTGTTGTTAAATAATAACCTTTCCCTAGTTCAAGGATTCTCCGTGCCTGAAACATTGATATATTAATGTTTGGCAAACGCAAGAATGCAAAACTTTCAGTTGGAAAGGATTAACCGACGCGACGTAATGTAACTGTTTGAAAATAAATCGTAATTTATGTAAAAACAATTGAAAACGGTCATGGTTTATAAAAAAAACCATTACGTGTAAAGTCAGCGCAACGGCCTAAATGACTTCACTTTATGCCAGTTAAAGGCTAAACTTTTACGAGTTACGACTTATGGTTTCTTAGTGTTAGAAGGTGTTTATTGGAACTAGGTTCAAGTAATTTTGTGTTTAAAGTGCGAATGGATGGCTCAGCCAAATCGTGTGCTAAGATCAGGATTTATTAATAATAAAGCAAGGTATGTAGGTTTATTATTATGGATAACTTCCACTTAACAATGATTGCATTCCGGAGCTTTTCTTTTCGGTTTTGTTCTGTTCCAAGCAAGCGTGTGAATATTGTTCCCGTTTAATTGTCTAGTTCTATTAGGCGAAGATCGTGGAATGCGAAAAATCGCGATAAATTTGTTTTGCACTGCAAATTTGATCACGCATTTACATTGGCGTGCAGTGCGTGACTTCAAGATCCAGATAACTGCCATGTCGGGGGTGCTTAAGCACTTATCTGGCATCTTTGCTATCTTCGTGACTATTGTGTCGCATCGGACTGTTACTATCTGTTCGAAATGCCGATCGTTAAGTTGCTAAGCTTTTTGAATTGGTTCAAAAATTTCTTTGTTTGGTACAATGGTAAATGGAAATTTTATTTTTGGTCAAATTTTGAATTGATACTTTCCAGAAATATTATCCGTGATTGGTCTAAGCCCCAAAACATTTTGTCATGTCGATTTTTTTTCCATCATTTATTTTCTAGAATGTTTATATCTTCGAACTATTTCTGCTGCTAAGGCTCATCACCGAACCCAGGAGGTAGCAAAACCATGAAGTTGCAAAACCAACAAAAAAATTACAAATGACCAGAAAATCGGTAATAACAACTTTAGTTACATATTTTACTGTTACGCAGTATTAAATAAAAAAAACTAAACATTATCATTATGTAACAGAAATAAACAATAATTAACTGCCTAAAACCTTACTAAAAGCAATATTGTTGGGTTTGGTTGAATATGTTGATTTTGCGCCGTTGAAAAAGGAGCGAAACCTTGATGATAAGTGACCTTATACAGCGCCTCCAGTTGGATAAAATTTCTGTAAATTGTATGTTATTTTTTTCACGGCGCCTCCTTTTTATACCAATGATTATTATTGTTCGATCGGCTTACCTTCTGTTGCTTTTGGAACATTGGAACATGCTAGTAATTGAAGGTAAAGAAGTACAAATTATATATTGAATTGACAACTGTAGGTACAACCGTTGGCAAAATCAGGCTTGGAAGGTATAAATAATTTTTTGACATCCATCCCAAATAATTTTTTGACATCTATCCCAAATAATTTTTTGGCATCTATCCCAAATAATTTTTTGGCATCTATCCCAAATAATTTTTTGACATCTATCCCAAATAATTTTTTGACATCCATCCCAAATAATTTTTTGACATCCATCCCAAATAATTTTTTAACATCTGTCCCAAATAATTAAAAAAAAAAAAAAAAAAAAAAAAAGGGTTAGGTTAGATGCAATTTTTCATGGTTAGGTTAGGTTAGATGCAATTTTCCAAGGTTAGGTTAGATACAATTTTTCAAGGTTAGGTTAGGTTAGATGCAATTTTTCAGGGTTAGGTTAGGTTAGATGCAATTTTTCAAGGTTAGGTTAGATGCAATTTCAAGGTCAAAAACCCGGTTTTCAAGGTCATCCCGCAAATAATTTTTTCAAAAAAAAGAAAAAAAAAAAAATAAATAAAGGTTAGGTTAGATGCAATTTTTCATGGTTAGGTTAGGTTAGATGCAATTTCCCAAGGTTAGGTTAGATACAATTTTTCAGGGTTAGGTTAGGTTAGATGCAATTTTTCAAGGTTAGGTTAGATGCAATTTCAAGGTCAAAAAACCGGTTTTCAAGGTCATCCCGCAAAAAAAATTCCAGCTTAGTTGAAGACTACGATAGTTACTTTTCGGCTAAATCACTGTCTGGTCTGCCATAGTGTTTTGCAAACATACATACAAGTTTTACCAAACGTTTTCTCCACTCCTGGCCTTGAGTTCAAGGTCAAGGCCACCCCCACTCTTACTCCCACCCCTGGCCTTGAGTTCAAGGTTACCCCTTCCCACCACTTTGTAAGTATTCAACACCGAGGAGCTCATTTTACATCATACGTTCACCAAGTGCACATCGTGATAATGTTGTTCAAAGTGAGTTTCGGCAGTGAAATGTGTAAAGTTGGATATCTATGTGGGCAGCGCAGCGCGACTCTGCACTTTTGGAGGATGCAATAAACGTCAACGACGACGATAGGTTGCAAGTCGTTCCTCCAAACATTGCAGAACTTCTACAGCAAATTGTGCCGCCTACGGGGTGTCTCTTTAGATACTTCTTGCTGACGGAGGATGGTGTCGGATGGATCATCGTAACCCGCGATGGGTCACATTTCCCCATCACTAACGAGGACGCCGAAGTTTTCCTAGCAATGCCTAGGGAAATATTCGAAACCGAAACGGTAAAGTTGATGCCGACACCGACAATAAAAACGTTCTGGGCGTAGCTTATAGGTTAGTTTAAGTTGTATAAATAGTTAGTTTAAGTTGTATAAATTGTTAGTTTAAGTTGTATAAATAGTTAGTTTAAGTAATGTATAATAGTAATAAGATTAATGTATGTTATATATAATACTTTGTGAAATAAATTATAAAACATTTCTTTTTTTATTCTTCAAATAAAACACATTATAATTTAAAAAATATTAAGAGTTAGACAAAAAAATACATGAAGCATTTGTTACATTTTTTATTAGCACATGCTGCGTACATATCTGATTACACTTACTTTTTAAATTTTTATACAACCCAAGCTTGCACACTCACAGTAAAACTTCGTTAACTGTTCTAAGCCAACCAATGCACAATTGCGAATTTATAGGTGCGTCCCTTGAGCCTTGAGTTGAAGGTTGAGGTCACACCATACCGCAACCTCGATTTCAAAATCAAGGCAGCCTTGCCCCCTCCCTCAATATTCTGCATTACCCTCTTATATATGACTTTTTACAGTGTTCCAATAACACTGGGGAACAATTTTTAACACAATTTCTGTTGAGTTCGATTTCTCAGCTGTTTTAAAGTTAAATGGGGATGCTGATTTCAAAACTGTAGTTAGTTTTCTTCTATCACGTCAAGTTTTTTTCTACGGTTTATCTTAATGTGACCACTCTCCGCTGGATCGAGCCTGGATCATAGGAAGCACTAGTGCCCTCCTATTGGCTGAAGTAAACCTTCCTCGATTGGGGAGGAGTGAATGACGCCGTAGGAGTCCAGCAACAGATTCATACTTCTCTAGGCTATTCAATTACACCTGAGATAGTGTAGTACGACGTTTAGTTTTAGTTTTTTATTTACATATGTTCAGTTTTTTATTTACATATGTAAATTTCCTTTAGATCATGTTTGCCTCTGCTATTTCGCGTCGTAAGTGCTTAAACAGCCCCGATTCGTTTTGTTATATATGTCGCAGTTTCACCATTCCCAGTCCAAGGACAAACATCAGCGCATTTGTCAGGCAAGCCTATTTTGCATGTTTTAAAGTGAAAATTGTAGATCAAGATAAATCTTGGGCCCATCACAAGGTGTGCAAGCAGTGTGTCGAGAGTTTACGGATGTGGACGAAGGGAACACGTGATAAATTGCCATTTGGTATACCTATGATTTGCCGAGAGCCCAGAGATCATTCTAGTGACTGTTACCTTTGTATAGTGAAAACGTCAGGATGTAACAAGAAAAACAAGTGTAAAATAGAGTATCCTAGTTTATCATCAGCTATACACCCAGTGCCTCATTCAGCTGAAATCCCAGTGCCAGTTTTTAAAGAATTACCCTCTTTCGATATGCAGGAATACAAGTATGGTGAAGATCGAAGTGACACCAACGATGAAGATTTTGAAATTGAAGATGACTCCGTTCGTAAGGGATTTGATCAGTATGAGTTGAATGATTTGGCACGAGATTTGAGACTATCCAAAAAGGCTTCAGAACTCCTAGCATCAAGACTGCACGAGAAAAATTTGCTTAAAAAGGAGCTAAGGTATCCTACTTTCGATCAGTTTGTTTGCGTGAAGAATATGAAGATATAAAAAGAGTCATTGATTTGTTGCAATATCACATGAACAAATGGATCATCTGTGTTGAGCTTAAAACGGTCTGCTTCCTTCTTGGCCAGCAACGCGGATATACCAAGTATCCCTGTTTTTTATGTATGTGGGACAGCAGAGCTCGTGAGAAGCATTGGGTACAGTCGAATTGGCCGCCAAGATCTGACCTCAAACCTGGTGATCCAAACATTCTACATCAGCCACTTGTCGACAGGAAGAACATTATTCCACCTCTGCATATAAAACTGGGTCTCATGAAGCAATTTGTTAAAGCTTTGCCAACTGAAGGAGACTTTTCCAAGTATCTCTATTCGGCATTTCCGTTTGGTAATAGAACGTTACTACTTGTATGAACACAATTTGACTTACAGTAACTATATATAGCCTTTGTATGAATAAAGTTATTCTCTGTGAACAGTATATTTGGTAATTTTTTCCTTTATTTTCCTTTTTAGCACATTTAGTATCTTTTGGGACAAAGATCCTATAGCTTAAAAGGTTGACGTGATAGACAAAAACTGGGGTAATTTTTGTATTCAGGTGCCAAAAGTTAGTCAGAAACAGGTGTCAGATCTAAGTCAACGAAATTTGTGTTCCCCAGTGTAATAGTTGCAAAATGAATATCTCCGAAACAGAACGCGTAGAGCTTATGCACAGAGCTGCAATAGGGGTACTACTAATGCATCCTGAGTATGCAATGTACCCTATGCAATTGTGGTACCAGTCGCCGAACGCTTCAATGAAGCAGTTATTCGACGTGCTTGAGGGTACGTTGTTCGCTAAAGTTTATGTGGAGAGTGCAGAGAAGAAGCTGTACGTCTGCATCTGTAAGTATTTTTTTTCGCAACCTTTAAGAAATTCAGTTTTCATATCTTTTTTTCAGGTTAAGAAAAACTAAATAAAAATTTAGGTTAGTGCTAGTGTTAGTGTATTAGTTTTTAATGTTTGTGTTGCTCATGTAAATAAACTATTGATATAAAATATTGTTATCTATTTATTCGTACATGTTAAAATCAAAACCCATTACGTCTACTTTTTCTAAATACTTGACAAAACATAAGTCCTCTTTCCCATCGCTAAAATTCCTAAAGGCTCCGTAAGCTGATGCACAAACACTTTTACACTTTTCAAAATAACTGCTATAAGCTGTGGCACCATCTAGCACACAATTGTCAATTGTAGCTTTATAAAACTGAACATTATCGAACTTTGCGTATGGTAAGTAGCAATCTTTCAAAATGCAATCCTGTTCGTCTACTATAGCGCAGGTCATGTCTATACAGATTCCAAGGCCAAGGTTTAACCTGTCTGGGTTCTACAATTTCTTAAGTTCTAAAAACAAAGTATCCGTTGAGCAAGACTGCGCAGAAGCGGTTCAGTCTCATATGCTTAAGGTCAACTATCCGCCACCATGTGTTAGAAGAATCTCAGTTTTCTTCGAGCTATCGCACGAGCAACATGTTATTCCTGTACGTCCATGACGACGGAGTGTATCACGTAGATAAAGCTGCTGAAGGTCGTTATTATAATTTTGATGAAGAGCCAACTATAAATCCTGAACTGGTATTTAAATTCCCTAAGATATCTCATCCATTAAACACTACACTAGCAAACTTTTTCCGAAATGAGTCGGGATTCTTTCATTACGATGCCTCCACTCTGTACACCAAGAATCCGTATCAGATGATCTGCTTGGAAAGATATCCTGCACTACATAATTTGGAACTTCGCGTTAATACCTTCGAGAGGTTAAACGAGTTAAAAGCCGCAGCTAAAGAGGTGGGGGAAGTGGATAAGTGTAATTAAAAAGTGTAGTGCCATTTATGTAATATACTCATTCAGTCTTTGTTTGTGTGCGGGTCAACATGATACCTATAAAATTATTAGCAGCCTTAGCAGCTGTCTACAATGGTCATCTGTATGTGATGCAACCATCGAATTGCACTTCGGCATCTATTGCATACGATCGTGATGAGAATAACAGCGTGATTTGGAACAAAATGGATATTGATACCTGGGCTGACATTCCAGTCTTCAAATCGTCTGTCAAGAACTTAACGGAAAATGGTTTCGTAACATTCAAGATTAAATTTAATTTTCCTAAATACACGATAAGTACTAATTGGCAAACTATCGTGACGAACAATAAAAAGCCTAGTATACAAAAAGTTGCTATTCATGGCAATCACTATTTGTTGTATTTCTACAATAATTCTCGGAACTATTTTATTACTTAGTTTATCTATGTGTATTATATATTTCTTTATATATTGGTCAATTAATTACAATAACCTACCTTAGTGATCATTATGTATATTTAATTAATAAATATATTTGAATCTATTTTGTGTTTTCTTTTGGAGCGATGAAGCTGGTGGACGCCGTGGCCGTCGGGTCGGGGTAACCTTGGAGATCTAGGGTTGGGGTAGCCTTGAGAATCTAAGGTGGGGGTAACCTTGAGGATCTAGGGTGGGGGTGGCCTTGGAATATGACCTTGACCTTGGGATTCAAGGTTAAAGAGTGGGGGTGGATCCAGAACTGTCCATATTACTCTACTTTTGTGATAAGAAATAAGTAAGTATTACCACTAAAAGTTAAACATTATAAAATACAATAGGTAAATATATTTGTCCTGCTTTTAGATACAATAACATTAAAAATGTCTCTTTTAAAAATACACACTAAAGTTATTTCCTACCTATCAATTTCAAGGTTCGCAGTCACAGTAAAATCATTTGATGCAACTTAGAAACTGAAATTACTTAGAATGTTTATAACAAATATAAACACATCGCATAGTATATAATAATGCTATTATCAAAATTATCAGCAAGAACAAGATACGTCAAAGACAAAGATGGAAACCTGATAGGCGGAGAAAGGGAGATCCTAGAAAGGTGGGCCGAATATTTCAAAGAACAACTCAACGACAATGATAATATTCAAAAAGGAGACGGGAGTGATGGTGAAGGCGACGAGGAGAATGCAGTTGAGAATGAGAATGTAGAACAGCGCGGCGACCACCATATAATTATTGAACCCCCAACAAGGGAAGAAGTCGAGACACAAATTAAGAAACAAAAAAATCATAAGGCACCTGGGGAAGATAGAATAAGCGCAGAACTACTGAAAAACGGCGGAGAGCAGTTACTAATAAAAATCCACGAACTATTACATGGAATTTGGACGCATGAAACAATGCCAACCGAATGGAGCAAAGCCATCATATGCCCGCTGTTCAAAAAGGGCAATAAACTTTTATGCAACAACTACAGAGGCACATCATTACTAAATATACCATACAAAATACTTGCAGCAGTAATAGCCGAAAAGTTACAACCCTATGCAGAGGATGCCCTAGGAGAATACCAAAGCGGTTTCCGAAAAGATAGGTCAACTACCGACCATATTTACAGTATAAGGATGATACTAGAGAAGTGCTACGAATACAATACAGACGTGCATTAATTATATATCGATTTCAAGCAAGCATACGATAGCATCAAAAGAGATTATTTGGAAGACACACTTAATATACCAGAAAAACTGATAAGACTAATAATGATGACGCTAACACATACACGTAGCAAAGTGAAAATAGGGACAGACCTATCGCAAGAGTTTGAAGTAAATCAAGGTATGTTCTCTACTTTATTTAATTTAGTCCTAGAAAGATGCATGAGAGCCATTACAGGAAACCCTGGTGGAACCCTTTTCAATATGTCCTGTCAGTATTTGGCGTACGCAGACGACGTAGCCATTCTATCAAGAACGAGGGAAGCACTCAGTACAGCTTTGTTAGAACTAGAGGAAGAAGCAAAAAAGGCTGGTCTTAAAATAAGCAAAGAGAAAACCAAATACATGTGCATACGAAGAGATGGCGAGCAACAATTACAAAATATTCAGATAAACGACTATGTATTTGAAGAAGTAGAATGTTTTAAGTACCTAGGCAGTGACCTGACCAAACAAAACGACACCAAGGAAGACATCAAGGTTAGAATAGCGACAGGAAACAGAAGTTACTACGCACTACAGACTGTCTTAAAATCGAGAACTGCAAGTCAAAATATATAAAACCATAATAAAACCTACAGTCACATATGCTTCAGAAACATGGGTACTTACCGCAGAAGATAAGCGTAAACTAGAGACTTTCGAAAGAAAGGTGCTGCGAAAGATATACGGACCAATCAACGAAGGGGGTGTATGGAGAGTACGAAGGAACCAGGAGATAAGAGACCTATATAACGAACCCAGCATAATTAATACCATAAAAAGCCAAAGATTGGGGTGGCTAGGTCACGTGATGCGCATGGCAGAAGGAAGATTTCCAAAAAAAGCATACCAATCGAGAGTAGAGGGCGGAAGGCGAAGAAGAGGTAGGCCGAGGAAGAGATGGGGTGACCAAGTGGAAGAAGACCTCGGAAAACTAAATGTCAGGAGATGCAGGACGAAGGCGCTAGAGAGAAGGGAATGGAAAGTCGTGGTTAAGCAGGCCAAGGTCCTAAACGGACTGTAGAGCCAAGGAGAAGAAGAAGAAGAAACAATGAGTGGTTATGACGTTTAGTTCCTCCTGTCAGTTGAAGTTTGGAGGTTGTGTAAAAATGAGTTCCGATTCAGGTGACGACATTAGCGACAAAGTATGCAAAAAGAGGAAAAAGGGCGTAGTGAACAGTGATTTATACAGAAGAAATGTTGTAAAAATGGCTAAATGGTGAGAAACATATTAATTATGCCGGCCAAGAGATTGCTGCAAAAGTGCCTGCTTCAGTTTGTGGGTAAGTAGGTAATTTGCAATATAACACAGCGGATTTTATTTATTCTTTTCTTTCATACCCGCGCGGAAAATCCCTTCGCGATATGTAAAGAAAATAGTATGTTAATCTCGTGGGGACTAGTCGATTAACAATGTCCTATTTCTTTTTTTCTAGATGTAAAAGTAATTGTCTGGCAGTTTTTACTGACGTTGAAAAATTCAAAATGCTTCATTTATTTAATAATATGGCAAACAAAGATCAACAAGATCTTCATCTGCAAAGACTCATCGAGTTACATCCCGTTCAAAGAAAAAGGGGACATCGAACAGAAAAAACTAATTCCGCAAAACCTAAATCTACGTCAGTGAAGTACTTTGTAATTCACAAGTCGAGAAGGGAAAAGGTATGCAAAAAAGAATTTTTGCAAGTTCATGGAGTATCCAAAAAAAGATGTGAGCGACTTATATCTCTTATGCAAATTAATGAAAGTCCGCGTGATAAGCGTGGTAAAAATACAAGTGGTAATGCTGTAGCTGGTTCTATTATAACAGACATCCGGAGCCACATTGAAGCATTCCCTACCAAACAATCGCATTACACACAACAAATTACTCACTATCTTCACGAAAAATTGTCAGTGAAGACCATGTTCAATATGTTCCAACATAAGCATCCTGAACATAAGGTGTCTTACAAATTTTTTTGGATTTATTTTAAAGAAAATTATGATTTAAAGTTTGGACGTCCTCAGAAAGATACGTGTACTACTTGCGAAGACCTAAATGTTAAAATAAAAAGCTTGACATTATGCGAAAATGCAAAAAAGGCAGCTGTAGTTGAGCTGATTGTTCACAAAAGACGCAGCAAAAAATTTTATACTATGCTAGATGCAATCAAAAAGCTATGTAAAGAAGATGAGTAGAAGCAATTTGCATAGACTACATGGCAAATGTCTCACTGCCCACCATACCTGTGCAAGATCTGTACTATTTGAGGCAGCTCACAGTATGCACTTTTGGAATTGAAAGTTTAAAGACAGGAAGTATGAAGTGTTATGTGTATTGTAATGTATATGTATTTATTTTGGTTAATACAAGTATAGTGTACATGGAGGGGAGTTTTCAGTTTTGGGAACTGAATTGTTCCCAGTCAGAGTATGTTTGGTCTTCGTTAAATAAAGTATAATAAATAGTCTTGCGTTTTATTTAGAAGACATTACATGTATCATGAAGGCGAAGCAGGGAAAGGGTCGAATAAAGTGTGCAGCTTCTTACAGGATTACATCACTAATAATATTGGGCCAAATGTATCTCGCCTTTATCTGTTTTGCGACAATTGCGGAGGCCAAAATAAAAATAACACCATCGGTAGATTTTTGATGAGTTTAGTAGAAACCAAAAAATTGAAAGAATTACAAGTGCTTTATGCTATGAGAGGCCACTCATTCATGCCATGTGACAGAAGCTTTGGGTTGATCAGAAAAGTAATTAATAAAACATCACGGTATTATACAGTAGAGGAGTACATCAATTTGATCAGAGGCCTCTAACAACACTAATAAATTTATTGTTCAGCAAATCGAATACAATTTCATTCTTAATTATAAAAACTGGTGGTGCCAGTACTATAAGAAAACCTGTTTAAGTAATGATTCTTATGGTAAAACGGTATCTAGAACTTGCAAAAAATCATTTGGTATTTCTGCATACCACCACATGAAAATCTTGTCTACCAATCCCAATGAAATTGTATGTTCTGAATTAATTAATGCACTACAACAACACACCTTTAGATTGAGAAATTCTAAACAAAATTTAACACTACCAAGGGACAATGCGTATCAAGGAGTAGTACCCATTCAGAAAACAAAAATGGACAACCTCAAAAGTATTACTCGTTATATACCAGATGAATATTCATGTTTTTGGAGCAGAATAACTGATTAGCCAACAGTAGAAACAACAGAACATGATACTTAAATACAAATTATATTATGATTGTAATAGAATAACTTTTTTTTACCAAATAAAGTTCAACGTATAAACAATTTTTATTAACTGCAGAAAGGGGACATGTCCTTAATTGAATGTCGTCAATTAATATACTTTATAAAACTAATTACAACATTAGGATTACATACAACATTGGCAGGTGTCGTGATACGTGTGTAATAAAATTGGTGAACCCTGGAAACCACAGATCCTTTAGTTATGTAGTTTTTATTGCTTCCTGTAAAATTACAAATAATGGACATGTCCCCTTTCTGCAGTTAGCTATTCATTTAGTCTCCCATTGAGTCGCAACAAATTGTTTTCATCTATTATGCAGGTGAATTTATAAAGTTTACTGGATTTCAAAATTTCTTTTTTGTTTTAAATTTTCAATTCTTCCCCAAAAGAATCTATTTGAATTCTTCGGAATAATAACACTTCTCCCGCAGTCAAATCTTCTGGACGAAGTTCTGAAAATACAGGATTTTCCTTAGAAACCTTAGCTTTGCAATTTCTAATGAATCTTAAAGTCCAGGCCGTAGTTCTTAGCAGTCTGTTCCATTTCGAAAATCTATTTGAATCTGGAGAAATATCTTCCTGTGGCCATTTATCATATGGAAGTGTGAGAAAATTAGGCCCTCTTATCCATCGACTACTCGTAGAAAAATTTACGTGATATCCACGTTTTGTAGCTTCATCTGCTACATTGTTTTTAGAATTAACGTATCGCCAATTCTTGCAATTCGTTAAATCTTGAATTTCTCCGATTCTGTGTGAAACAAATACTTTAAATCGATACGCCTCACTCTTATCCAATGTAGAACAGTTTTTGAATCCGTCCAATAATAAGCATTTTCTAAGACAATTTTCAACTCTTCTTTTATGTATTTACTTAGACGAGCTCCAATAAGTGCTGCCTGTAGTTCCAATCCAGGAATCGAAGTGGGTTTCAAAGGTGCTACTCTCGTTTTTAAAGCTACAAATGAGACTTCTGGTCTGCCTTTGTTTTCCCAACGTAAGTAGGCCACAGTGGCATATGCTCTTTCTGAAGCGTCGCTAAAAATATGTAATTGTACTTTTGTATCTTGGGTTAATTCGTCGAAGTACTGTCGTTTGATCTTGAAAGTATTAATATCTTTTAAGTCTGTGAGCCACTTTTCCCAATCATTTTCCAAGTTTCCACTTATTTCATCGTCCCAGCCAATTCCGCTTCTCCAAATATCTTGGAGCAGTATTTTTCCCTGAATGGTAAAATTAGCGATAAAACCTAATGGATCGTATACAGACATGACCGTCTGTAAAACTTCTCTTTTAGTAGGACGTCGCTTTCCTTCAACGACTTGTGGGTGGATCTTGTGGAATTTAGTTTGGAAACTAAAGCAGTCTTCCTTAGGATTCCGCCACAATCCCAATACTCTTTCGGTTGGTATATCTCCATCTACGTCTAAATTCTTTTCTGCATGAGCGACAAGGTGAGAGTCTATGTGTCTAAGTACTTTGATAGAATTGCATACCCAGTTGCAAATTTCAAAGCTTGCCCTTTTATGAACCGTTATGACTTCATCAATCAACTTTATCGCTTCGTCTTCGTCATTGGCGCAGTCTAAATAGTCGTCCATGTAATGCAGTTTTATAGTGGCTTCAGCTGCTTCCGGGTAAATATGGATAAATTCTCTTGCATTTCTATTTTTTGCTTCTTGAGATAGACAAGGTCCGCAGACTGAACCAAAAAATACAACTTCTATTTGATAAATGTCGGGATCTCTTTCTCTCTCTGTCCATACCTCTCCACAAGAAACATTGAGCTGATCTATCTTCGTCTCTAATCTTCACTTGTAAGAACATTTCTTTTATGTCGGCTGCGAAGGCTATCTTTTTCCTTCTAAAATTTAACAATATTGTAAATAATGAATTATAGAGATCCGGACCTGTAAGAAGATTGTCATTTAAGCTCACACCATTTGCCTTGGACACTGCGTCAAATACTATTCTTAATTTATTTGGTTTGTTTGGGTTAGTCTTGTTCGTCTCTTTTCTGGTTTCGTTGATTGCAAGTTTTCTCACATATCCTTTACTAACATATTCGTCGATTTTATCACAATAAGGTTTGGCATATACTGAATTTTTGTCCATTTTTCTTTCTATGCTCTTTAATTATTGCATTGTTTTTACTCTCCGAAAACGATGTTTCAGATTTCCACAGAAGTCCAGTTTCATATCCATTCCCATTACGTTTCATCGTCTCATTTAAAATGCCTTGTGCTCTTATAGCTTGCTTTGAAAATGAATTTTTATAGGTTTCTTTAATTCCCAATGAATCAATTTGCCACTGCTGTTTAATTAAATTATGAAGCGGAGCTATATCGTCTTCTGCGTGTTCGTACACATGACAAGTAAAGTGACTTTGATTATTTGAATTCCCTGAAGAAACATTTCCATGTAGAACCCATCCCAACAGCGTTTTACTTAAAGACAGATCCGGCGTATTTCTGATGTAGGAATATTGAGAAGAACTGCTATTTATGTCGATACTTTGACTTGGTAACGATACGTTTCTAATAGTTCTAACGTGCCGTAGAAGAAATGATGCTTTACCATGCTTACCTTGTAGTTGTAAACTTACGGTGTTTGAATGTTCTTCTAATTTTATTTCATTATTCGTCCATTGAATACAAAGGGATTGTTCAGGTCCATCTATCGCTAATTGATCTGCCAAATTCGTATCTATCAATGTCACTGTAGAAGCATCGTCAAGTAATGCGTACGTTTCGATAGAACCCTTTGATCCTTTTAAGATTACCGGCAAGATTTTTAATAATACTGTATTACCTGCCTTTAAAATGTGGCAGTTAATTTCCGTCTGACAGTTATCATTTTTAGTGTCGGGTGTCTCTTTAATGTCATTTTTATGTAATAAATAGTGATGTGGCTTCGTACATTGATTTACGCCGCAATTCTTCCTGTACTTACACTGCCTTACACCATGTTTGTCGTTCAGACAAGAAAAACATAAACAATTGGTTCTTACGAACTCCCAACGTTGGTCCACTGAGGAATCTAAAAATTTCTGGCATTTATTAAGCCAATGACTGCCTTTCTTACAAAATCTACATTCATTACTTTTACTTATTGAAAGTGTTGTTTCTCTTTTCTTTTGATGAGTATTAAAGGAAATTTCATATTTGTATTGAGGAATTTGCAATTGACAAGCCGCGTCAGCTTTTCCTTCTAACCAAGAATAAAATTCAATAATTGTTGCCCTTTTCACAAAGATGGTCCTTGTGTGTTCCACCCACATCATCTTGTAGTTAATAGATAGTTTATTGACTAATTCCCCTAAGAGAATTGGATTCGTAAGATGATCGACTTCTTGCAGTGCTTGAATTGTACACACCAGGTTCCGCACAGTATCTGCAAATTCTATTATTGTATATAGTTTGTCTTCTCTTGCAAGTGGCATTCTTTTAACTTTATCTAATAATAAGTGTATAATATGCTCAGTTCGACCAAATCTTTTGCCTAAAACGTCAATTATACTTTTGGCATTTTGAGGTAGTATAAGCATAGATTGGACAACTTCTCTAGCTTTATCTTTTAAACATTTCTGAAGTCGAATTAAGTTTTCACTATCAGTAAGACCACACGTTTCTGTCGTTTTATATTAGCAAATAAAATTAGGCCATTCTATATGGTCGCCATGAAAATAAGGTAATTCTTTTGGTACGGATTGTCGGGAAATGTATTTAGAAAAATCAAATTGATTATCTGTGCTGCCTGCATGGAAATACCTTTGTCAATAATTTTGGAGTTTGATTTCTCCTGTGATTCCTCGTTTTTGAGATAAATCCTCTTGATGGGCTACTACAGTATTTTTGTTAATTTCATCGTCTCGTAAGCCTGGAAGAAGTGCTGTCTGCGCTGGACCTTGGTCAATAATCCATGCTTCTATCCTAGACTTCTGACTGCATTTATCAACATTGTCTGGTGCTGTCTGCATCGTATTCTGATTATTATTGATCCATATTTCTATCCTAGACCTCTGACTGCATGTATCAAGCCTGCCATGTTTTTCATCTATTTGAGCCAGTTTTATGGATAATTCCAATTCGAGACGTTCATTTTCTCGCTCCTCTTGGTGCTTCAACCGCTCCTCTTGATGCTTCAACCGCTCGCGGTCTTCTTGGCGCTTCAACCGCCCGTGCTCTTCTACACGCTTCCTGTCAGAGCGCTGTCGCTCTATTAGAATTTCCATTTCTGCCTCAAGTTTTTGTCGCCTGATTGTATTTGCTTTACTTGAAACTCTAGTCGACTGATGTGATCTGGCTGAATCTTCCCCAGATTTCTTTCTATAGAAATCTGCAGAATTTCCTGTTATACTTGGTTCCTTATCTAGGTCTGCTTCTACCGCAACATCATTTTTATTTTTAAGTCGTTCACTACGTCGAACACCAGACATGATTCCAAGTGCTGACTCTTTTATTTCGAAGGACCAAAATGTTCAGACTATTCAAAGTTTATTAAGAAAAATGTCTTTATTCAAAATAAACGTGTTGACAAATTACAAATTGTTTTTTTAATATATTCAAAAACAAAAGATTAACCCGACTTGATTATATTACATAATTACATCTACAACAGTCGATGTTAAACAAATTAACGCAGCTAAACTTATAAGCCTGTTGAATAAAAACGAAGAAAACAATAGAACGAAATACTAGAAGAAAAATTATCTATACGAACCTTGAGGTGTTAAACGGCTTGTAGATACGTAACTTTTTGTAATGAATGTATTGTAATAAATTATAATAATTGCAATAATTGATTATATCGCACAATTCATTTACAACCACTTGTACAGAATATACGCCAAATTCAAAGTTAAAATCCCCTTGAAAGGAACGAATGCGCGAATTCAAGCGCTGGAATCACAATGCCTTGAACGTTCTAACTTTTACCTCAAAAAGTTTTCAAAGCCGTGTTATCTTATCATGCAGAATTTAAATAGAAAACTAAAAATTCAATAAAAGTTAATGCAAACGCCACCTATTACCCAAACAAAATAATATATGAAATCAAAATTTGTGGCAAACTAGAAAATTGTCACAGATTATGGTATAGCAACTCACCGTATAGCTATTTCCTCCTCCTCTACTTCGTCCAGGAGGAGCATATTCCAAAATTTCTCCAAATTGCAACTGAGATCTTTAAAATAATGCTGTAAATATAAGATACTGCTAGAAACTAATTCCGTTTATCTTTCACGTGGACTCAAAGAAGCTCTTGGCGTATTAACTATTTCTTGAGCATTGCTGGTCAAAGCAACTTCAGATAATGCTAATAAATCTATTTGTTCAAAGTCTCAATGATTCAGTGTAATTTTACCATTAGCTTTTCTGTAAGGTCTTCTGATGCCATTATATAAATAGATTTAGATTTAGCTAACACTAAAACTTCTGCTCCATTCCATTTAAAAGACACACTTACTTTAGGAAATTGTAATTTTTTGCTACCTCCCATTATACTACCAATAAAATGAAAAACAAATTAGAAACTATACTACCACGTACTGCAACTTATATCAGCAAATAAATGCTATATTGTAGTTACTCAAGATACTTGAAAAAAATATCGCTAGCTTTGTTGATATTAAATGTTTTCAAAAATATCCAGGCAATCTCATCTTCTGCTTCTTTCTCAGACATGCTGGCCCATACAGTTACTTTTCCTATTAAATTCTTTGTAGCAAGCTCTTCTCGATTAGTTCCACGAGGGATAGGAACAACAGATTCTTGGGAATATGGTAAACAAACAATGTCTTTACACTTCTCTGCCTTGCAATTACTTTTGGCGTTACTGGCCCTCTTCGTCTTTTTATATTTGCACCCACTGTGTACAGTGTAGGTAGTGAATGTCGACGTGGTCTTGGTAACTGAAGCAAAGTAATATAATGGTATCAGAGGTGTTTAATTATCACATTAAATATAGCAATTAGAATAGTAATTCATACTTCGAACCCATCTTCCGAGTCAACGTTTGCAGCTGATTGTGGTCTAGATATTAAATAAGCAGCAGTGGTTGAACTAGACAGTGAGTTTGCAGCAGTGGTTGAACTAGACGGTTAATTTGCAGTCGATGTATTTCCAAGAGCAGCGGTTACCGCTGAAGTTACGGCACTCGAAATAGCAGCCAACGTTTCAGGACCCATTACTGTCGATTTAATAATTTTAAAGATTTTATTGTCTTGTTACCAATTTACGTAACCTCATATTTCAACGACGGTCAAATTTACTTGGGCGTTATGTATATTGAAATTTCTAGCACATTAACATACAGAATGTCTTTATACTTACCATTGGTCAATAGACAACATACAAACACAAAAATACTTCTTAACTTGTCAATTAGCTATTACAAAAATGTAATGTGGTATTTACCGCCAAAACTGATAAGCAACACATGGCAAGTATTGAAAGAGATCTGTTTAACTCCTTACTTTATCGGCAACTGACACCTTCTGCCTGGTCCAGAGGCCGAACCATCCTTATCCCCAAAGAAGGCGATCGGAGGGACGCTGGAAATTGGAGGCCTATTACTATCGGTTCCGCTGTCCAGAGACTGTTCCACCGCCTCCTCGCCAAGCGACTCACCAAGGCCCTCACCCTGTGCCAACGCCAACGCGGCTTTATCGAGACTGACGGCACACTGCCGAATATGCTCCTTCTGGAACACTACATCCGATCCAGAAGGGTGAGCGAGAAATCTTATAACATTGTTTCCCTGGACATTAAAAAGGCATTCGAGCCCTCCGCCGCTTTAGGGTCCCACCTTTCATGTGCCAATATCTGGAGGCTATGATGCGAGGCGCCTATACCAACATCTTCCTAGGCGGCCTTAAATCGAAAGACATTTTATTTCGTAGAGGGGTGAAACAAGGGGACCCCCTCAGTCCTTTACTTTTTAACCTCGTTAATGATGAGCTTCTGGCCGAACTCAATAACAGCCCCGATGGAGGTTCCTTGGTGCCAGAACTACAAATCTCAGCCATGGCCTTCGCCGATGACCTCGTGCTACTTGCTGATAAAGACCTTCACATGCCCACCTCCCTGAACCACACCACCCGGTTCTTGGAGGCTCGGGGCATGTTTCTCAGTCCAAGAAAATGTTTCGCCATCTCGGCTACCAACTCGAGAGGCAAAGCGTGGTCAGATCTAAACCGCTTTTCAAGATAGGGAATATTTTTATAGCAGCCCTAGCCGATTTAACAACCTTCCGGTACCTTGGACTGCACTTTAGTAGCATATGCACTTCCAAGCTAACCATTTTCAACCTGGTTCGATGGCTGAGAAACCTCCAGTCTGCCCCACTAAAACCGGATCAGAAGCTGACAATTCTAAAAGTACACCTGATACCTCGTTTATACCATGGTCTTCAATCTTCGGCCGTGACGGGTGCGATGCTGAACGAGAGCGACCGGCTCGTGAAAAAGTTTACCAAGCATTCGCTGCATCTCTCAACGCACACCGGCGACCAACATCTTTTCGCCGCCATAAGGGATGGAGGTCTTGGCATCCCCCAGCTTCGTGCGAGAATACCTTACATCCTCTCTAACCGTCTGAAGGCCCTGTCTATGAGGAGCGACTCAACTATTACTACAATCCTTTCCGCTGGTTATGCCCTTGCCTTTAAGACGAGAGTGGAGAGATTGGCGAGGATGGGCAACCCGATTCCGAGGTGGGGGGAAGAAGTGGCGACGCGGCCTTACAGCAAGGGTTTCGAAAGCGCCGTGGAGGATACGGCCAGCCGCTCTTGGTTGATCAATACACCCCAGGGATGGACCGGGAGAAATTTCGTACGGGCTGTGCAGTTACGCACAAACAACTTGCCCACCGCTGGCATCCCTTACAATCCACCGGAGCAGCGGAAATTCCGAGCAGGGTGCGATCGCGTGGAATCACTCTCGCACATCCTACAAGCTTGCCCCGCGAAGCATTACGAACGTCTCTTCCGCCACAATCAAGTTGGTAACGACTTTATCCCTGCCGTAATATAACTTGCTGTTGCCCTCGTAAATATTTTTAATGGAATTGCATCCGTAGAATCCTGCTAGCCCGAGTCCATATTCGAAATCGGGATGCAGATCGATGGGTAAGAAATAATCGACGTTGATTTTGTTGCCCGTGCCCGTCAAGGTGAATGTCTGAGACATGATTAAAGACGAACTATGCCGACACTGTTTTTATTACACTAAGTAAAGCGATATAGACTTTAGATCCTTTGAATGGGTGAGTAACCTGACCAGATGACTCGAGTCCAACAAATCGTAATCGGTCTCCCAATATCTTGTTGTATGAGGAATCGATGATACTAGCCGTAGATCTGGTAAAATACGCCATGTTTCCAGACAGACCTCTGTACTGAGAATGTGGCTAATATTATTTATTCATATATCTTATTTAAAAAATTTAAACAGAGATGTCTGCAAATTACGGTGTTGTATTGTTGCTCCCTTTCGTAATTATATCCGATCTTGCAACCTCGAAAATACTTGAGCACTTCGAGCAGGGGCCCAAGGTCACCAAAGCTGTCGAAATATACGACGTAAGGTCCTCGCTTCTTGTAAGCGACCCAATGAGATCCCGGGCCTTGGGCATTATCCAAATTTATAATTCCACTCTCGTTAATGCGCGGTTTGTGAGGAAGACTGTCGCGCATAAACACTCCTCTAAAATAAGGGACATCTTTCGCGAGATTTCTCAAGTCTTCGTCGGTCAATGACCTTCGAGGCAGTTTTATCAGTTTTTTGACCGGATTTGTAACGTCGTAGATAAAGAGCGTTTCCTTTTTTCCGAGCGCTATCGCTTCCATGACCTGATGATGACGCTCGTTTTCGCCCAGCTGTTTTCTGGCGTCCTTGGCCTCGTTTACCGCCTTTGCTATGCCCGAAGCACCACCGGCAAGCGCTCCAACGGTGCAAAAAGTGGAACGAGAAAGGGTAGGAACCCTCCTTCTTTGGGTAAAGGTATAACCCGGGGAACGATAACGTTTTTCTTGCCTCCCACGCTTTTGACTGCCCTAAACGGGCTAATAGCCCAACCTTTATCATATCCTTAAGCAAGGATGCTCCGGATTTCTTTACAGCTTTCTGAAATTTAGACAGCAAACCAGTTTTAAAGGTGACTTTCTTCTTTGGTTTTATAACCGAGCCCTCAGGTTCGAACACCTGAAATACTCAAGCTTCCCTAACAACTCAGATGCACAACCTGAAAACGTCGATTAACCAAGACAGGCTTTTATTAACCCCATTAAAAACCTGAATTGGATTTTATTAAGCACAAGATCTGCTTGTATTATGCTATTTATAATTTAATATGTTTATCCCTGAAATAAATATTAAACTGGAAGAAATGTATGAATAATAACACCAAATATCCAACAATCAATATATATTAATAAATTAATAAAAATCCAACAAACACAAACAATTGCACAAAAATTACAATGTAGAAATATCATTTAACTTACGTACTTGGAAGTTTGATCACAAGATTATTAATTAACACTTCTAATATTATTAAACAACTTTTGGTTTAAATTAACAAGAAATTATTTTCCTGTTATAAAATACTTTGACAAAGCTCAGAGCTTTCAACTTAAAGCTCTGAGATGTTTCTAGCCCGTAGCTAGAGAACA
Organism: Ctenicera cuprea; assembly: GCA_958336395.1. Taxonomy (NCBI): domain Eukaryota; kingdom Metazoa; phylum Arthropoda; class Insecta; order Coleoptera; family Elateridae; genus Ctenicera; species Ctenicera cuprea. Next base: position 45,298,465 of record OY284489.1, on the reverse strand, counting down.
ACTCTAAACTTTGTGGTGTTCTAGCCCGTAGCTAGCGAACAACTCACTTCCATGAGGAACTAAGCTTTTCCAAATCAATTTTGCATATAAAGTTTTGATGATTGATGTGAATACGTTTTGCATTGAAAAACAATTGAAAAAGGTAATTTCTGACAAAAGTTAATTCCTCATGCAAATTTGCAATATAGCAATTTATAAAAGAATTTATATATCTTCACAATTTGTTGCACATACTTCTAACCTACTTTACCAAAGTTCAAAAAGATTCAGCAAAATTGGTAAACTTAATTACACCATTAAGCTGACTCCAAATACCTAAGCAAGCATGTTGAAATATATGAACTGAACTATGCTATTGCACAATAATAAAGTATGTAAATTATTTAAATACTAGATAAAGAAATGATTTTAAAATTTCCAATAATATATCAAAATACTCTAATTAAGGGCTAGGGTTACAGTTTTTTACAACAGACACCCGTTTTGGGCTTTGATTTTTTACAACCGAATCCCATTTTGGTTTTAACTTCATCGCTGTAGTAACACCCCCACGCAGCCGCATTCTCTCCAATATCGGACTCTCTAGACTTGAATCTTTCCCACGCCCTCTCGGTCAGCTCTTTGTCTGCTTGATGTCTCCTAACCAGATCCTTGTACTTGTTGTAGGCTATGTCGTGTTCCTTGCACGCTGCATCCAAGGGATTTATCCTGTAGATGAGTCCCAGGGCCACAGTACTGGTATCCACCCGGAATATGAAGCTCCACAGGTAAGCTGTTTATCAAGGAGTTGACCACACCCCGACGTCGACGAACGATCGGCATTTAATGGTAACCCGCAGACGTTGGTGGTATATATACATACATATCAAAATGATCCCACCTTCACAATACAAAAAAAACCTTAACGATCTAAATAAGTTACTTTTTAACAATAACTGCTTCGACGAAGGCACAGTCAGAACCCTGAAAAGAAATAATTCTGTCTCTCCTAAATTTTATGGTTTACCTAAAATCCATAAACAAGTCGTGTCATCTATTGACTCTCCTACCTATGGACTGTCTGGTTTTGTTGCTGATATACTCACTCAGGCCTTTCCTGATGTTAAGATGTTAATAATTATAACACCAAAGATTCTTTTACTTTCGCTAATACTTACAATAATTTTCAACTCCCTGGGGGCTTTGTGGTGATCTCCCTTGATGTGGTGTTCTTATTTACCAACATACCGTTAGACCTTGTTTTATCTATAATTAATGAAAAATGGAATCAAATTGAAAATCAATGTAATTTTTCTAAAGAACTATTTATTCGTACTGTTAACTTTATTTTTAATAATACTTACTTTACATTTAATGGCACTTTTTACAAACAGGTTTTTGGCACCCCCATGGGTTCCCCCCTGAGTCCTATTTTGGCTACCATTGTACTGGACCATCTCTTTGTTGATGTCATTCCCAGACTCTCCTTCCAACCTCCGTTCATCAAAAAAAAATATGTTGATGACGTCATATTGGCTGTTCCTTCAGAACAGATCAATAATGTCTTAACCACCTTTAATAATTTTAACCCCCACATTCAATTCACAGTAGAAACAGAAAACAACAATAGTATCCCCTTTTTAGATATGAAAATCATCAGAAACAATAACAACATTCTTTTTATGGACTGGTACAGAAAACCTACCAGTTCAGGTAGATATATAAATTATTTTTCAGTTCAGCCTATCAATCAAAAAATTAACATCATACTTGGTCTAAAAAATAGAATTTTGAATATTGCTCACCCCTCCTTACAAAATAAAAATTTAAAAATTTTGGTTGATATTTTATGCAACAACGGTTATCCGAAAACGTTAGTTAAAAAATTATTATTCAGTAACCCACAACGACCACCCAACATAAACCCAGAAGGAGAAGGACCTGGGAATGACATCTACAAAAGACTCCCTTACATCGAGGGCCTCACCCCTAATTTAATTAAAGTGTTAAAAACTGATCAAATTAAAATAGCTCAATATAATGTCAAAACTGTTTATAATTTATTTTCTAAAACTAAAGACAGGTCTCCTTTGCTTAGTAACTCAAACGTCGTCTACTCCATCCCCTGCGGGGGATGTGAGGGTATTTACATTGGTCAAACTTCACAATGGCTTAAAAACCGAGTTACTCAACATAGGAGTGACTGCAAAATAGGTAAAAATTCTTGTGCTTTATCCACACATAGTAAAACCACTAACCATGTTATTACTTTCAACGATGTCAAAATTTTAGATAAAGAAACAAATTACAAAGGCAGGCTCTTCCTTGAAATGACTCATATATTCAATAATCCAAATTGTTTAAATTAAAAAACAGATAGAGATAATTTAAGTTCAATTTATTCTTACATTTTAAATTTTCACAAGTTTAATGTCAATACCTCTAATATAGATCTATCTGGGGTAGAAATTTAAATTTTCCCGCTTAGTGTAGTTACTTTCATGTTATTGTTCATTATCAATTTTACAATATGTCGCTAAGGTTTTAATCTGACATTCATGTTTTACATCAATTTTAAATTATTCAAACCATCCGTTTGTTTTATATATTAACTCATTTTGATATGTAATTGTTTACAATTTTACTGCTGTGTTAACAAATGTTTTTCCATTTTGCCACTACCTGCAACTTGTTTTCTAGTAAGTTTAAAAATTTGAAGGTTATAGCTTGCTCTTATTTACTGTTGTTTACAATTTTGTAGTTCCCTGAAGAAGAAATAAACTATTTCGAAAGCTTGGATAAGAATAAATAGTTGAACTTATTAGCCCAGACCGATAACCCAATAAAAACGTATCCTTAACGTTGTGACGGTCGTTACTTCCCCTATTCTTTAAAATTACAGATGGGTTTCTTTCAAGATATTACCAGAAACTACGGGCTGGAAACCACAAACCAACTTAAATTATGGGCGTCCTATTCCAACAAATTGGCAAACAAACTAAACAGAAGAATTTTCTTATTAAAATGCAGAAAATCTGGCATCATCCCCAATCACATTTCACAAGCCTCAAAAAACCTGCTTAGCCTCATGAATACACCCAACCATAGGATCAGGAATTCCATCGACACGTTTAACCGCAGGTTAGGGATAAGAGCTTTAAATATTGAAATCAAAATCACTGTATTAAACATTAATCATTTAGAACAATCTGTTGAAAAAATTAAATCTACTTTACTTAACATTTTACCCGCTCAGGTTTTTGCTGAATTTGCTCGCAGAACGTACATAAATTTCAAGAAAGAGTTTTCCAAAGTAAAAAATGTCAACATTAATAAATTCAAAATTTTAAAAAATAACAGTATGAACAAAAAAATGTTTTTCGACAACAGTAAATGGTTTGTCAACTTGACTCGGGAGGAATTCCCTGAGGATGTCAAAAACCTACTGTCACTAGGGCCGAAATTTAGTTTGCCGGTTTTAGCTAAAGAATTACCTACCTCAAAATTGTTGGCTGATGTGGAATCAATTCTTGAGAGATCGCCACAAAGCAGCAAAGATATTTATAGAGCGAAAGTCACCAATATTATAACAAATTTTTTAGATTCACGGGTTAATGACCTGGGGGGGGGGGTATGTCTACAACAATTCCAGACGGTTTATAAAAGAACATCCTAACATTCTTATCACCAGAGCAGATAAAGGGTCTGTAACTGTTGCGATAAACAAAGAAGATTATGTTAATAAAGCCAACGTTCTCTTAAGCGATGAACAAATTTACAAGGTTCTGTAAGGTGATCCCACCTTCACAATACAAAAAAACCTTAACGATCTAATTAAGCTACTTTTTAACAATAACTGCTTCGACGAAGGCACAGTCAGAACCCTGAAAAGAAATAATTCTGTCTCTCCTAAATTTTATGGTTTACCTAAAATCCATAAACAAGATGTACCCTTAAGGCCCATCGTGTCATCTATTGACTCTCCTGTCTGGTTTTGTTGCTGATATACTCGCTCAGGCCTTTCCTGATGTTAATAATTATAACACCAAAGATTCTTTTACTTTCGCTAATACTTACAATAATTTTCAACTCCCTGAGGGCTTTGTGGTGATCTCCCTTGATGTGGTGTCCTTATTTACCAACATACCGTTAGACCTTGTTTTATCTATAATTAATGAAAAATGGAATCAAATTGAAAATCAATGTAATTTTTCTAAAGAACTATTTATTCGTACTGTTAACTTTATTTTTAATAATACTTACTTTACATTTAATGGCACTTTTTACAAACAGGTTTTTGGCACCCCCATGGGTTCCCCCCTGAGTCCTATTTTGGCTACCATTGTACTGGACCATCTCTTTGTTGATGTCATTCCCAGACTCTCCTTCCAACCTCCGTTCATCAAAAAAAAATATGTTGATGACGTCATATTGGCTGTTCCTTTAGAACAGATCAATAATGTCTTAACCACCTTTAATAATTTTAACCCCCACATTCAGTAAATAAATCACAAGTGAGGAACGTGGAGATGTTACTCTGGTGTTTTATATCTTCCGGTGGCTGCAATCAACCCGAAATCCGCATGCGTAGGAATTTGTGATTCGAGTTGGTTTGTCACCCTTGTTTTAAATAATTATTTGGGCCAGGGCAAGCGAAGGGGTGTCCGCTCAATAATTGTTTACAGGTGATCTAAAAGTAAGAATTACCGAAGTTCAATTTACAAAATAAATTGCATTCATTTTCCCCGAAACAGATTATAAATAAGCCGAATACAGTTAACCACTCAGCTGACTAAGCGAAGACAAGTTTAACTATAAATATAAACCCGTTGGGGTAAAGATTAATGCAGGGGCGAATAATTAGGCAACGTAAGTTCATACCTGTAGTATTTCAAATACAGTCACCGTTAAAGATACTCGCAGGGCTACTAGTTTTCCGTACACATAAGCGACACAGGTCACAGTAAACGTGGTGTATAATGTGGAAGCACCCACTAACGTTATGTTCGCTTCATTGTGTCGGAAATAATGCTTATTTGCTTGTTTAGCCCACAATCCGTTCGACAGTGACATTTTGAGCTGTCAATAGGTAAATATTGCAGCTCGAAGGCGTAGGAACGTGCGTTCGCACCGAATCAAATTCTCACCGGATCTAAACTTTTAAACTCCAACCCAAGAAAACGTTTATATGCCAGAATTGTAATTTTATTTCTATATTGTACAGATTTTTTGGAAATACGTAATTTTTAGTAACCATTTATTATATGTACATAGCTAAGCAAATTATAATTATTTTTCACCCGTTAATGAGTTGCAGTCTAATTTTATTTACTAGTAAGGGATTACTGTTGAACCTTGGACAACCTCCATGCAGCTATCCGACAAAAATATAAATAATTTAGCGTACAGCAACCACCCAGAGGTTTGCAACGTTACACCACTAAAGATTTACCCATTCCAAAAAATTTAGCCGATGTGGAAAACATTCTGGATAGGTTACCACAGTACAACAGAGATATTTTCAGAGCTAGGGCTACTAACATCATAACGAATTTTTTACTAACACCCTGCAGCTTCACTGCAGAGGGTGATGCCTTCGACAAAGCCAGACAGTTTCTTAAAGAAAATCCAGATACCCTCATTACAACGGCAGACAAGGGCTCAGTCACCGTGGCCATCACCAGGACCAGTTACGTCAAAAAAATAAACGATCTTCTCAACGATGATCGAACTTACGTGGTACTTAGGGGAGATCCCACATTCACCACTCAGAAGAAAAACAATGAGTTAATAGCTTTACTACAAACTAATAACTGTGTCGATGAAGCCACGGCTAAACTCCTAAAGGTTAACAATGCGGTAACACCGAAATTATACGGGTTTCCCAAAATACATAAAGAAAATACACCACTGAGACCCATTGTTTCGTCCATCAAATCTCCAACCTACAAGCTGTCTGGATTTGTGGCTGACATCCTCTCAAATGCCTTCAGCAACCTTAATGATTACAATACCAAAGATTCCTTTGAATTTGCCAGCACGTTTAATAACTTTCAGTTACCTCCAGGTACTGTGGTAATCTCTTTAGATGTTGTCTCGTTGTTTACTAATATCCCTTTAAATTTGGCCATTTCATTAATTAATGATAAATGGAACTTAATTGAACCGTGCTGTAATTTTAATAAGGAGCTTTTTCTACAAACTATTAATTTTATTTTCAATAACACATATTTTTCATTCAATAATAAATTTTATAAGCAGGTTTTTGGCACCCCCATGGGATCACCCTTGAGCCCCATAGTGGCTAATATAATTATGGATTCTTTATTTGATGATATCATCCCCAGGTTGCCCTTTCAGCTTCCTTTTATAAAGAAGTACGTAGATGATGTAATAACTGCTGTTCCTTCAGAACAAATTAATGAAACTTTAAATATTTTTACCAATTACAACCACCACATTCAATTCACTATAGAACAAGAAAATGACAACAGCATCCCCTTTTTGGATACTAGGATTATCATAGGTGATAATGGTGTATTGGTCCTCGATTGGTATCGAAAGCCTACCAATTCGGGGAGATACATCAATTATCATTCTAACCACCCCATCAATCAAAAAATTAACATCATATTAGCTCTAAAAAAAGAATATTAAAAATTTCACACCCGTCACTACATAATAAAAATTTAACATTCATCTGAAATTTTTCTCAATAATCGCTACCCTAAAATTTAATCAAAAAATTGCTGTTTAGTACACCTAATCCTCAACCCAGGAACCCTGGAGGGGTGACTGGGGGTGACATCATTTACAAAAGGTTACGCTTCATAAATAACTTAAGCCAAAATTTATGTAAAATTTTGAAATGCGACCAGGTAAGAATAGCAAAATACAACTTGAAAACGGTCCGTAGTTTATTTTCTGTAACCAAAGATATAACTCCTGTGTTGAATAAATCTAACGTTGTGTACTCGATTCCCTGCGGGGAATGTGATAAGATCTATATAGGCCAAACATCCCAATGGCTAAAAAATAGAGTTACTCAACACAGGATACGCATTACTTTAAACAGTCTGTTGCAAAAATTAAAAGACGGATTTCAATGTTCCGGAAGCAAGACCTCTTTACGACGAATGTTAAAAACATTGGGTTTTCGCTGGCGTGTTACACAAAACAATCGCAAACTCTTCAAGAAAAATCAGATATCAGAGACCTCCGTATTAAATATTTAGAAAAATTAAAGTTGTAAAGGCAACAAAATATAACAATTATTTACATGGACGAAACCTACCTGCATGGTTCTCATACAAAATCTCATAGTTGGTCAGGCAAAACTTCGAATGGTTTACTCAGCACCATATCAAACGGCCATCGATTAATCATGTTACACGCCGCACAGAGGGGAATTTTCCAGATTTCGTGGCCAAAACAGCAAAACTAGAAAATACCCCTTATTAGCTTAAACGACATTTTATTATGGGGGGGGGGGGCTGCTGTCTATAAAATGTCGTTGTTTACGAATTGTTATCGAGCCGTGTTGACATGTCATGACACGTTAAATTTGACTGTTGGTGCTATCGGGCGAACGCAATAGTTTTAATATTCTCACACTCACGCAGCTCCTTACATTTTCTGCTAAAATTAAATACGTTTTTGTGGTGAACTGTGTTAAAATGGATAAAGGTACGTAAAACATTGAATCTGTATTGTATTTAGTTTGCGTCACAAATCTATTCACCTCAAAAAGTGAATGCAATTTTAGTTTTATTTTTTCTTTGACGGTTTTAACTAATTTTTTAGCACTTTTGAGCAAACTATTTAAGTAGATTTCGTAGTCCTGTCATGATTGTATTTTAAAACAATTCGAAAATTTTGCGCGAATTTGCGCATTTTGGAAAAAAATTCATTTTGTTTAAGCTATACGAAAATGCATGTTTTCGTTATTTGGAAATTACCTTGGTTGTTACAGGTTTGGCAAAGCGGTTTATCAGCATAAGCAGGAAACAGTTATACAATACTATAAATCAAAGTCCTTCTCAAAAATTTGGTGTTAAATCTATGTATTTACGGAAATTTGTAATGGAGACAACATGTTGCCCACCCACAGAAATACGTCATATTAAAAAAGTGTTGGCACAATTTCCTTTCCAATTTAAAAGAAAATGGCAAGCTGCGGAAAGAGTGATCGTTTTCTTGTAGGAAACAATGATTGGCTAAATACAAAACTAAACTTTCCATTTTACGGATCTCAGAGAAAAGGTTAGGTCCTAGGGTTGAGTTTGGCGAAGGTAGTGAACGGTCAAAACGACGAAAAACTAAAATGTTACGATGCGAAGTAACTCCAGCAGAACTAGCCTATGCTGCTCAGATGAGTTTGCGGTCACAGGGGCATGTGGATGTTGCAAACGTCATTAAAGACGTGACATTTTCAACGCCAAATAGGGCTACCAGATATAGAAAAGCCTTCAGAGAGAGTGCAGAAAGTAGCAACCAACTTTCCGCCGATAAAGCCCTCTCAGTGATTATCGAAGGGAAATTAACGAGACACCAATATAATGTCATGCGGTCTTCAGCACGCGAAGCCAACTCAAAAGTGTTCCCGAACTACGAAACTGTAAGGGAAGCTAAAAAATTATGCTACCCGGAGAGCATCCTGATAACTGAGCAGCTCGCAGAAGTAAAATTACAAAATCTGCTAAATCATACTACAAGACGCATCATACAATTTCAAAGTGAAGTGATTAAAACATTGACACCTGAACAGCTAAATGATTTGATTTTGATTTCCAAGTGGGGATGTGACGGATCCTCAGGACAAAGTCAGTATAAACAACAATTTGAGGATGCGACTGTTTCTGATGCGAATATATTTTTGACGTCTTTGGTACCTCTACAAATTATATGCGATGCACCTGACCCGCAAAATAGATTTATCTTGTGGAAAAACCCACGTCCTTCCTCACCCAGATTTTGCAGACCTATAAGGTTGCAATTTGTCCATGAAACTGTGGATGTAACAGTAAATGAGATGAAACATATTGAGCGACAAATAAACGATCTGCTCCCTTTTTCAGTTACAAGTGAAGAAAAAGAAATTTCAGTGAAACATAAGTTGATTTTTACCATGATAGATGGCAAAGTCTGCAATGCGGTATCATCAACAAAGTCTACACAAAGATGTTACTTGTGTGGTGCCACATCCAAAGACTTTAATAAAATAGTTCAAATCTTACTGAGAAAAGTTGACGAATCACTGCTGCGTTTCGGATTATCGTCCCTACATGCGTGGATCCGGTTCTTTGAGTGTCTGCTTCATTTGTCCTACAAATTAAATATTGGAAAATGGCAGGTCCGACAAAAAGAAGATAAAATAAAACTGGAACACAATAAGAGAGAAATTCAGGAGCAGTTTAGGTTACAGTTGTCACTTATCGTAGACCGTCCCAAACCTGGATATGGAAGTACTAACGATGGTAACACGGCTCGTACCTTTTTTGAAAACGCTGAAATATCGTCTAAAATTACTGGGGTAAATTTAGATATTATAAACAGATTTCACGTAATTTTGCAAACTATTTCAAGTGGTTTCGAAATTGACAACATTAACCCTTTCAGTCACGGCGTCCCTTGGGAGGGACATCATTTTCTCATATGCGCAATAGCTTTTGCCGACGAGATTTAGACCCGAAATCACGTTGTACCTCTGGAGGGACATCCCATATACCAATTCCAGTAAGTGGTGTGCTCTAATCGTAATTTGCGGAACTAACAGTAATACTGTTGTATTAGTTGCTGGTGTTGTTTCATGCTGAGTAATATAGAGCTGTGTTTGTTGTTATTGTACAGTTATTGTTTTTCACGGAAATTGTTTATAATATCGATTGTTGGTAAGTAAGTAGAAGCTTTAATTGACTTGTTTATTAGGAATTTATTTGAATATACGTTTTGGACGGCTTGCTATAATTTTGGAAATTCGCGTGTCCTTATGAAGGGACAAACGTACTTGGTGGTACCAAATTTAGTCCTAACTTCTAATTTATTGTTTTGATCATTATATACTTTTACTAGTTTGGGATCTTAGAAAAATGATTTTGTTTAGGTATAAAAGATGCCGAAGTATCTGACAGAGAAAGAGCTTTTGGATCTCTTATACAATGATGAAGATTCTGAAATCGGAGTGCTATCAGATGATGAGGATGATGGCTGGGGAGATGGGGATGAGGGAAATTCGATGGAACACATCGGTGATGCAGATGTTGAAATGCCCGAAGATGCTAACGTAGATAGTAACGAAGAGGATGAGGATGCACTGGTTGCTACCGAAGAACAAGAAGCAACTAGTATACCACATAGTAACGAGAAGGCCGCCATGGACAAAAAAATGCGGGTTACACAGTTTTTTGAAAAGCATGACCTAACGGAGAAAAAAGATATCAAATGCATGAAAAATGTCACATTTGAGACTCGTCCAATAAACTGACATACTGCGATTGTCTCCGATGTTACGGAGTTACCACCTCCTAAAGATTTCTTCACAAACTATATTACTGATGCCATAATTGAGGAAATGGTTGAAATGACCAATTTATACGCCGTTCAACACAATATTGCTCGATTTCCCCCCACAACTGCTGCAGAAATTAAGAAATTTATTGGAATTCATATTATAATGGGAAATTTGAATTATCCGCGAGGTAGAATGTATTGGCATCCAACAATTGGTATTCCGATAGTGAAGAAGAATATGGCTATCAATAGATTTTCGAAATTACGCACGACAATTCACTTAGTTGATATTACTGCTCGAGGAGAAAATATGGATAGATTATGGAAAGTTCGTAGTATATATGATTGTATTAGAAGTAGGTGCGCGGAATTGCAACTGGAAACTCACCTTTCTGTAGATGAACAAATAGTGCCCTTCAAAGGCCAAATAAATATCAAACATATAAAAAACAAGCCGAAAAAGTGGGGCATAAAAATTTACGTTTTGGCGGGGCAAAGTGGGCTAATTTATGACTTCATTATATATCAGGGATCTACTACCGAACTAAAAGAAGAGTTCTTGCACTTTGGTGCATCTGCTGCAATTGTAATGCAATTAGCGGAAAGGATAGGTACCGAGAAAAATCATGGCCTCTTTTTTGATAATTATTTTAGTAATTACCATTTATTTCAATATCTTTCTTCTAAGTCTATCCTAGCTGTTGGAACTATACAAGTACAACGATTTTGTCGCCCTGAATTGCCTACCGATAAAGATCTCAGAAAAAGAGGAAGGGGTTCATGTGATATCGCCCTCAGTACTGATGGTGTTGTAATAACGAAGTGGTTCGATAATAAACCAGTACTGATTGCTTCCAATTTCGTGGGAGTCGGGAAAATGGACAATTGCAGAAGGTGGGATAAGACCACTAAGGCTTATATTGAAGTTCCTAGACCAGAAGCAAATCGACTGTATAACAGTAATATGGGAGGCGTAGATAAGTTAGATTTCCTACTTAGTATCTATCGATCTTATAGAAGATCTAGAAAATGGACGGTACGTATGCTTACGCATGCATTAGATTTGGCACTGGTAAATTCGTGGATCGAATACAGAAATCAAGCTCGGGCTCTTGGTGTGCCCGAATTAAGAATTGCCGATTTGTTAGCATTTCGCCAAAGCGTTACGGAAAGTTTAATATTTTGCAAACCCGCACCACAAAGGGCCGTCCAAGTGATCAGGAACAACCTGCTTCTAGCAAAAAGAATTATGCGGAAACAGAATTATGCGGAAACAAAACCAGTGACAGAAATGCGCTATGACGGTTATGGGCATTTTCCGCAGTATGACGAGAAAAATGATAACACCCGTTGTAAAATGGAAGGCTGCAAGAATAAGACACATATGTTTTGCACCAAATGTAAGATTCATTTATGCATTATCAAGGACAGGAACTGTTTTTTTAATTTTCACAGGAAGTAAAATAGTAAATATTTCAAAGTATGAAAAAATATTATCTGAATGTTGTTAATTAAACTTTAATTTTTTATACTAATTCTGTAACACTAGCAATTGCAATATTAAAAATTCGAAAAGTATAGGTATACAACCCAGTATTATTATTTATTACCATATCCGTAACAAAACTTCTGAGTCGTACAGTCACACTGTCCATCATGAGGGACATTACGTAACTCAAAAACCAAAAATGATAAGACAATTTGACAAGCGTCAAAAATCATACAAAAATACACTTAACCAACGTGCCAAATTTCAGAATTTTTTTAAAAGTATTTCTAGTTGCGTGACCGAAGGGGTTAAATTTAAAGAGTTCACACTAGAAACGGCAAGAATGTACGTATCGGAGTACCCATGGTACTATATGCCGACAACCATACACAAGATATTAATTCATAGCCCAGAAGTAATATCGTCGGCAATGCTTCCTATTGGGCAGCTTTCCAAAGAAGCCCAAGAGGCCAGAAATAAAGACATAAAACACAGTATCGAGAGGGATTTTCACGTAAATTTTCTAGAAGACAAACCATGGAAGATGTTTTCAATTTACTTTTGGTATCATCAGATCCTTATATCTCGAGTATAAGGCAACTTCCTAGAAAAAAATATAAATCTTTTTCTAAAGATGTTTTAAATTCGCTGTCCACACCAGTGGCCGCTTATAATACCATTGAAAGAACAGTTGAAAAAATTGATCCTTTTGGAATTGGAACATCAAAGGCCACCAATGCAGCTTTAGACACATCAGAAGACATCCATCAAATTGATTCAGACGCGTCATCGGATGATGACGACACATCATACATGTATTAGAAGATAGATCATTTTTTATATTAGTATATAACTTGATTATTGTTGTTTTTGTTTTCTACTCTAGATCATTTTTTACATTAGTATTCAACTTGATTATTGTTTGTTTTTGTTTTCTATATAATTTATATCGCATAACATACTCTTGTACTTGTACAATAAACTAACTGAGTTATTATTTGTTTTCTATGACCTAATTGTAATGTATAGGTTTGACAACGAAATCTGGAAAATGTGCCTCGCCATTTTGTTTTGCGTAATTTATTGACAGGATTCGTAAATAACGACCCTAAAATAACACAATATCTATTTTCATCGACGTAGGATAACATTTTGAGAAACTTTTCCGCCATATTGAATCCGCTATTTTGTTTTTCGTAATTTACACACCGGCTTCGTAACTAGCGACCTTAAAAATGTACAGGTATAAATTTTGGTGGAAATCGGATAAATTTTAGAGTTTTGACAAGCTTTTCTGGAAAATTCCCCTCTGTGCGCCGGTGGGGAAAACATTGGATTTGTAAAAAATGCTCTGCTCATATTGAAATCGGGCACAAAAACTGGTGATTATCATAATGAGATGAATTTTGAGAATTATGAGAAGTCGCTGAAAGAAAAACTTATTCCAAATCTACCTAAAAACTCCGTGTTGGTAATAGACAATGCACCGTATCATAACGTACAAACAAACGCAGCGCCAAGTAGTAATTATAGGAAGCAAGTTATGATTGATTGGCTAACAGAACCGGGCATATCTTGTTCACACGCTATGACCAAGATACAATTGTATGAAATAATTAAAAGTATAAAACAACAACACCGTCAGTTTAAAATAAACACAATCTTAGAAGCACTGGTCATACTGCTTTAAGATTACCCCCTTATCACCCTGAATTAAACCCAATAGAGATGATATTGGGGATAGTTAAAAATGATGTGGCATCACAAAATGTCACATTTAAGTTGGAGGACGCGAGAAAACTTGCTGAAGAAAAATTCAACCAAATCAATGAAGAAACATGGAATAAAATGTGCGACCACGGGAAAAGCACAGAGCAGAAGTTCTGGGAAAGCGAACATGTTATAGACATAATAACATACTCTTTAGCGATACATGTGAAAAATGATAGCTGCGACAGTGATTTTGGTTTTGGGTTTAGTGATTCCGACAATGACGATTGATATTATACTTGCAACTACTAATTGATTTATACAAATAACTTTAGGGAACTCCAATAGTTTATTTGTTAATATCACCATCCATTATTGTTCTGCACTATGGGAAAAATAAGATTCGGAAGTAAATTAAACTCCTATAATAGAGGTTTTTTATTACATTTCTAGTTTCTTTGCTGTATTTTTTATACGTAACCTAAATTATCGTTAATCCCTCCACAAAGCAAACTGTTTCTAACCTTATGGCGCACGGCCTTTTAATTTGTCAAAAAATCCACAATTTCTCGTAAACCATAAATAAATTGACTTTTTAGTAGAGTGTACCACACTGTACAACAGCCGATTAGAGCTAGTTTAAGTTACGACTACCGACGAAACAAAGCGTAAGTAGCCGAATTAAGGCCCACTAAAATTTGCAAGGTTAGGTGGCACATGCTGTACTACATTTAAGTAAAATTTTTAAATATTAGAAATCTAGTTTCCATAGGGAACAATGCACTATCTGATAGCTATATGGGTAGGCTTTATAACCATCATTTGTTTGTGTTGCTCACATTAAAACGTCAACAATGAAACGTAAAGAAAGTTATTATCTAGCAAAAAATATAGTTAATTTTTATAAATCTGCCGGAAATTTTGACAAGTCGGTTACATATAAACGATTTTCAGAATTAGGAGTGGCAAAGTCGACCATATATAATGCAATTCGGAGGTACGAAGCTGCCGGTGCTGATAATTACAAACCTCTACTTGGCAGACTGCCAACTGTAGCTACAGCTAAAACGGTACGTACGTGGTAAGTCCATGCAGTCTGTTAGAAACCAACAAAATATTAAATTATATTGTGATGAAGAAAAGTTACAAAAAGCGATAAACAAACCTAATTTTAAACATAGAACTATATTCAGCAAACACCTGGCAGCAGTTCATAATTATAAAACCAAAGTATTGTTTAATAAACCAATTTATTTTGGGCAAGCTGTATAAGATTTGTCGAAATTGTTAATGTATGACTTCCATTACAATGTAATTAAAGAAGAATTTAATGAAAAAATAACACTTCTTAATGGAGATACCGACAGTTTCATATATGAGATTAAAAACGCTGATTTCTATGAATTTATAAAACACAATCCCGACTATTTTGATACATCTGATTATCCAAAAAGCCATCCATTATATTCTGATAAAAATAAGAAAGTAATAGGAAAATTCAAAGATGAATTGAATGGTATTAAGATGTTAGAATACGTAGGTTTAAGGTCAAAAATATACAGTTACAGAACAGAAAATTCTGTTTCGCGAAAATTAAAGGGCATCAAGAAAGCAGTATTGAAGTAAGAAATAAGTTTTGAAGATTACCAAAATTACTTATTTAATCAAAAAAAATACTTTCATAGACAGAAAGTGATCAGGAGTCATAAACATGATATTTTTACTGAAGTCTCTAAGTTGGTAAGGTGATAAAAGACACCTTTTACCTAATTCTACAGATACATTAGCATATGGACACGTATTAGTATCATGGATACGCTCATGGACATTGTCGAATTAAGTAATCGCTAGTTTTTATTAGTGTTAAGTAGTAAATTAAGAAAACAATAATAACAATCAATGATAATAAATGTAAGAATGAAAATATAATTTTTAATTTATTAACTTGTTGAATAAGACTTGAAAAGTTTTTTCGAAATTTTGGATATTCTTCGTTCAATACATCTAAATTCTTGAATAGAGTACTTTCCATTTAATTTACAATTTTTGAATCTTTTAATTTATTGCTCTCATATTTTTATTATGTCTTCCAAATATTTTCAGAGTTCTTTTCTTTACATCATCGATGTTTGATGGTATTACTACTGTTTTGTTTCTTAATTCTGCTAATTTCTTCGGATCATAATTTATATTCCAGTTCATTCATCTATTTTATTATTAGCAGACTCTAGTTCACAGTCAGTCATAATTAATTGTTCAAGAAATAAATTAGCAGCTTTTCTTGCAATATATTTATCTGGGCAGTGGAGGTTTCGTCCCCGTAATGACAGTTAATCCTAATCCTATACAAGTAACTTTTAAGCCGCATAGACGTTTCGTCCCGAAAGATAACAGTCCATGATAAGGAGGGCAACTAAGCGTAATTAAGGAACAAATAGAAACGGTTGTTTTGTCGGGCAACCCTATCTCCCGTCAGGTTAATTCTGTTGATTACGAAGTCGTAGGCGTCCTATAATCCCTGTCCTGAACTCCCGTCAGGCCTAAGCATTGGTGATTAAGCAAAGAAGCTATGATAATGATCATGTAGGTAACTTAAAATATTTCCAATATCTTTAATAACATTTTCTAAAATTCTGGATACCAATTAAGAAGCTAGTGATAACGGATGTCCACTAGGAATAACTGCCGACACTTATATAAAAATAAACCGTGCAAAGGCATCCCACAGCAGAATCATCCGCAAATCGGTTCAGCGCCGGCAGGACTTTGTTAAAAACAAAATTCTACAATATAATAATTACAAATTTCTAGATACGATTTCATAAAATGTGTTTTCTATAAATTTACAATAGTTTGTTAACTTTAGTTTAACTTCTAAAATATGTGTGCCTATATTTTATATGTATTTAGTTGTAGTTTTAACGACCGGCGTCCGGTTGGCTATGTATCATTTTGAAATAAATTTTAGGCAAATTTTATATAGGTCTGATGTGATCATTTCATTTAAAAACCGGTATATACTGTATCAACTTGACTTTAAACCGCGTGCGTCATTATTCTGACGGGAGTTCAGGATGAGGATTAAGTTATTGGCCCAGGTAAGAATTTCTGGACGGGAGTTAAGGAAAGGGATTATTTCTCGATTGACCGCTGACGGGAGTTAGTGTGCGTCCTGTTTTGTAACCAATACAAATAGGTTGCTTTGTTTAAAGTATGCAAATAATAAAATGTTTGTGAAAAATATTTTAGTTTCTTATTCTGCCCCGAGCAATAAACATGGAAAACTTACAAGTGTTGAAAAGTCTTAGTCGTCGAGGGCAAGTGTCTTTAATTGTCAATAATTACAAGTTTAATTTTAAAAGAGATCGTGCTTCCGGTGAAAAATCTTGGCGGTGCCGTACCCCAAAATGTTTAGCAACAATTAAAACTGTTGGTGAAGACTACAATATAGTTAAGTGTAGTTTGGAGCATAATCATGCTGAAATGTCTGCTACGACAATTCAAAAGGAAGCCATTTCAGTTGCTGCTAAACGGAAGGCCGTCGACGACATTAGTTCGAATCCTAATAAAATTTTGCGACAGGTCTTGTGTGATAACACTCCAAGTGACGCAATTCAGTGCAGCGATTTATCAAATATAAAAAGGATTATGTATAATGCTAAGAGAAAACTTCTCCCGCAATTACCCAAATACCGCCAAGAAGTGCATGCAGCAGTAAAAAAAATGTGTCCTATTTTAACCAACAGAAAGGAAGACTTTGTCGTGAACAATGAGGAAAACTCCCAAATAATCATATTTTCCTGCAATAATAATTTAGTGTGGCTATCCAAATGTGAAACTGTTTTCATTATTGCCCAAAATATTTTTTGCAATTATTTACTATATTTGGACATCTAAATGGACATTACGTCCCGTTGGTGTTTTGCTTGCTAGCAGATAAATGTACGGAAACTTATAGCAGATGTTTTAAAATAATCAAAGAGCAGTGCAACATCATAGGGTATAATTGGTTTCCGCGAGCGTTTGTGGCTGATTTCGAAAAGGCCATCCAAAAATTCCATACTATTAGAGTGGCCTGATGCTGAAATCATTGGCTGTCGTTTTCACATCAGTCAAGCTTGGTGGAGAAAAATACCGCAGCTAGGCCTTGCAAAGGAGTACAAGGAAAAAACGGAAATTGGAAAATGGTTGGGTTATTGCTTTGGTCTTTTATTTTTGGGTAATATAAGCTCCTTCTATTAAAGAAAAACTTTTACTAAAATATTTTTTTTTTATTTTAGAACCTCAGGACGTCGGCGTCGGAGACTGTTTTGTTTTCGATTTATGTTCGATTCAGCCAAATGATGAGAAGATTCAAAAATTTTCAGATAATTTGGTTGATAACTATATTTTAGAAGGATCGTCATATCCCCCACATATATGGACAGAAAAAACAGCTTCCACTACGCGTACTACTAACGCCTGCGAATCGTTTCACAGCTTCTACAATAAAAGTTTTAATTGCGCCCACCCGAATATATTTATGTTCGTTGATTTTTTAAAATCTTATAAAAGTGAAATATACATTAAATTGCAAAGCACTAATAAATCCTATAAACCTAACTCGGATACACAAAAACGGGAATGCTACTTAAAGGCCAGAATAGCTGAGTTAGACAATAATAAAATATCACGACTTCACTTTGTAAAAATATCGTCACATTATTTTAGCAATATTTTATAATAAATTATGTATGTATTAAGTAATAACTAATAAATGTCTAAAATCTACAACTTTTATTTATTATGTCTAATGTGTTAATTTTTCTTTGGGGACGAAACGTCAAGAGGGATTAACTTACATATTTCGTACCGGGGACGAAACGTCAATGAAGCTTAGCGCTAATCAGGTCTTTGGGACGAAACGTCAATAGCCCATTTATCTACTACTTCTTGTTTGAAACCAACTATAAGAATTTTCAGTCGAATTATTATGGGAAATCATCAAATAATTGCCTATTCAGTTACAACACTTCAAAGATGCACCTATTTTTGTTATCGACTGTTCCAATCAGCCGATATCGCTAAAAGTCACCTATAGATATTAGTATAGAAGTGGAAGCATCAACAAATTTTGAAGCAGACACAAAACTATGCTCTTATTTTACATGAAAGTGTGATGCAATAAAATCCGTTTACTGAAATGGTTACACATGTCGTTGGTAGGGATTAAGACGACGACAAAGGAACTGGGTGTGAGTGGGGAAAAAACGTATATATAAGAATCACAAGTTTGTAATGCTTTTAAAGTCTTCAAAAATGTGGATGTGTTACGATTCAGAATTGTGCTCACCAATCACACCGCAAACACCAACAGAGTTGTTGGAAAATCTAGAACATCTATTCAGATCTCTAGAATTTGATAGATCGCACGCTGCAATATACGACTATTACTTCGATGATGACATTGTAAGTAAGTTAAACGATGAGGTCGAAAGGTGTAGAGCTGCCGAGCAGGTGTGTTGTGATTATGAAGACAATAATCAAAAGTGTCTTCCATGTTTATATAATGCGCTTGTTAGCTGTGGTGTAGAACACCATCTTAATCAGCTAACAAAGTTTATGTCGAAACACAATCAAACACACCATGAACATCAACATTCGGCAGCAACAGCAGCTACAGCAGAAGCAGCAACAACAAAAGAAACCGATAATGGTTGCAGCCAGCATCAGCAGCACAGCAGTGATAACAATATAAACAGCAAATTATATTAACCGCTTAACGATCTTACCCGAGTGAACTCGGTTTACCAAAATAGGTATTTTTTTCGCTTACCCTAGTTCTACATCTAATTGGCAAAACAATAACTTCCGATGAGCGTAGAGTATTTTTTCCGCTGGTTATTCTCCAAAGTGTAGTAAAAAAGCCTGAGTTACGGCATTATTGGACCAAAAACCCTTTGTTGTACACGCCTTTTTTCCGCAAACCATGTCATGCAAGAGGTTTGAAGCAATCAAGAAACATCTCCATTTCTCAAATAATGATGAATACCTTCCGGAAGAACACCCTAATCCCAAACTAAATAAAATCTGGCCCATCTATGAGAGGTTATCAACTAAATTTCGAGATGCAGTTGTTCCTTATTGATGAAAGCCTTCTTCTCTACAAGGTCAGACTTGGTTGGGTGCAGTACTTGCCATTGAAAAGAGCTAGATTCGGAATAAAGACATATTTACTATGTGAATCAAAAAGGGGTTATGTCTGGAACTTTTTCATATATACTGGCAAAACTACAGTGCTTGATACGGAATACGAAGATTATCCAGTGACATCTCAAGTAGCAATGACTTTGACAAAACCACTACTAAATCAAGGTTATTGCCTAACTATGGATAATTTTTACAACTCACCGGAGCTCGCGGACCTACTAATTTCGAAAAAAACATATGTATATGGAACACAAAAACTGAACCGAAAAGAAGTACCCAAAGAACTAAAAACGAAAAAACTGAAGAAAGGAGAAGTAATTGGATACCGGAGAGGCAAGGTTTCTACAATAAAATGGAAAGATAAAAAGGACGTTTCCCTAATTTCCACGGTACATACAATTGCTACTGTAGAAGTCGAAAAGAAGGGGAAAAAATAAAGCCTAATGTTGTTGTTGATTATAACGATACTATGGGAGGGGTTGATCGCGTTGTTCAACATTTGGCAGATTACGCTATCCCAAGGAAAAGGGGAAAAAATATTACAAGAAAATTTTTTTACACCTTTTAGATTTAGCATTATAGAACTCCTTTGTAATCTACGGTAAAACTGGAGGGAAAAAATCAGCGTTACTATACAGACTAGAAGTGGTGCAGCTTCTTATCGAAAAGTATCATCAACCTGACTTATCCCCCAGAAGAGGACGTCCACCGACAATTCTTACACCCATTCGACTTACAGCACGTCATTTTCCCGAGTATGTACCTGCCACAGAGAAAAAAACGAATCCAACGCGATAATGCGCAATATGTTGCAGGGTTCGTGACTCAAAAGGGAAAATAATTCAACCATTGCCCGGATGCGTATTCACTGACCATCAAGTGTTAGACCCGGTATGAGATATCGCCTACTCTGATTGGCCAATTTCAAGGACGGATGACGAGCACGCCCACTGATCTGCACTATATTGTCAAACCTTAAGTCATATAGTACATTTATGTCAAACGTCAAAACGTGTGTGCATATTTAAAGTTTCCTTAAAATGTATGATATAAATAATCTTATTGTGGCGTTAAATAAGAAATTTGTTGTCGTTCTACACGAACGCGAAAATCAACGTGCTATTTTAAGGGCAAATATTAATTCGGAAGATAAAGTGCAGGAATTTCTTGTTTTATTCAGTGAAATAACTACAACAAATTGGATTGTACATTATAATGTACCTTCTCCTCAAAGGTAGAATATCTAGCTAATTTATTATTTTTGTTTAAGTTATATTGTTCTTGTTTTAGAATGTTGTTTCACAAGGCCTGGCTGTGCCAGCATAATTCCAAACACAAGTCTGTTCACACAAGCACAGAAAGAAATACTGGGTGTAAGGCTGCATTGGACATAAAAATTAAATTTAATACTTGTAATACACGTCGCACTGATAAATATTTGATATCATCACCTCCATTATGTGCAGTTGTACGATTACAAAATGAACACAACCATAACATTAACACAAGTGTAGCATTAAGATTACTGCGAATACCACTTCAGGTAAGTTGATTTTATATGTGGCCTTATTAGTTAGATATGTACACAGGATGATTCTTAATTATGGTGCCAAACTTAACGCTATTATTTTTAGACTATAACTGTTTATGAAAATTATTTCAATTGTGGCTTTACAATGTCAGAAGCTATCTCTATGCATGAGAGTAAATTATTATTGACAGATGAAGCATATACATCATTGGCAAATGCAGCTATTAATCCAACACGTCGTCAAGTCCAAACAATTCATGACAATTGGAGAAGTAAGAATTTAGGGACTTATATGGATCCCTTTAAAAAATTAAGTGAAAAGTTAGAAGGATATAATAGAGAAAATGTAATTGTATCATTTAGAGAAGAATCTCCATGGTGTGTTTTAATAGTTACTCCAATCATGAGAAGAACTCAAATATTAAATTCATCAAAGGAGATGATATTCTGCGATTCCTCTGCTAGTTGTGATACAAAGCAATCTACTGTAACACTTTTAATGTCACCTACTAAAGCAGGTGCCATACCCATTGCCGTTTTAATCCATGAAGCTCAAACTACGGACTCATACACTAGTGCATTTTCTTTGTTGCAGTCAATATATCCTACCTGCTTTGGAGGTCAAGAGGTAAAATTATTTTAATAAGTTTATTTTGTTAATTATTTTGTTTATTTTCTAGTCGCCAAAATTGTTTATGACCGATGATGGTACAGCGGAGAAAAATGCCTTGAAGATTGTGTGGCCTACTTCTGAACAATTATTATGTCATTTTCATGTGGGACAAGCAGAATGGCGTTGGTTGCATTCTAAGGTATCAATACCAAAGAATAAAAGACAAGAATTAATGTTTATGTTCAAAAAAGTAAGTCGGCTTATCGGATATAAATTATTAATTATAAAAAATTGATATCTTAATGGCAGGTTATGTATGCAAAGGAATGTGAAGAATTAACTGAAGCTATAAATAATATTCAACTGGTAAATGAAGAATACCCTGAGTTTGTGAATCGTTTTAATGCATTTTACAGTCGATCTGACGAGTGGACGCTTTTTGCAAGAGTAGGAAAATTAACGCGAGACAATAATACAAATAACTTCTCTGAAGCTACAGTAAGAATTATACAAGATGTTGTTTTGGGTCGCACAAAAGCTTTTAATCTTGTTGCTTTAGTAGATTTTATGGTATGTGTTTTTGAAGATTACTTACAAAAAAGAATTTTGACTTATGCATATAATCGAAGAAACAAATTTGCCATCGCTTTTCACAGCCTTTCAAGAAAAATGCAAAACATCAGTGATGAACGTGTTAAAAAAATTGATACTTTTCAGTATACAGTCCCAAGTGAAACGAATGACAGTTGCAGTTATGTAGTAGATACTGAAATAGGCATTTGCTCATGCCCTTATGGCACACAAGGCCGTTTTTGTAAACATCAGGCTTTTCTATATAATTCCTTTAAATGCAGTTTTCCCAATTTACCTTTAGTGACTGCTCATGAACGCCATAAACTAGGTCTATTAGCATTAGGAGATAAATGTCCAGAAGCCTCATTTTTCTTGGATTTAAATGAAAAAGATATTAATAAATATGATATCTACCTTTTTACTAGTAGGATCTCAGATTGTAATATGGAATGTCACCCTGTCAGTAATGTGACTGAAAATTTACTGCTTGCAAATCAAGACAATAGTAACTTAATCTGTCATAAAGAATTAGCAGAAAACACAGAAGTTTCCAGGGAATGTGATGCAAATATTACCAGTAAGATAGCTCTGTTCAAACCGTTTTTACAAAATTTGCCCATGCATTTAAAAAAGAAGCTTAACATATCTATAGATAAAATTAGCACCCAGGAACAATTTAACAGTTTTGTTGCATTGATAACATCACAAGTGGCTTGTAATTTTAAAAGTGGTGCTGCAATTCGTGTGCAACCAACTTCTATTGCACGAAGAAGGAATGGTGTTACTAAAGGCTCCAAAAGAGTAGCTGCTGGACGACCTCCATCAAAATATAAATATAAAAGAGCTCAGAAGAAAAAGAGGAACTTGCATAAAAATATTTTGTTAAATTTACCTAATGCCAAATCTCACTAATAATGTAATTGCAATCTTTTGACTATGAAAAACTGTAAAATGCTTTGTACTTTCTCGTTTATCGAATTTTTATGTACTTAACACGTCATACAACACAATACCATACAGTCTTATGTTAATAAATGCATTGTTACTTTTCTATCTTCATTGTTTTATTTCTTTTGATCGTTATACTTCTACTTTATAGCGTAGGTAATAAAGTAAATTTACAAACTATTCATTTAACTTTGCCGCGAATGCTTAAGAGGCGTTTACCACCAATCAGAATAGGCGATATCTCATACCGGGTCTAACACTTGATGGTCAGTGAATACGCTGCCCGGATTGTGACGTTTCCCTATGTGTTACGCCATGCTTTCGGGTGCATCACACCATCGTAAATATTTAGTTTTGAGTAAGTTATGTTACCTAGAATGTATTTTTTTGTTTTTTTTTTGTAATGCCCGAGTTAACTCGGGTAAGCGCAGGCACCATTATTAATATATACTTTTAAACAAAAGCTATTTTAATGTTTTGTTGGGTTTAGCACACTTAGCTATTGTGTATAGACTACAAAAACAAACAAAAAATAAATCGCTCATTTATGACCGACTTTTGAAAAATAATTAGACCGTGTTAGGTAGTTTGAATAAATGGACAATTATATATTAAGAGCGGGTAAATATAGAAATAAATCATTTGAATATATTTACAGTGTTGATTACAATTATCGTGAATATTGTTTATATTTAGATGTTAAAAGTAATTTGCCAATAAACTCAATTACTTTTAGTAAATTTGTTGAATATATAAGAAAGCGAAACAAAAGTATGTAAATATAAAATGCCTGTACTAGAGAATTCTGTTACTGGTCATATGGTATTTTGTCGTAAACATAACCATTGGTTTTGACATGGCGAAAAATGTCCTGCTTGTATGGGCTATGATTAGTGTTATTATAATACAAAAAAGAAAAACTCACTGTATAATAGCTCTAGAAGAGCATAATGTTACTATGTAGAAGAATTTATGAAAAATGCATGCTCTTTTATTCAATAAACAGGGTCGATAGCACATAAAAGTTTAAACTAAACGAAATTGCTCTTGAGCGTGACCGAAGTTAAAAAAAATATGGATTTCTTTTCCAAAAAAAACGACCAGGCAATTAATGTCCCCGACAATTCCCTGAAAATTCGCTATTTACTACACATACGCGTGGTATGATGTTTTATTAAATATTTTTTTAATATCCGCTTTAAAATAAGTACAACCTATTTTTTCGGATTTTTTTTGAAAAACGTTTAGCATCCCTAATGGAAGGATGGAATTCTGTAAATGAAAAAAAACGGTACAAGATTATTTATTTAATTTAAATATGCCTACTAAAAATAAACAACCAAAGTTATATCAACCAATATTTAATTCGGTTTAGTTTTTTTTAGCTTATTTTGATGGTAAATGTTTAATATACCCAAAAATTTAAAGACCAGCTAATTTTATGCGAATTAGGTAGTTACTGTTACGTCACCAAAATTTCTTTTTTTTTTTCAAGAGATCGGTTGTTACAAGTCGGGTGAAATACCTTATATATTTCTACTATTAGCAAACAGTTTCAGCTATACTCTTGAATTTGCTATTGTACTTGACATTTTCCCTTTTAATCACACAAATTAAATTACCGCTTTCGTTATACAGCTCATTTTTCTTACAGCTCGACACCTTAATAGAAGATTTGATTAAACGTGACGATATTAAAGTTCTCGAAAAAACTGTACGTGGTTTGGAGCAGTTTGATTATGTAAGAAACCTCGAAAGTGTTCGGGTAGCATGGGCAGTAGTCGTTTTTCATAAGGAGTCTTATGACGAGCCAAATTTTGCAATCAGTAACTTTTCGTCCTCGTTGGCATCCCAAATTGCAATACCTATGGCATGAAATGCACTACCAAATTGCTAAGCGAAGGCGAGAAACAACATTAGGTAAATTAAAATAATATTATTCGAAAAACTAGGTAGTGGTTTTTTGGTCGCTACATATTTAAAACATCACTACTTGAACTGAAATCATATACCGATATTGTTTTACAGGATCGGTAACAGAATACAGACTTCGTAAGAAGTATCCTTTTCCATGAACCATTTGGGACGGCGAGAGAGTTACTTACCATAGAAAAGTCGTTAGCAGACACATACTCAGGGAATTTTATGCTAACTGCACATATCCAAATGCGCGTGAGAAAGAATGTCTTGCCATGAGGTCGGGGTTAAGTGTGCGACAAGTTGTTCATTGGATGAAAAATCAAAGGGCAAACGACAAGTGAGTGTCGTATTTCTGCCTTAAGAAAATAAAATAAAACTTCAAAATCAGCTGAACGAATAATCTAGTGAAAACATGATTGATTAATATAAAACTTACTATACAGATAAATATATTTTTTGTTCTTAAGAAATCTTCTCTCTAAATGTTTGCATACTTTTCACAGAATTTACATTTACATT
This sequence comes from Ctenicera cuprea, assembly GCA_958336395.1. Classification (NCBI taxonomy): domain Eukaryota; kingdom Metazoa; phylum Arthropoda; class Insecta; order Coleoptera; family Elateridae; genus Ctenicera; species Ctenicera cuprea. The sequence continues at coordinate 45,272,485 of OY284489.1, read as the reverse complement.
TACAGCTCCTTCTCTAATCTTCAGTTAATATTTTTTCTTTTAGAAAAATAGCAGCTCAAGGAGAAGCTAAACGCAAAAAGCTGAGGAAGCAACAAACCTTGTAGATGTCGTTCGAAACTGAGACAGTTTTCTTCTTCTTTTTTTTATAGCGGTGCAAGTCCTAGTCCTACAGCACTCAAACCAGAGGTCCATTGTGCGTACCGCTCGTTAAATATTTGTCCTGAATAACCCGGTGCCGGTCGCAAAGACTAGCACCTTGCATAGAGGAACGAACCGCGTTTCCTCAGGACTAAAATATCCGGATCCAAAGTATATTAGGCGTAAGATCACAATTCTCACACATTGGTGTGAATGAAACAATGATTCTTCGTATTCACCACACAGACTGCAGGTAGGATCGTCGACAATATCAATCCTATGCAAGTGTTTGTTGAGGTGACAAATATTTTTGACTGTATTTGCTATTGTACTTGACATTTTCCATTTTACTCACACAAATTAAATTATTGCTTTCGTTATACAGCTCATTTTTCTTACAGCTCGACACCTTAATAGAAGATTTGATTAAACGTGACGATATTAAAGTCGAAAAAACTGTACATGGTTTGGAGCAGTTTGATTATGTAAAAAACTCGAAAGTGTTCGGGTAGCATGGGCAGTAGTCGTTTTTCATAAGGAGTCTTATGAAGAGCTTACCCAAATTTAGCAATCAGTCACTTTTCATCCTCGTTGGCACCCCAAATTGCAATACCTATGGCATAAAAAATAAAAAATATGATTAATTCATTTGAGGACAACGGGTTTGCTCAAAGCCTCCTATAGTAGCAAGCCGGAAACTGCATCCCCTCTCCGACCGTGACGTCACGAACGAAGATACAAATTGTACCTGCATCCACCATACAAACGTTCATGATTAAATCTGTACTTTCCCATAATAAAGATGTAGTTGGACTTTTTCCTGTTGCTACATTAAAATCAGACCATCTGCATGAATTGTCACTTGAAGTTTTAAAAATTCTGCATCAAACTGGGTATCAAGTAGTATCAATAATTTCTGATAATAATAGAGTTAATCGAAAAATGTTTGAAATATTATGTGGTGGTACCTTATCGAGTTCTTTCAAAAATCCTAATGATACAAAACAAGAAATTTTTGTCTTATTTGATCCTGTTCATGCCTTTAAATCGATCCGAAACAACTGGCTGAATGTAAGTACAAGTGGCTCTAATGAAACGAATAACAAACTATTTGCGAGTTTCAGTGACTTGAAAGGTCTATATGCCCTAGAGGAAAATAGTGTAATTAAATTAGCACCAGCATTGTCGAGGAAGGTTTTATATCCATCGTCTATCGAAAGACAAAACGTGAAATTATGCGTTCGTTTATTTGACGAAAAAAATATCGTTGCTCTTAGAGAAGTATACAAAGACAGAATTGCCGGTCCCATAAGCAGGTTCTAGAGCATTTATTCTTTGAAATGCTTATTTATAAAGACATGGTATTACGCGAGACTTGCGAATGTGGTGTGTCAAAAACGACTTTGGCGAAAAGATGCAGTGGTACTTTTTCAAATATTCTACTAAATAATTATTCCAAGATCATGAAAAACAAAATTGATATGGAAAAAAGCGAACAAGCAAAAGATAGGGCGAAGAATAAGGCTAATCGAAAAATATCGAAATTAAGTAGCACACTTACATAAATTACTATTATTATAGCATTACATTTATGTTTAGGAAGCAATTATTTGCTTAAATTATAATTGTTTTATTAGATTTGTGATACTTATATTGCATTTTAAGATAGGTTTATATTTTTGCGAACAGATATATGTTTATTTTAATTATTGTTCTGTGTTAATATAATATTTAATATTTAGCATTTATTATGGGATTATATATATTTTTATGAACAGATATATTATTTTTTTTGATTTACTGCTTTGTTTTACGCTTTGTTTAAACAAAAAATGTGTTTATCGTATTGTACAAAATGAGAGCGAAATAAAAGAACGGATATGGTAATCTTCGTTTACGGCTACACTGCCGTGGATCTTCAGTTGTGACGTCACTATAACCAGTTTCTGGCTTGTTACTATAGGAGGCTTTGGTTTACTTCAGTAGCATTCTTAGACCTATCCAAGGCTTTTGATTGTGTGAATCACATCTTAATAGTTAACCCTTTCAGTCCCGAGGTCTGATATTTCTTTAATGTAACTACCGCCCAACGGTACTTACAGGTACCAGCTACTTTTTGTGTGATTATCTTTTTATGGATATCATAATGCTTGTGTAAACCCAACGGTACTTAGAAGGACAGTTTAGAGAAATTCTGTAGTATAGATTTTGTCCAGTAGAAAAATCGTAGTGGCCGTTTTGCTTATTTCAGTTGACAGCTGCAGGTTATGGGGCGTTGTTGTTGGTGTTAAATTTTTGACAGCTATATTTGTTAAGTTTTTCTTATTAAAGGAGCATTGGTGGTAATTAATGTAATAGGTTAGTGTTTATTTCAACTGTGGATTGTGTTATTGAATGGATTTAGTTGCTGATAGTGAAAATAAGGCGAAAAACGTAAGTGGTACTTATAAGTACCTTTGGGCAGTAAACTAACACAATATTTTTAATGTAGGATGGGTTCTGAATACGAGAGGAGAAGACCACTTTCTGATCAAGAATTACTTCTTTTGATTGATAATGACGATTTAGATGATTTTTTGCCACTAGATAATGCGCAAGATACCGACATTGAAGAGGACTATGATGAAGATGCCCCTTTGACTGGGAGTAACAATGATATAGAAGAGGTGCAAGAAGAAGAAAATGTTGAAGCACCAGATGCTGAAGATGCGGATGTTGCTTAAGTAGATGAAGAGAACCTGGTAGATGAAACTGAGCGAAAATGGAAAAAGACAGATGCAACTACTGTAATTCCTGATTATGGAGGCAATGAAAAAGATTTAGTTATAGGTGACTTTTCAAGTTGTAATACAGCTACTGATTTCTTTCTAAAACTATTTGGTGACAGTGTAGATGATGTTGTGTTTCAAACCAACCTATATGCCAACCAAAAAGGGAAAGCCCTACACCTAAAAAAAGGAGAGTTTCTGTGCTTTATAGGCATAAACTTTCTGATGGGTTACCATGTTATTGGTTATTGGTTATTGGTAGTAGCAATTGCAGAGCACGGTTTTGTGAGTCCCTGAACACCCCGGCCAATAAGGCCTATTGTGTTTCTCTGCCCTTGCGTTTTGAATTAGGTGAACAGGTTAAGACCCTTTACTAGGTTTAGTAGCCTGTGGACCAGATCTTTTTCCGGTATGCCTACCTGTGGGTCTATTTCGCCCAACAGGTTGTGACGTCGGCGGTTTAATGCTTCACATTCAAAGATTACATGAGAGGCAGTTTCTTCCTCTTCATTACAGAGTCTGCATATGGGTTCTTCTGTATATACGCCCATTCTGTGCATGTGTTTCCTTAGATTGCAATGACCGGTTAGTAGCCCCGTCGCAATTCTAAGATTATTTCTGTTGAGTTTCAGTATTTCAGTTGTTAAAGTCTGAGATGGTCTTCCCATCATCAGTTTACTGTGTCTTTGTCCTTGCACGTGGTTCCAATATTGCTGGTGTTGTTGTTTAATCCACTCAGTTATTACCCCACGTGCTGTCGCCTTCGTGATACCTAGTACTGGTTCAGGACCAATAAAGGTTGCCTCAGATCCTTTCCTCGCTAGTTGGTCTGCTTTTTCATTGCCTGCTATACCCTTGTGACCTGGCACCCACACCAGTGTTACTTGGTTGTGTTTTGCCAGGGTTTTCAGGTTTTGCAGGCATTCCCAAACTAGCTTGGATCTTATCTGCTTTGATGCTAATGCCTTTAGGGCTGCCTGACTGTCAGTGAGTATTTGGATAGGTTTGCCTTTGGTTTGCCTTCTCAAATTCTCACAGACACAGGTTCCCAGAGCGAATATCTCCGCTTGGAATACCGTGGTGTTTTGCCCCAGTGAGACATGCATGTTGTGCCTTGGGGTTTCGCCGTGTATTCCAGCACCTGACCCGTTATCCATCTTAGACCCATCTGTGTACCAGATCAGCCCTCTTGACGGATTCTGTTCTTCCCTACGACGCCATTGATCCCAGTCCATTTGGATTTCAAATGGTTTGTCGTATGAAATTTTTGGAATCATAGTGTCGCTACCCATGTTTAAAAGAGGGTTTGCGATATCATTTGTGATTCTGGTGTGCCCAAGGTTGTTCTGGGTTTTCCAGTTCATGTTACATGTCAGCCTGTATGCCGCCATCCTGGCCTCTCCCCTGATGAAAATGTCGAGGGGGGGTAGGTTTAGCATTATTTCCTTGGCTGCCGTGGGTGAGCTTTTCATTGCTCCTGTTATGCATAGGCATGCTAGCCTCTGAATTTTTGTGAGTTTTGCGATTGCCTGCTTTTGTTTGACCTTTGGCCACCAAACCAGGCAGCCGTAGGTTATCATGGGTCTTACCACTGCAATGTATAACCAGTGTACCATGTGTGGCTTTAATCCCCAGGTTTTTCCAACTGTTCTCCGGCACATCATTAATGCCGTTTTACATTTGTTGGTTATGTTGTCTAGATGCTGATTCCAGGTCAACTTGGTGTCTAGGAACGCGCCCAAATATTTGACCTCTCCTCTCATCTGTACAACTTGGTTAAAGAGAGTTGGCAGCCGTAGCCCATCCAGCTTTCTTTTGTTAGTGAAGGGGACTAGTGTTGTTTTTGTAGGATTTACCCTTAGGTTTTCCTTTATGCACCACCCTTCAACAGCTTTTAGAGCTCTTTGCATGAGCTCTGATACTGTATTGGCATATTTCCCCACTATGAGTATGACGATATCATCCGCATACCCCTGTGTGTAGTAGCCAGATTTGTTCAGTGAGACTAGCAGTTCGTCTACGACCAAGTCCCAGAGCAGGGGAGATAGGACTCCGCCTTGAGGACATCCTCTGGCCACAGACACCTGTGCTGTCTCACCTGCCAATGTCGTCTGAATCTGTCTGCCTTGTAACATGGCTTTCATCCACCTGCATAGGGTGTCTTCAACTCCACGGTTACTAGCAGCCAGTATCATTGATTCAAATGAGGTGTTATCAAATGCGCCCTCTATGTCAAGAAATGCAGTTAATGCTATTTCTTGGTTGGTCAGTGCTGTCTCTATTTTTGAGATTAGCTGATGTAATGCGCTTTCGCACGATTTTCCTGCTTGGTATGCATGCTGATTAGGGTGTAGTGGCCTCTCTATTAGACAGGTTTCCCTAAGATGCTTTTCAATCAGTTTCTCCATTGTTTTCAACACAAACGATGATAGGGATATAGGTCTATATGCCTTTGCCTGGGCGTATGAATTCCGCCCCGGTTTTGGTATAAAGACGACCCTTACTTGGTTCCATGCTTTTGGCACATACCCTAGTGCCAAGCTGGCTCTATATATTTTACATAAGATTGGTGCTAGGTCTTGCTTGCCCTGCTGTAGCAGAGCAGGGAATATCCCGTCAGGACCAGGAGATTTATAGGCCTCAAATGAGTTAATTGCCCAGATGACCCTATCGTACGTTATTACCCTATTGGCTATCCGCCAGCTGTCCCTAGATGCTCTACGATAGAGTTGTTCTAGGTTTTGCTGGTCATTGATAGGCTCAAGGTTTACGTTCATCGAACCTGGAAAGTGCACTTGGAGTAGGACCTCCAGTGTTTCCTTACCATTGTTCGTATATTCCCCTGTGGGTTTTATAAGTGTCCCCAGTGGATTTATCGGGTCCTTTGCCATGAGTTTCTAGAGTCTTGCTCCTTCAGATGTAGATTCTACATCTTCACAGAACTTCCTCCATGAATCTCTTTTGGCTTTTCTTAGTTCCCGATTGTATTCGGTGAGTGTTTTGGAATATTCCAACCACTCATTCGTTTTTTTCGCCTTATTGTATGATTTCCTGGTTTTCTGCCTTAACTGAGCAAGGTTTTCATTCCACCAGTTTACTGTTCTGCTGGTGATTCGCCTTACTTGAGGGCAGCTTTCATGATAAGAGGTTATTATTGCCTCTTGTACCTGTTCTGAGGCTACCTCAATTTCATAAGGATTTCTCAGACTTTGCATAACCTGCTTAATGTTATTGCCCAGTTCGCTCCTGTAACTCAGCCAGTTGGTTTTACGTGGGTTTCTGTACATCTCCAATGTTTTATCGTCATTGACGATTTCCAGGAGTATGTACCTGTGATCTGAGTGGGATGGCTCCTCAGACACATACCACTTAGCCACCTGTGTGCTGATATACGGAGAGCTAATGGTTATGTCAATTACTTCTTTCCTTACCCTTGTAACAAAAGTTGGTTTATTGCCTTTATTCAAGATTACCAGATCTCTGGAGATTATGAATTCTAACAGTGACTCACCTCTGTTGTTCGTGTCAGTGCTGCCCCACACGGTATGGTGAGCGTTTGCATCTGCTCCGATGATCATCTGGAGGTTAGAGTCCTCACAGAATTTCTCCAGCCTCTCCACGTGCTCTGAAGGTGGTGGGTTGAGTGAGTCATATGGGAGGTAAGCAGAAGCGAATATTAGCTTCTTGCTGGCTCCGTTTTTATGATAGCTCAGTCTTATGGCTGCTAGGTCTCTAGAACAGAAATTAAGCAGTGTTAAAGCCTGTAGATTCTTCCTGACATAGATACAGGATCTTACATTGCCAGAGTGTAAGTCATAAATAATATTACCTTTGGCTTCTCCGAGGCCTGCTACACGGCCCTTGACTAACCAGGGTTCTTGTATGAGGGCCACATCGATGTTGTCTGCTGCTAGCAGTCTGCATAGTGAGGCAGAAGCCGCCTTACTGTGCTGAAGGTTGATCTGCATTACCCTCAGCATTTTTAGGCATTTCCTTCCTTCCTAAGACTTTGAAGTTGAGCTGAGTTAGTCCCAGATAGGGTTTGAAGCCCATTCCGCTCAGCGTCTTCAAAGAGCCATCGTCGATGCTCATTACGAGAGTTGTCCCTTTGGGTTCCTCTTTTCGTGTGACGACGTGCCACTCCTTTGTTGATAGGCCCATATTCTGGGTTTCCAGCAATTGGAGTATCTTTGGTGTTTGAGTCACGCCAAGGAGTTCTGTTGGCACCCATACTACGACCTTGGTGGTCTTGACTATGTCCCTCGCCAACCCCACTTTGAGGACTGCGCCTTCCCACAGCTCGAGTTTGGGTGTCCACTCCGTTAGCCATGTCTTTGACTTTTCGTTCGCACATGTGAAGTACACTACTCCTTTATCTGCGTAGCTGTTTTTAAACTGGGGTGCGGTTTCTGGTTTGCATTTCCAGATCTCTCCCATAACAGCCATCTGTATTTTCTTTGACTGCTCTTCTGACAGTTTTTCTTCTGGATAGTTATCCAGAGTGATAGCCATCTTTGAGGCGGTTAGAGCTTGGCTGTAGGTCGCCCCAGACACGTCTTTCTGGGACGTGCTGGGTTTTACCTGCAGCGGCTCGCCGCCTTCTGACTTTTTTGACTTTTTCTGGGGCTGGCTCTTCGTCGAAGACGGAGTGCTTCCCTCAGATCTCAGTCGCTTGCTACTAGCTACCCTAGAATCTTTGCTGGTTGAAGTGCCTGCTGTAGGTTCTTGGTTTTGCCGGTTTGCCCTTGGTTTCCTGGGTCTGATCGGTTCCCCAGCCGCCTTCGCAGCCTCTATTGCTTGCTTCCGTTTCTGTGCACCGGATAGTCTTGGTTTCCCAAGTTTCATGCGGTTGATCCCTGAGGCAGCATGTTGTACATCAGCCGCGCCAGTAAGGTTTGTGGGATTGCCACTGCCTTCTGGTTCCGACTCCTGCATCGTTGTAGGATCAGAGGTTTGGTTGTTTTGGCCTTCCTCTGCCTCCATTGGCGATGGGGTTTCCTCAACTGGAGGTTCCCCTTCGTCTGAAAAATAATTTAAAAATAATAAATTTTGGTCTTCCATATTGTTCCCACGAGTCGCAAGGGAAATAAATCGTCCATCACGACAGAGCCCCGCGTTATCGTGATAAGGGTACTTAAAACTGGAGGTCCCCCGGTATCCAGAGTTCGCTATTTTTGTTTGCAACCTCCGGCGTAGCTGTTCCACCATTGGAGGCTGGTTTTTATTGAGGTTGTCTCCTCTTGGTCCGGGCGGTTAAGCCAAGACCCCCACACACTCTTTTCCGCTCGCGAGACTTGTCCACGACAGCAGAAGGAGTGCACGGTTTGACGGATGTGCTAAGCACAATCCGACGCCGTTAAACCCAGTGCAGGCCCTTAACCACGACATGACAGTTGGGCTGGGTTTTTATGGATATCATAATGCTTGTGTAAACCCAACGGTACTTAGAAGGACAGTTTAGAGAAATTCTGTAGTATAGATTTTGTCCAGTAGAAAAATCGTAGTGGCCGTTTTGCTTATTTCAGTTGACAGCTGCAGGTTATGGGGCGTTGTTGTTGGTGTTAAATTTTTGACAGCTATATTTGTTAAGTTTTTCTTATTAAAGGAGCATTGGTGGTAATTAATGTAATAGGTTAGTGTTTATTTCAACTGTGGATTGTGTTATTGAATGGATTTAGTTGCTGATAGTGAAAATAAGGCGAAAAACGTAAGTGGTACTTATAAGTACCTTTGGGCAGTAAACTAACACAATATTTTTAATGTAGGATGGGTTCTGAATACGAGAGGAGAAGACCACTTTCTGATCAAGAATTACTTCTTTTGATTGATAATGACGATTTAGATGATTTTTTGCCACTAGATAATGCGCAAGATACCGACATTGAAGAGGACTATGATGAAGATGCCCCTTTGACTGGGAGTAACAATGATATAGAAGAGGTGCAAGAAGAAGAAAATGTTGAAGCACCAGATGCTGAAGATGCGGATGTTGCTTAAGTAGATGAAGAGAACCTGGTAGATGAAACTGAGCGAAAATGGAAAAAGACAGATGCAACTACTGTAATTCCTGATTATGGAGGCAATGAAAAAGATTTAGTTATAGGTGACTTTTCAAGTTGTAATACAGCTACTGATTTCTTTCTAAAACTATTTGGTGACAGTGTAGATGATGTTGTGTTTCAAACCAACCTATATGCCAACCAAAAAGGGAAAGCCCTACACCTAAAAAAAGGAGAGTTTCTGTGCTTTATAGGCATAAACTTTCTGATGGGTTACCATGTACTCCCAAGCATAACAAGTTACTGGTCTTCCGCTCCAGACCTCGATGTATCCATTATTCCGAAACACATGTCTCGGAACAGATTTCGGGATATCCTCTCTTACTTACACGTTAATGATAACTCGAATATACCAAAGGAAAACACAGATAAATTGTATAAGGTAAGACCTTTACTAGAGTCGCTAAACAAGCAATTTGCAAATTTGTACGTTGGAACCAGAACACTTTCAGTAGATGAATCTACAGTAAAATTTAAAGGTCGCAGTACTCTAAAACAGTACAACCCAAAAAAAACTGTAAAAAGAGGTTTTAAATTGTAGTGCCTTTCAGATATAAAAGGATTTGTAAAAACATTCGATGTATATCAAGGTAAGAATTCAAAAATTGATGAAAAGTTTAGTAGTTATCAAATGAGTGAAAGGGTTGTACTGTATCTAACACAAGAAGAGTGGGGTAAAAATAAATATGTTTAGATTGATAATTTTTATACAAGTGTCAGACTTTTAGAAAAACTAAAAGTAGAGAAAACTTTGGCATGCGGAACAATAAAAAAAAAAGAATGGGCAATCCACCAAATTTGATAGCTGACAAAGATTTGAAACGTGGCGATTTTGATTACCGGGTTTCCAATACCGGTGTCACATTAATCAAGTGGAAGGATAACCGAATTGTAATGCTTGCTTCAAACTTTCATGGAACCGAGGGAGACACTGTGCAAAGAAAACAAAAAGATGGAAAAAAAATCAACGTGCGTGCTCCTATGATAGTCAAAGATTATAATAAAGGTATGGGGGGTGTTGATCTCCACGATCAGCTACGTACTTACTATGGCATCGATAGACGATCCAAAAAGTGGTGGCATCGAATTTTTTGGGCATGTACAGAAATTTGTTTTACAAATGCATATGTTATCTACAAAGAAACATTTTCTGATGAGGTTTCATCAACTCTATTGACATTTCGACGTGACGTAACTGTGGGTTTGATAAACCTGCAAGAGAAAATGCCACAAAAGAGAGGATCTACAGGCTCTACATCAACAATTACTAAAAAACAGCGCTATAACTATAGTGTGTCAAATAGCATACGACTTAGCAACCTAGGAAACCTATGGCCTAAATTTCAAGGCAGAAGGGGAAGATGTGAAATGTGTAGCTCCCAAGGAATCCAATCTAAACCTTATTCTACGTGTTCGTCATGTGGAGTATTCCTTTGCGTTAATGACAAAAAAAAACTGTTTTCAGACTATCATGGAATTACCCATAATTAATAATAAGAAATTAGTTAGTTCACAAAAATCATCTAAATAGGTATTTCATGTATTTTGTAATAAATAAATTATGAAACAATTATGTGCATTTTACTACCAATGGTACTTTAAAGTACAGTTAGCTGTAGCTAATTAAATATTGAAAGAGAAAAAATCTAAATCAATTAAAAACATTGTATAAAGTATAAAATAAAACTTCAAGCCTTTCTTCATAAATTTATGAAGAAAGGCTTGAAGTTTTATTTTATCATTTATAATATCTTCATATAACTCACAACATTGATTGTTAATATGGCTTCCTGGTCAACCAAGTTAAACAAATATGTGCAAACTAAAACTAAAATCAAGTGCATCAGTGCGGATTTATACTTTCTTAAACAGTGTAAAAAATTTAACGTGTTTCCGAAATTTATGAAAGTTAAAGTGTGTAATCATGGCAAAGACATTTCCAAGATCATCAAAATGAAAATTAATTGGTTAACGTTTGAAATAGGAGTTCTATACAATAAAAAGGACAATTTAGAAACTTCAGCTTACAAAATGCATTTAAAGCTCTCTAACCACTTCTCAGAAATGGAATGGAATAATTTCGAAAATAATTTATACCAAGTATTACATAAAAAATTGCAGACTAAAACCCGTAGAATTAATAAAAAATTAAATGCTTTAATCAAAAACACCAAAAATGTAAAATCTCAACATGATGTAAACATAGTGCACAATAAAACCGATATTCAATTCTCTCAAGCAGAACTAAATTTGCCCAACAAAGGCTTAAAACATACGCTCCTTCCTTCAAAGTTACCAATTGAAGATTTTTTGAATGATATTGAATGTTCCATAAATAAATTATCAGAAGGTGATGCCGAAATTATCAGGAAAGAATCTTTTACCATCTTAGAAAAATCGACCTCATCCAACAAGAAACATGCAGCTTACCAAGAATTCAATATTATAAGAGATTTAAAAAATAGAAATTGTTTTTACTTGAAAGCAGATAAAGGTAATTCTTTAGTTATAGTAAATAAAGAGGATTATTTTAATAACGTTTGTTATATGCTAGATAATGGTCCATATGTTAAATTAGCAAAAAATCCCATGAATACTTACTCTAAAACATTTTTAAATACTGTTAAAAGTTGTAATAATTTAATCTCTGACGATCTTATTTTCAAACTTAGGCTAAGTAATCCTGTCATTCCAAAAATGTATTGTTTACCTAAGATACACAAACCTGGCAATAGTTTTAGACCCATTGTTTCTAACATTAACTCCCCAACTTACAAATTAGCAAAATGGTTAGTGAAAGAATTTAACAACCTCAAGTTTGAGAATGATCTAACAGTAAAAAATTCACTAGATTTAATAGAAAAAATTAAAAACATTCAAATTCATACTACTGATATTTTAATATCGTTTGATGTCGTTTCTCTTTTTCCAAGTGTGCCAATATCAGAAACTTCACTAATGCTCAAAAATTTATTAGAACATAACGAAATAGAAAATAACAAAATTAACGATTACTTAACATTGACCAAATTGCGCATGGATCAAAATGTTTTTAACTTCAATAAAAAGTTTTACAAACAAATACAAGGTACAGCCATGGGAAACCCCCTTTCACCATTTATAGCAAATTTATTTATGAATTTTTTCGAGAATAGTATACAGAAATCAGCCCCCCAATTTCCGAAATTTTGGTTTAGGTACGTAGATGACATTTTTGCTATAATTGACAATAATTTTAATTTAGATAATTTCTTATTGCATATAAATTCTCAATACTCTTCAATCAGATTTACTCATGAAACTGATCAAAATAATCAGTTACCTTTTTTGGACATTCTCATCATTAAAGAAAATAATACATTAACTTTTGACATTTACAGAAACCCCACACACACTGATAATTACATACAACAAAATTTAAACACCTCCTTCCAGCACAAAATCGCGGTATTCCATAGTTTAGTCCACAGATTATTGACAGTACCACTTTCAGAAATCAGGTTCAATAAAGAATTACAGCACATACGGGAAATTGCTGAATCCAATGGATACAACAATAATATCATTAAAAAAATTTTAACAAAACACAAAAGAAAACTGTTTCAGCAAAATTCTACTACATTTTCACCTGAACCAAAAAAGGCGTTCAAAAAACACAAATTCACTTACCACCCAAAAATAGAAAGAAAATTCAAAAATTTATTTAAAAAATTTAATATTGACTTAACTTTTTCAAATAACAAAAACAATTTGAAAACTTTACTCGGCAACACCTTGGATAAAGAAAATGATAATGACAAATCAGGCATATACCAGATTAAATGTAATAATTGCTCCAAACAATATATTGGCCAAACTAAGAGAAAAATAATTACGCGATTCAAAGAGCACACCTATCATATCAAAAATATTAATATTGACAAATCAGCTTTGGCTGCCCATTTTGCAGATACAGGTCATAAATTCAGTACCCATAACCTTTCACATCTAAAGGCACGTAAAGGATATAATTTAAATATGTTAGAAGCAATTGAAATGAAAAAACACGAAAACCTTTTAAATTTTGATTTGTCACCGTTAAATAACCGTTTACTAGATTTAATTTAAACTTCAGAAAACTGACCTGCAAATTTCACAAGTTGTCCTTTTTTTGCCCTTAGAAGTGTAATTGGATACCGTTATCTCATAAATCACAAGTCCGTAAATGGTTCTTAAAATATTTCCGTTATGTTTGCTTCAGCCTTAGATTTTAGAGTTAGTTAGCATTTGCTACTGTAGATGATTACATCGTAATCGAAATGTACATATAGCATGATCTATATAATAAATTTATGAAGAAAGGCTTGAAGTTTTATTTTATAATTTATAATATCTTCATATAACTCACAACATTGATTGTATAAAGTATTTAAAAAAAAAATGCAGTCTGAGAACATAATTAGTGGGTTTAGAAAATGCGGGGTTTCCCCGTTTGATCCGAATACGGTGATTGATAGAATGCCCAAGAAAAGTCAAGAAACTGAAGACGATGTTGTAGCACGTGTTTCCGATTATGTCATAGACATTTTTCAATCTATGAGACACGACCCAAACAGCGAAGTTAAGAAGAAGAAAGTTAACGTACCTCCTGGACGTGGCATAACTGTGGAAGAAATGGCTGAAACGTCAACTTTAAATCAAAAAATAACTGCTTGCATATTCAAGAAATCTTTACATCGCCAGAAATCAAAAAATTACATAAAAAAAGTGGATGACGAAAGTGATGGTTCAGACGATTCTTGCGATATTCGTTATCAAGATAGTTCTGAATATATGTCAGAAGAAGATGTTAGACAAGAAGAACCGGCTAACAGCAAAGAACCCATTGGTGAAAAAGAAATGGATACAGTGCCATCAGAAAATGAACTTGCAATAGTGCACATTCCAGTTGAGAATAAAAATAAGGCGGCTATAACTTACAGATTTTACATAGCGCAAATGAAAAACGTTGATTCGGAAAACAAGGCATATGATGTAATGTATTTACGAAAAAGAAATGCAATTTTTGTGTGGCCAGATGTCGCTGACCATGATACTATTGATTTTGACCAAGTACACCTTTAACTTCGTGCTCCTGATAAGCTCAAAAGAGGTTTCAGATTTGCAGTTGAACAAATCGAAGGACATAATTTGTTATAAATAATGTATAACATCATCTTTACTATGTAAAAGTTCTATTCTTTTAATAAAGTTAATGATATGAACATTGAATTATACTTATTTCTCACATACTATAATTAATAGGCGGTTAAGCTATTTTATGCAGGTCAATTTTACCTCCTGTTGGAGTTACATTGCCCACGGACACACATTATTTCACATACATTTCCGATGGTGGTCAATGTATCCCGAAAGGCAGGATACTTTGACCGGCCAACATTTTTCTCAAAAAAGTGAGAGAGTAAATAAATCAGTTAAACTTGGTAGACCTATTTTGAAGTCTCTTTCTATTAAAGAAGATTTGACTGTTGAAATATGGTATCAGGAAAAAGCTGTACCTGTATCCCAAATTGAAAACATAGTGGGTAAATATGAAATTTGCGACCGTTGGTCAAATTTGTTTAAATGACTAGATTTTCTGAGAACGTATACTGATGAAGCAGACAGAGATGCGGATGATGAGAAAATAAAGATTATTTTTAAATTATTAGAAGAATTAACCGGTAGTGGAAATCTATCTGCAGAACATACCCAGACCCTACAATTTGTAAAAGAACAAGTTAAATTACTTAGAATGAAACAAATTCGGTACTCTGCTGATACGTTAATTTGGGCTAGCAATATTTATTTTGCATTTCCTGGTGCTTACAAAGTCATTGGGAATTCCAAATTGTTGAAACTGCCGCATCCCAGATATTTGAAAACGCTTTTAATGAAACTTGATACCGAAAATTCTAGTTTAAGCAGCAGTCATGTTAAATATTTAGCAGAAAAATTAAAAATATTAGACCAAAATGGAAAATTTGTGACTTTGATGTTGGATGAGATTTATATTAAATAAATATTTCCTACAAAGGCGGTAAAATTGTGGGTACCGATATTCAATCACCTGATAGTCCATCCGTAGCAGCAGCTTCAACAATTCAAACATTTATGATTCGTTCAATATTCTCCCACAACAAGGACGTAGTTGGACTTTTTCCGGTGACCAATTTAAAATACGACTTTTTATATAAGCTTGTGCTCGAAGTTTTAAAGTTACTTACCGTGGCGGGTTATCATGTATTGTGTATGATTAGTGACAATAACGGTGTTAATACGAAAATGTATCAAGAACTGTGTGGACGAGTATTGAAAAGTAGTTTTCAAAATCCTGTTAATGCAGACAATAAAATTTTTACACATTTTGATGGTGTACACATAATAAAAACTATTCGAAATATTTGGATCAATCAAAAAGATCAACAACAATGTGATTTGTGATTTCAAAAATTCCAGACAACTTGCACGAAAAAAATTGTACTTTCGATACTGAGGGTAAGTTTTTTGCTTGTGTTGGACATTTGAAAAATCTTTACAGAGAAGAACAGAATAATATTATAAAGTTAGCCCCTGCCTTAGATAGAAAAGTTTTGTATCCTACAAGTATTGAGCGTCAAAATGTCCCTTTATGCTTACGCCTTTTCGATGAAAAAAATATTGCAGCGTTAAAAATAAAACATGCTAATAACATTTCTTCTGTTGAAGGAACAATTGCGTTTTTAAAATTAGTAAGTGACTGGTGGAAAATAATTAAATGCAATTCTTTGTACAAAGACATTCGATTACGCGATCCACGCTGTGCTCCAATTAAAAGTGTTGAAGATGAAAATTTTATATTTCTGGAAAATTTACTAAAATGGTTAGAACTATGGGACAATTTGCAAGTGCCAGGGGAAGCTAACAAATCAAGAAATGGAAAATTAACTCTACAGACCCAGTTATCTCTGACACATTCTTTGAAAACATTAATTGACCTTTGCAAACATTTAATTTACGACTTACATTTTCAGTACATTTTATTATTCAAATTTCAAACAGATGCATTGGAAGACCGGTTTGGGAAATATAGGCAAATGAGTGGCGGAAATTACCACATCTCCGTCATGCAGGTGTTAGAATCTGAAAGAAAGTTGAAAATGCTTTCTGTTTTGAAGCTGAAATCGTCGCATAATGGTGAATTTTCAATAAAAGAATTTTTGGACACTTGTGAAATAAAATCAAAAAATTATCAAGGCGACTCCATTGAAAAATTTGAAGATGCCATAATAATAACAGAGGACGAGACAATTTCACAAAATGAAGCTGAGGTTCTTGTATATATAGGGGGGTATATTGTTCACAGTATTAAAACCACGCTAAATTGTACAAAATGTAAAAGTCTCATTTCCTGAGATAGAAAACTGGAAGTAGATTTGTGTGGTCAACAAGATTTGGTTTATTTAGATTTAGATCGAGGTGGACTTAAGTGGCCGAAAGAATTTATTGTTCAAATTGTATCGCAAATGTTCCTGCTATTTAAAGTATTGGTAAGTCGAGAGTTTGAAAATGAATTTGTTAAAGTGCGAAATCAACGTGAAATTTAAAAAAAACTTTCCATTGAAATGATAATTTTTAAGAACATTATAATGTATAATGCGTGTGAATGTGGGGAAACCTATTTCAATTTAATGCAAAAATGTATTGCAAAGTTTTCTAATATTTTATTAAACAATTACTCCAAAGTAAACAGGGATAAAATACTTCGTCAAAGTCAAAATTACGTTCTAAATAAAAAGAAAACAAAAAAGTTGTCTAGCGCCTAACGATTCAACCTTTTTCTTATTGTTAATTAAGATTATTATAACTTTTACTTCCAATTATGGTTATCGTATATAAATATGTATTTATAGTGCATTTATTGTCTTAATAAAATTATTGTTATGTTAGAATTTAATTTTTGTTTGGTTTCTTCAATAATTAAACGCTTTTATCTACTTATCTTGTTTTAATAGAATTATTCTTATGTTATGTTACAATAATTAGATTTTTTGCATTGTTTCTGCAATATACGCATTTTTCTCTCCTACTTAGTCTTAATAGAATTATTACTATGTTACAATTAAACGTTTGTTTTATTTCTTCAATGTATAATAGCATTTATATACTGTAAAAGTCAATTTGTATTTGTTAAACATGGATATTAGAACTAACAGAAACTATTTTGTTAAATAATCTTTTGCCTAAGGCGTATGGTTTAAAAGCAATTCTTCGAAAATAGAACAATTTCTGGAAGGTGCCATATTAATACATGCATGCAGTGCACGCGACTCGGTCTTCTATCGTGACGTCACACTAGCTGCAGCAAGGCTTGTTACTGGAGCAGGCGTTGTATAACCCCTAATCACCTTCCTTATCGCTTTCGAGGTACTAGGACCCGTTATCTACATTATCTATCTGCCTTAGAATTAAGGGCTCAGTATACTATTAACAATTCATGGAATGACCAATTAGAAAGTTGTTAGCGTACTTATATATAGCGCCGTTAATGCAAAATTTTGTTCATTATATCTGCATTTCTGTAAGTGCAGTTAGAACAGGAAGTTGTTTAAGAATTGTTTCTTCTTCTTCTTCCTTCTGTATTTAGGCATGATTGCCTGTTTTTCTTCGAATCTTTTGCCTCCATTTAGTCGTTTGGAAGGTTGTCACTCCATCGTTTTCGAGGTCTTCCGATGCTCCTTCTTCCTGATGGTGATTTATCCCTTGTTATTTTCACAATTCGTTCTTCCGTCATACGATCAATGTGTTCGTTCCATTTTTCTTTCTATCTAATACCCAGTCATTGATGTTATCTATCCTGCATATTTGTCTGATGTCCTCACTTCTTTCTCTATCCATTAGTGTTTTTCCAGCTATTCTCCACACTATTTTCATTTCTGTTGTCTCTAGTATTCTTTTTGTTTTTGATGTCTCGGGTCGGGTTTCTGCTGTATAAGTTAGTATAGGCCTAATTGCAGTCTTGTAGATCCGGGCTTTGGCTTCGATTCTAATATGTTTGTTTCGCCATATTGTGTCGTTTAGGTATGCCGCTGCCCTTGATGCTTTTGCAGCTTGGTTCCTTACATGCGTCTCAACATCCCCGTATCCAGATATTTCGATGCCCAGATATTTGAACTTCATAAGAATTGTTTAAACATGGAAATTGTTAAATCGAATCGTGGTTCTACCAAAATCAGTTTTGGTGGTTATTTATATGTTAAACAAAAGGAATGTTCTAATTTTATTCATTGGAGATGTAGTAAATACACTTCTTTTAAGGTAAGTTTTTTGATTTAGAATATAAAATCTTAGTGTAATGTTAATGTACATTATCCGGAAAAAACTTTTCTTCTTAAATACACTGCTCGACAAATAAAAATTTAACTTTCGATATAGTCTAGCTCTTTGTCAGATCTAGAATGTATGACTACCTTTTAGTATACCTACTCCAATTTCTCTTATTATTACAGTGCAAAGGACTCGTAAAAACGACTCTGGATACTAGAGAGCCTGTTTTAGACAAAGAACATAAGCATCCGGCTGATCAAGAGATGGTTAATGTTAACAAGTGTGTTCAAAACATGAAAGAGCATGCCAAGGACACTTTATCGAACCCTGGTTAGATATTTGCTGAAGCTGTGTCCTCGTTAGAAAATAGTACCCGAGCTCGAATGCCCTCAGAAGAATCCATGAAACGAACTTTGCGTAATCGGAAGGCTTGTAATTTACCAAAAGTTCCAACTACTTTGGAAGAGTTAGTGATAGCAAGTATAGTTCACATTATTAAATAAGTACATGTACAGTTTCGGTAGTCAAAATTTCACAGGTTGCTATTAATTTTTCCTGTTTTAAATAGGTGAATGGTGCACTACCGGAGAACCAGAACCTCAAAGATTACTTTTGAATGACAATGGACCAGAAGCTGAGGAAAGAATAATAGTTTTTGCCACGGATGCCTTTCTAAATCACCTGGCGGGTTCCTTAGAGTGGTACTTAGATGGAAATTTTTTCTTAGCACCGCAACATTTTTTGCAGTTATACGTCATTCGAGTTCCTGTAGGGGGAATATTTGTTACAGCAGTATACTGTTTGTTAGAGAAAAAAACTCAAAATTCGTATGAGTCCATGCTGCGAACAATAATCAGCGAATGCGCAGAAAGACAACTCTACCCAGATCCTATCACGGTCAACATGGATTTCGAAAGAGGGGCAATGCAGGCTGTAAAAACGATACTTGGAGAGCATATCACCATCCGGGGTTGTTTTTACCACTTGTGCCAAAGTACTCACCGAAAAGTACAGCAACTTGGATTAGTCCGCAGGTACAAAGATGATGAAGATTTCAATCATTTCTGCGGTATGCTGGATGGACTAGCGTTTCTACCACTAGCTGATGTACAGACTGGAATGCGATATTTAAAAAATCATCAACCAGACGCTGAAAAAGATCACCTTTTAGATTATTTTGATAACACCTATGTGAATGGTACATTCCGGAGAGTTGGTAATCCCGCCCACGCCAACGGTATGGTCCGACTACGCAACATTCCACCATTGTTTCCGCCAGAAACTTGGAACGTTCATGCAACAAATTTAGCCGGAGGAGAAAGAACCAACAATCAAACTGAGGGTTGGAACAACCGTTTCTCAAATCTAGTTGGACGAGACCATCCCACTGTATGGGTTTTAATAAATAAAATAAGGCTAGAACTTGCCACAGACGAAACCAAATTGCAACAACTCAATCTAGGAGCGTTGGAAAGAAAGAAGAAGCGGCCTAGGTATCAAATACTGCAAGACCGCTTAAAATCACTGAAGGGTATATACAAAATGAGAGAACTCTACCGGATTTTTTAGGAGCAATATAAGATTTAGACCCGAATGGATTTTTGTACATGTTTATATGCATATAATATGATTAATTGTTGCTTACATTAGATCAAATAAATTAATATAAATAAGTAAATTAGAATTTTATTTAACTGTGTTATTTTAGTTCGTTTTCAAATAATAAGAATCAGAAATTACTATGCATTAAAATAAGAAGAAGAATAAAACAATTCAAATTAATCAATCACTTTTTACTTTTGACGAAGTTTCAGAACGTTCACGGGCCACAGTTTTAAATTTGTCTAATTAGATTATTTATCTTTCAACATAACGCAAAATGCTACATAAAAGCTAATGGCTAATTACCTGATAGGAAATACTCAAATTATTTAAAATATATAAGTTCAAATCAATTAGAAATAACAATCACGCCATAACAGCAACTTATGAAAGGTTGATTTTTATTTCCGCATTAGTTAATTAAATAGGTACTTTATTGGCGTACTATTTACTATATGAGTCAATTGAAATCAGAATCGCCGTTTAAAAAAAGTCTCAAGCTTTTCTCGCGTATTGATAACCACATTATATATACCTGCAATAGTAATTATACTGCTTAGAAGAATAGTGATATAAATTTGAGAAAACAAAGTGGCCGTTGCTGTGGTCGGTAAGGCAACCAAAAACATGCTCTAAAAACGGTTTTAAGCGCCTGAAATATGCTCTATAAAAACGAAAGTATAAACTAAACACGAAATAATACTTTTATTCAAAAATTTGCAAATATTTTTCAAGAACTGTTAAGATAACGACGTACATAAACTAAATAAAAATTGTTTCCATTGTATGTATATTTATAGATGCAAAAGTACGCCCTAACAAAGTAACAAATAGGTCTCAAAATCAAAACGCACAACTTCTACAGAAACGGATATTTTTATCAATCGAATGATATAAATATGCCTCAGCAAATTTTTAGTTACCCTGGTAATCGGCAATTGCATACAGACCAGTAGCATTAGCCACCAAACGGCAAAAACCAATAATATTTAGAAAATATGTACCTATATTAAGTCTAATTAAAAATTACCTGGAAATCAAAAAACAACCATCAAAAGAATACTTTAAAAAGACAGTTGGACGTTTAGTCCTGGCAATGGATGGTAATTGCAGTTAATCCTAATGCCATAAAGGGATCGTTAACGTGTGGAATGTTCGAACCAAGAGATGCAGTAATGACCGCCTTTGTTCCACTATGATATGATAAATTTCTGGAGTTTTAATGTAACTTGCTATTTGATATTTTTTAAATAAATAATTAACACTTTAATGTATATACATTTCGATAACTATAAAATGCAGGGCCGGGTCGAGCAGCAAATGTTGGTGGGGCATATCTATATATTGCCGCCCCCAGGCCGCCTCTTTTTACACAAACATAGAGTTTATGCAAATTGACAAAAATGTTAGGGGTATTTTAAGTAAATTTTGACGTATCTTACTTAATTTTAAACTAAAATATTGTTATTTTCTGTTTACTGTAGACAAATCAGTATTGACTGTAATATGCGCGCAGAGATAAAATAAATAGAAATAATTAGGTCTCCAGTTTTTGCTCAGTTTTTCACTATTTCTATAATACATATAACGATAAGTAAGAAGACTATAACATCTTAAAAACGGAATATTTTGATACCTAAACCACTTACGCTTTAAACCTATGCTTTAAAACTCTCAAATCAAGCGTAAAACTCGAAGAAACTTAAAAAAATGCCTTGTGCCTTCAATTTTCCATTAGATGTAATTAATAACACAGAGCCATCGAATGAGCTGGTTGCGCCTCAGTAACAATAACGAAATAAACAATAAACAACTGCATTTTAGGTGTAATGTAATTTTTTCCTCTGGAGTTTCTCTCCTTGGGTTATTTCTTCTTAACTTTTTTTTTTTCGAGAATTTTCATTTTGGTTTATTTTACCGTATATCCTCTAGAGCGCATAACAGTTGCAAAACGTTTAATGTCGGGCCAAAGTGCAAACATTCCACAAAATAATAGACAGTACGTGAGGTACTGGCAGTCCACTTCGTCCACGTGTAGTCTAAATTTGTAGGCTACCGTGAACTGCACTTTGAGCACATTACCACACACATAAAAAGGTTTTCTTTAATTAAGAAAAAATATTATCTCAACATAATTTATTTCAATCAACTGCGCCAATTTTTTGTTTTAACAAAATATATTTCTATGAAAATTATTGTGATTCTTTGAGGAAGAAAATTAGTTTCTTAACACAATTTTTTAATATGAAAATAAATTTCTCGAAATAGCAAGCTACGTTTACTTGACTGTCTTCGATATTAGTTACCCAGATCAAGAAAACACCTCACTTTGTGTTAAAAAACAATACACCGCTCGATCGAATGATTGAGTGGGGATATCAACTGACAATCAAGCCCCCCAAAATTTAGCTCATTTGCATTGCATCATTCTGTATGTAGTGAGTTCAGTGTAAGTGTATTGTGTTAAAACTTAGTGAAAAATTAAGACATGCACAATGGATGATTTTGTAAAGCAAAAATTGAAGTTGTGGAACTTGGAGGAGTTGGAGGAAATTTTTGAAAGTAAGTAGTACGCACTTTAACATTTGATTTTAAACGAAAATTTTTAAACTTCCGTTTCCGCTGATTTATTACTTATACAATCTAGATCAAATACATACATCCTTCATCTGAATTTCTAGGGAAATAAATGGGTGATTTTTATTTTCGATAAAATCGTTGGAAAAACAAAAATATAATGCAATGACGTTGAATTTCTCCGAATTGCAGACTGTAAATATATGGTATCGCAGTTTTAATTTTATTGTTTAGTCTGCAACGCGCTGCCCGGGCTTCTCTTGCATGACGTGTTCATCGGTTTTTGCATGTTAAGCTAAACTTCAAACATATACCCATTGTTGCAATTCGGGTGATATCAGATTTTACCTAAAATTATGTTAAACTTTTTTGTGAAAGTGTTACCTACCTAGAAAATAAATATTTTTAGTAAAAACGAATTATAAAATAAACACTAGGTAGAGCCTTAACATGCAGTAAATAAATGTTGATAGTTAGACAGCGTAGTTAAATGAACACAACATTAAAAAATGACGTAATTCTCATGTAAGCGCACACTGCATTTATATCTTCGGGACAAAGATTTTGTTCGGGGAAATTCCTAATTCTGTAGCAGTACTTTGTATTGTAGTGTTATTTACACCTACATTAGTTTTAGTAGCTTTGATATCTTTTTAGAAAACAAAATTGATGAAGAGGAATCTAATAACCTGGAATACAAAGATATTTACGATTTAATTCCCATTTTGGGATTAAGGAAGACGTTCCTGAGACAATTTGATGCATACAGTGGTAACATTGTTACTAAGGTAGGTACAGTAGACCTCGCTCATAATAGATTATTATAAGCATGTATCCAGCTTATCTGAATTTGATTTTTTTAAGCTGAAAACAAAATTAAATTGTCAGTATTCTTTGTGAGTATACACTATTTTGAAGCCATTGATTTCTAGGATAACAAAACGGATACCGATTCGGTTAAGTGAAGAGCCTGTCGAAGATCACTCATCAACAGTTTCGGTGGTTTCGAGTGACTCTTGTTCTAGTGTCACTGCTATACTTACAGAAAACCGTCATACTTCCTTTTACGGCGCACATGATGTTGGTAGAGCCCTTGGATTAGAATTTCCGGATTTCGAATTAGAGGCTCTGCTGAAATCTGCTCCTTATGGCAAAACTATCCTTGCTGTCTATGAGAAAAACAACAAATTAGACGACACAATCCGTTCTACATTAGTAGATATTGTTGCAAAGCACCTTTATAATTACGTTGCGGTGCAGTAAGTCAATTTTAGTATTGAATTTTCAAGCTGTTACTTTAATATCAATTTTAGTCGTCTGAAGTACGAACAGTATATAGTAATATGCAAAGAAATTACAACACTTTTTCCAACTGAGGCGGAAGCTTCTTACTACATCCCCTATGTACCAAAAGGGACATCGGGACAAGATAAGGGAATACTAGCTAGAGGTCGACTAGTGGATAAAATAAGAAACATTTTATATAGAAGTGGAGACACTGTTGCCCATAAGCGAAAGAGGGAAACTGACGAAGGGCCGTCTTACAAAAAGGCGAAACATCAGCTCAATCGTAAGTTTGTAGAAATTGTCAATTTTAAATATTCTGTTATCTCTCTTATTCTAGCAACTGAACAAGCTAGCATCCAGTTTTTAAATAACTTTAGAGAGCCTTGGGAGGAAGTGAAAAAACACTGGAAATCCACATTACATATTCGCCAAAATTCTGGGGTTCAAACTGTGAACGAATTTATTGAGACCTGGCCAATTTTAAAAGACCTTAGGGCTGAAGAATTGGTATGTATTTCAATTTGTTTATAACTTAAAAATATACAACTCAGAATGTTAATTTCAGATTAACGCGGATTTTGTAGAAATATTCGGACAAAAATGCTCGCTTAGTTTATTCGAAAATTGGGACTGGTTCATTTCGAACATAAAATCAGTTGAAGGAACATCGAAAATACGGGACAAAAAAGTGGTTGAAAATTATTCTGAGCTAAGCAAAGAGTCTAGTAAAGGTATGATTCTGCATTTTTTATTCTGTTTTTAAGGCATTTTGTTTTTATAGATTCAAAACATTTTTGTTAAATAAATCTCCTCTGTAATTTGTTACCGCCGAAAGGGAGTCAAAGTACACAGATTATGTAATACTGTTTTTCAATAAAAAATGTTCAAATTTTGTGTGCTTTTGTGACCATTATATGAAACTATTATTTGCTTACCACAAGAAAGTACCCAGCACATATTAAGCAATTCACATGGCTTGGTTCAAGGAAAGATTCCGTTTTGGAGAAAATACCGAAATGCTTAGGATAAGAATATTCTTTATTTCAATAAAGAATACAATTGTTTATTTTTGAGTAAGCAACACTTCTATCTAAAAAAATCTATATTTTTGTTTTTGAAATAGTTATATTGCATGAAGAAGACGAATTATCTCGAAAAAAAAAACTTTCTTGATATAACGGTTCAATCTTTTTTGGAGTGAAAATATGGGTTTTCTCCTTACGAAGAAACTTTTTTTGATTCGAGAAAACTTTTGCTAGAAAAATATTTTCTCCGTTTAAGCAAACATATGCTTGTGGTTATTGAAAACAGAGATTTTCTTGAATGAAAATTTTCTGTTTTAAAGCAAGTAATTACTTCTATGTGTGCACGGATCTTATTTTTTTAAAGTCACTTCTTGGAATTACTCCTTCCAAGACACCACGTTAAACCGCTACTATTTATCATACTAATTGGTTCATTTCATTTTATTTATGGTTATATTTTAATAATAATAAATATTCGTCTTTTTCTTCGATTATTTTTTTTTCGTTTTTTTTCCTCGACTTTTTTGCTCCGTTTTTTTCCCGGTTTTTTTCAGGCTCTTTTTCCGCAACTTTTCTTCCTTGGCTTTTTTTGCTTACCAAAGAAACACAAGACTGGATAGCAACAAAATGTCGCGATTGTGTTTTGATTTAAGTGACGTAGAATTAGCTCCTAAATCAACTTATTGATAAAAATTAGTGTTTTACCTATTGTTATTGGCAGGTTTAAGATAATTATGCATTAAAACAATTGCAATTAATGCATGCAAATATGCTTAAAAATTAGTTAAATACTTAAAATTTACACTAAAAGAAATGCATCTGCAAGCTAAAAAAGTAATATTTTCACAACTTATCTTCTGTACAAAATGCAGAATAGGACTGATAATGTCGAAGATTAATTAATTGTAATTAAATCAATACTAAATCAGGATAGCTTTTGAAAACATGGCAAAGCAAATTTTTTAATGTAAGTTTTACGCCTATTGCCAGCGAGTATGTTTTTATAAAAAATTCTTAACTATTCAGTAAAAGTAACTTATTGTGATTGTTAAATTTTAAACTTTCTAGACTGATCAGGGGCTCACGGCTTTTCAAATAATTCGTTATGACGTAATAACTTGAACCCTCTTATCTTGTCATTTCTAAACAATTGAGAGTTTAGGAATAATGAAAACTGTTTAATATTATTGCCTCATTTTCCAAAGTAATCTTAAAATTCACAACTCCAGAAATTCTGAACGACATATTCAGGAGCGTAGGCTATTGTAATGCGCCACACAAGAGCCTAGGCCCGAAGGGGCCTGTCAGGGCTCCACACGTAATTAAAAATAAAAATAACGGGGACCGGGCGAACAATTCAAAAATTACTTTTGAACTGACTTAGGGGCAATTATTTAAACTAACTCAAACTGGCTATATTAAAAGATTTATTGTTAGTTCGCCATCGTGTCCACCTAAGGGACAATTGCCAAGGGATGGCGGTCAAAATAACAGACGCTTTTTTGAGAAATATTATAGGGTAAGTGTACCTATTTTCAGCCATCTTTAAATAAGAAACCAGGCCCTTCTACTGCCATCTGTTGTTTTTTTTGGGTGGCTCTATTTGTTATTTCTCTAACCTCAAATGGCCGACTAGCTAAATAAAATGGTCTAATAGTCAGCCATCAGTCTGTAAATGGTGAAACAGGTGCAACGCGAATCTTTTGTTTTTACTGTTTTTTTTTTTATAGTGGGCAGCTTCTGATTTAGAAGGTAAGTGTGTTTGGTGTAGTTATTATTTCAGTGTGGCAATGAATTTTATGGGTTAATATTGGAATAAACATGGTGTGTAGAGGATAATTATGAGGTTATAACAGCGGTTTTGTACTATTTTGTGGCGGCTGAGATTAGGTAACTAACTTTACCCCGAGAACCAAAGCTCAGCCAGATAGGCTGACTATTGGTGAAATGTCAATTAAGGTCAATAATCGTATATTTATGCATTTGAGAAAGCATTTGTACTAGAGAATACACTGCAGAGCATAATGTAATTAAATTTCAGTAAAAACCCAATAGTCGGCCCCCAGAATTGAAAATGGCTGACTTTAGGGATATTGTTATTCCAATACTCAGCCGGGTTAGTTTGTTATTCTATAGGCTTGTTCATACCTACCTATCTCTACAATATTCTTTAAAAGTTCTTATTTATATATATTTATTATAATATCTAAAAACTAAATGTCTCCATCTAGGTACCTATTTGAGGTTCAACAAACATGCCGAAAGCAAATTTAAAACGAACAATTCTTCAGTATAGAAAAGAGGCTGTCCAAGATGCTCTCTTAGCAATTAGAAGGGACAATATCAGCATTAGGGAAGCAAGTAGACAATTTGGTATGCCACGTGGCACCATACAGGATAGGCTACATGGACGGGTGCCAGAAGACACACTAAGGATGGGTCGTGAGACAATTCTGACTTCGGAAGAAGAAGAAAAACTTGTAAAATGGTGCATTGATTTAGCAAAGTGCGGTTTTGGGAGGAAAAAAGATGACCTTTTAAATACGGTCAAACAAATAATAGAAGACGACAAGAGATCAAACCCATTCATAAATAATGGGCCAGGGAGGAAATGGTACAATTTGTTTATGAAACGACATCCTCAACTGGTACAACGTACTGCTGAAGGTTTGACTAACGGCAGAGCTGTCATCACAGAGGAGTTTATACGTAAATGGATTTGCGAATTGCTCTCGTATTTAAAAGAAATCAATGCCGAAGACATTCTTAGTGACCCTAAAAGGATACTAAATGGGGACGAGACCAGTTTTAGTATCTGCCCAAAAACTGGGAAGGTGATTGCCCCAAAAGGCTGGAAGAATATTCACGACATTCTAACAGGGAACGAGAAAGAAACGATTACCGTTTTATTGGTATTTACGGCAGACGGCGACACTATTCCTCGAATGGTTGTCTTTCCATATGTCAGACCACCACGAGATGTAATAAATAGTGTTCCAAACGATTGGTATTTAGGGAGATCTGAAACTGGATGGATGAGATCAGAAACTTTTTTGAATACGTAGTAAATAAAGTGAATACCTGGTTAGACAATGAAGGAATTAAAAAGCCAGTACTTTTACTAGTAGACGGGCATAAATCCCACCTCACTATGGAACTGAGTACGTATTGTAGTGAAAATGACATAATACTGTATGCATTACCGCCAAACACAACTCATATGATGCAACCTGCTGAAATCAGAATGGAAGATAACGGTACGAAACTGACAGGATGACCCAAAAAAAATTAATTGTGTATTAACGAAATCAACATTTTGTCCCTTGTTGTCAAGTGTATTGGATAATAAGGACGTAACAGACACAATAAGAAATGGCTTCCGTAAATGCGGGCTATGTCCATTTAACCCCGATGCCGTTGACTACACGAAGTGCATTAAAAATACAATTGAAAATTTTGAAAGAACTGATGACATTCCAAGAAAACTACTAGAACCAGAACATTTTGAAGTAGCTGAGAATGTTATTCGGGCTATAGAAAATCAACTCTCTGAAAAAGGATTAAATGTACAATCCATATTGCATGAAATTAAAGCAGCAAAACAAAATGTCGCAGCTCAGTCAGATATAGCATTAAATGCCAATATTGTAACCAATATTCCATCTGGTACCTACATCGTAGGAGATAATGGATTTTTGGAACCGTCAGAACTTAGCAACCAATCAAACAATGATCCTGAAAACTATTCAAAGGAGAGTTCTGTTTTAAATAACTCTGATGCCATTTTACTCGATATGCCCTTTTTTGATTTAGAAAATCTAAGTGTTGTTGATCGTAACTTACCTTCTACGTCCCGTAATTCTTCGGAACTAATAGAGATAGAAAACGTTCCTTGTATTCCCCGAAATTCTCTAGAGCTAATAGAAACAGAAAACATTATGCCCGGAAATTCTCCGAAACCTGTAGAGGTCGGGAACTTACCTTGTACATCCCAAAATTCTCCAGAACCAATAGAAACAGAAAACATTATGCACGGAAATTCTCCGAAACCGGTAGAGGTCGGGAACTTACCTTGTACATCCCAAAATTCTCCAGAACCAATAGAAACAGAAAATATCAAACCCCGAAATTTACCGAAACCGGTAGAGGTAGGGAACTTACCCTGTACTTCCCGAGATTTTCCGGAGCCGGTAGAACTAGATAAGTTGCGCAAGAATTCAGGAACGCAAGAAGCAGTATCTCTAGAAATACATGTTTCTAAAAACAAAGAAAACACACAAAACGGCATGAATTCGAGAAAAAGAATTTCGGATTCATTTGAGAAGCATATCTATTTTCCTACACGGTTGGGGGACACAAAAAGAAACCTCGAACAAAGGAAATTCTTCCTAGCGCTATATCTTCAGCTGCGTGGAGAGATTTTATAAATAAAAAAGAAAAGAAAAAACAAGAGGAAATTGAAGCAAAACAGAAGCGTAAAGAAGAAAGAGAAAGAGTAAAAATGGAAAAAGCCAAGAAAAAATTAGAAAAGGGTTCTAGAAAAAAGAAACAAGCAGTAGTAATGCCACCCAGTTCAGATGAAAACGTTGTAGATCAGTTAATTTCTTGCACGGTATGTGATGAAGAATTAATAAGTGATGTGGAAGAGGATGCGATGAAAAATGTGGGCTGCGACAGGTGCGCTCGTTGGTACCACCTAAAATGTAGCTCTTTGCGCGACATGTCTTATGAAGAAGCAGCAAACTGTAATTTTACTTGTCATATTTGTACCTAGTTAGTTCATGTTCCAAAGCTTTATGCCAAAAATGTATTGGGTTTATAAGTTTTCTTTTTGAAATAAAATTATTAAACGTAGTTTGTTTCTCATTTAAATTCTATGCTGACTATTGGTGCATGAAGGGCTGCCTTTAAGTTGTTGGTGGCTGTTTATTGGTGATTTTGGTAATTTTGACAAATTAAATTTTTATGAGAAATAACTTTCAATTTATAGTATTATAGCTTAAATAAACTGATTAACCAACATTTCAACTTTAATATACTGTAGCGAGTCGACTTAGTCTTATTTAGAACATTTAATATTAATTATTGAAGTAACTAAAATATTACCTATTTGTCACATATGGTGCAATACAGATCAATACGATTTGGTCACCTGACCCACCTCATGTTATTTAAAGAATATCAAGGGGTTGTATGCACTCTTCTTTGTCACACAATTACATACATATTGATTGACCTATTTACAAGCCAATCCGGTCTCAGATGTATCTGCACTGCATCATATTAATTATTAATAAAACCATCCCTACTCTGCATCACAGAGTATAAAAGGATTCTAGCTTACTGGTACAACCAACAACAGTTAACGACCAAACTCAGCTTAGAATCGACATGCGTCCCTACCATCTACAATAGCTACGACTCAAATACCTGTCGCATATTAGGGGCCTTGAGCCCCAGATTAACAAACTGTATTGTAACGCATGTAAGTAATTTTAGCTTCCCTACTCTGCATCACAGAGTATAAAAGGATTCCAGCTTACTGGTACAACGACAGTTACAACCAAACTCAGCTTAGAATCGACATGAGTCCCTACCATCTACAATAGCTACGACTCAAATACCTGTCGCATATTGGGGGCCTTGAGCCCCAGATTAACAAACTGTATTGTAACGCATGTAAGTAATTTTAGCTTAGTATTAAATAATATTGTAAATCGTTAACTAAATATATCTCTGTTGAATTTTGGTTGTGCTTACAATATACCTAGACATTATGTCACAAGCTACGACCCCCTAACGTGACAATACCATCAAATTACTTGAAAGAAGTAGGTAAATTAAGTTACTGTTCAAGGTTGAATTCACTCAGTGGCGTAGCTACCATAGTGCTAGGCGGTGCCGTGCACCGGGGCCCCCAACCTCAGGGGGCCCTCGGACCCTGACCAGCAAACCTCAAATTGAACTAGCGAAAAATTCTCCCACTTTCGGAATGTAAAT
Source organism: Ctenicera cuprea (assembly GCA_958336395.1). Classification (NCBI taxonomy): domain Eukaryota; kingdom Metazoa; phylum Arthropoda; class Insecta; order Coleoptera; family Elateridae; genus Ctenicera; species Ctenicera cuprea. Next base: position 45,241,705 of record OY284489.1, on the reverse strand, counting down.
AAAATAGGTTGCAACACGACTTTAATCATGGCAACTCATTTTAAAGAATACAGGGGAATTCCCAACAAGTTTCGAACTTCTGTTCGAAACTTGTGGGGAATTCCCCTGTATTCTTTCTGTTGTTTGTGCAGTGTTTCCGGGGATTCCCCAATGACGTTTTGTAGCGTAGCATTACATTACGTTTCAGTTTCTTGTTAATCTTGTTAGTTGTTGGTTGTTCCCTGTTTTGCATAAATTAGAGAATAAGAGAACTAAAATTATGCATAAAAAAGAAACCTAGTGGTGCGTTTAAGCGCAAACAACGCCAGGAAAGAGATGCTAGTAAACAAAAATTACCAAAAATTGACAAATTTTTTAGTCAGCCTTCTACAAGTAGTTTTGGCCCAAATATTTCTGTTGATAGTGAATCAGATAATGTGACCACTGCAGTGCCGGTTGAGAAGCCTACTGAAGAAGATTTTATCATCATTGCAGTTAAAGATACCGCCGCCGGTGACGATGCCGCCGATCATATCAACGACGACGATGTCTGCACGGCACAGGTAACAGCGGAGGAACCATCGACCTCATCATTTATCGAAAATGTGATCGATCAATCTTCTTATCACTTGGGAAACTTTACGAACAGGATATTAAGTGATAATGAAAAACGTCAAATTCTTGATATGGGGCCTTTTCCAAAAGACGTCCGCCAGAACAACAGGTGTTTTCCAAAATCGTACTACTTTTCAACTTCTAAATATGGACCAGTTCATCGTTTTTGGCTGTGTAGAATTATTCTAAAATACTAGATGCTGCCTATTGTCAACCCTGTTGGTTATTTGCTTCGCAAAGGAATATTGTATGGTGTACGGCCATTCGGGATTGGAGTCATTTATCAGAAAGAATTAAACAACACAGTTTCTCGAGTGGCCATACGGAAGCATGTGCAGTGTATGAACTTTGGAAAAAAATGATACTATCGACAAGGAACTTGAAAATACAATTCGTAAAGAAACGTCATTTTGGAAAATGGTTCTTCAAAGGTTATTCGATGTCATACTTACCCTAGCAAAGAGTTCTTTGGCTTTAAGAGGACATCGAGAAAACTTAAGTGAGGAAGGGTACCATGGAAATTTTCTGTCCGTTGTAGAGCTTCTCGCCCGATATGATCACATATTGCGGCAAGTTTTGGATATGCCCAAAGGTATTTTTTTTTATTTTTATCTTTTGTTTTCATTTTATTTATTTATTTTTATTAACTGTTTATATTCTAATTTTTGTTTAAAATCGTGCTTTTTTTGTTTTTTAGGATCTACAAGATATCTGAGTGCAACAATTCAAAATGAAATGATTGAGTGCTTGGGGACCACACTTGAAAATATAGGCTTTTATGCAGCCATCAAACATGGCGCGGCAGATTTAGTCAACCAGGTGACTTCATTATTTATCGAGAAAAATATTGATTTAAAAAAATGTGTGGGTCAAGGTTATGATGGAGCCAGTGTGATGAGCGGTGTGTATAATGGTGTACAACAACGGATTAAGAATATCCAGCCTAACGCGGAGTACGTACATTGCGCCACTCATAATTTAAATTTGGTCTTAAATGATGCCGTTAGCACTTGTGTGGAATTACAGGTATTTTTCGCAACGTTGCAAGAATTGTATAAATTTTTCGGCAATAGCATCAAACGTTGGGATCTGCTGTCAAAATTCACTGGAGAATCGGACACCACTCTAAAAAAACTAAATCCGACTAGATGGTCCAGTAGGGTCAATACGATATCTGCAATAAAACTTCGTTTTTTCGATATAATCAAAGCATTAACAGAAATAGTTCCCATGAATTCCAGTAAAGATGAGCGTAGTGAAGCAGAAAAAATTAAAACAAAAATGCTAAATTTCGAGTTCGTGTTGCTTTGCGAATTCATGCACCGTGTATTGAGTGACATCAATTATGCATCTAAAACTTTACAAAAATGCGATATCGATTTGGACGAGGCAAGTAGAGCTTCAGCAGAGACAAATGCAAAGATGCAAATTTATAGAAATGACTTCGAATCATTCAAGTGCAAAGCCAGTGAAACTGCAAGAAAATATGGCATAGATCCCCATTTTCAAGAAAAAAGGCAAAGGAAAGTTAAAAAACATTTTGATGAATTAGCTTCTGATCACCGATTTCGAAACAGGGAAGAAATATTTAAAATTACTATTTTCAATAATGTACTAGACACAATAATAACTCAATTAAATGCAAGTTTTACTGGTATGAGTGCAGTCAGTCAGATATTCAATTTTCTAACACCAACATTTTTACTGGATGTAGATGAAAGAACTTTATTACAAAAGTGTGACCAATTCCAAAGTAAATATTCTGATATAATAGGCCCCAACTTTTCTCTTCAATTTCTTAATATTTACCACCTAATTCTATCTAAATTAACCAAGGCATGGACTATTCACCAATTCTGTAAAGAAATAATGAGATTATATGGAGTGCTAGAATGCGACCTAACAGAAGTATTTACAGCAATGTTACTGTTCCATACAATTCCTGTCACTTCTGCAGAAGCTGAAAGATCATTTAGCAAACTAAAAATAATAAAAAATTATTTAAGGAATACTATGGGCCAAGCTGGACTCCGACATTTATCGCTAATAGCAATCGAAAACGTAGCCGCATCAAGCCTAGATTTAACCGAAATCGTTGATACTTTTGCGAAAACTAAGGCTAGGAAAAGATTATAAACTAAATTATTATTTTGTTGTTAGTAGGTAGGTCCGACTTTCATATAATAAACTGGAAGAGATCCCTTAAACGGATAAATTCGCTTTTGTACATGACTTAACTGTAGGTATATAAATTGTTTTTAATGTTTTATGTACAATAAAGTGTTTTACATACATACATACATAAACCTTTTGATTTACTTCGTTTTATTGCTTAATACCAATATTATATATATAATATAAAACCTAACCAGTTTAGTTAGGGCCCCAGTTTTTTTTTGCACCAGGGCCTTTGGTTACCTAGCTACGCCTCTGCGAATGCCTCTTTGGTCTGGTGGCCCGCGGCCCAATGGTCATGCATCCAACTATGCCTAACTCAGCGCCAAAGACTGACTTGCTTAAGAGCCACTGGAGCGATGCGATGCGGCTCTGGAGGCACTTCTGGACCTTGTGCTTCTTCATATCTTGATCGAGGCTCAGGCCTGAAAGGCAGCTTACAAGCTGAAGTATCATGGCCAGTGGAAAGACGAAGAAGGATTCCTGGGACATGCAAGTGCCCTATCCCTTACGATACGGACACACTCGTTCCTCGCTGCAAGGAGCGACTGCATTCCACCTTCATTCTTTTTTATCAAACTATTTAACATTGTCATTTCTGGCAGGAAAGACTGGACCCAAATTGAGGACAAACTGCAGATCTAGTCTGGTTTGCAGACAGATCGAGGACTGTAGAAGGTTTCGGTGCAGGGGTTTACGGCGATATGCCTAGAGCAAAATTTACGTTTGCCCTTGGCAGGCTTGCCACAGCATTCCGGGCAGAGATTTTTGCCGTCCTAGCCTGTGCTCAGAAGAAACCCCGCAGGGCTTACTCCAACTAACATATCCATATAGGTTCAGATAGTCACGCGATGGTTCTCAAGGCTCTTGGTTCTGTTATGACCAAATCAATGCTGGTCAAGGACCGATGTGAGGCTCTAAGCACTCGGCTCACATAATCGGGTCAAGCTACTTCGGGTTATTGGACACAGTAACATTGGTAGAAACGAGGAAGCTGATACTTTGACCAGGTCTCTCAGCAGACCCTCCTTGGACCGGAGCTGTCCAGACTCTCCAAGGCCACTGTAAGGCAGGAAATTGAGAACTGGACTCGTTTACAGTTCAACATAAAGTGGACCTCGCATCCAGGATTGCGCCTGCCAAGGTGTCTCATTCGAGAACCTTAATAATAATAATAATATTTAATGTTATTGACTGGCCATGGTCCTTTTAATAAACACGTCAACACTATGGGGGCTGTCAATGACTCTAAGTGTAGGTTTTGTGGACAAGAAAAGGAATCTTCACTTCATCTTCTCACTCACTGCCCTAAACTATCGGCACTGAGCCACAGACACCTCGACTACCCTTTTCCAGAGCCAGAGGAATTACAGGATATCTCCATCAGCCTTGGGCTGGGTACGGAGCTGTACGAAGATTATCCGTGAACAAACGGTGGATGCACAATAGGCCAATTAGGCCTGAGTGCTGTGGCTTTCCGCACCACCGTAAGAAGAAGAAAAGTCTGCTGAATGCTTATGATACCCAAAGATTACTTAACTGTTCCCTGTTCTCTAGGGACTTCTATTGCTGTTATCATTATTTTATATGAACGTTTCTTGAGATATACTAATTAAAAAGTAACTTTCAGTCACCACTTCAGACGGCTGCAGCTCCCTCAGGAAGGATCGTAGAACAGAAACATTTTTTCCAAAAATTTCATATTTACAGTTGGATCTACTTACAAATGGAGTATCCTGCACAAGCACTACAAAGAGCTTATGGGATACTACCTTAATTATTTAATTTTTTCGACAATTACTTATGAAAAGTCTACGGCAGTGGCAATTAACTGCAGTCTAATTGCTTTATTTAAGACAGCAAATATATTATGCACACTGTAATTACAAGTTGGTACATTATCTATAAAAAAATAAACCAAATAATACTGTTGGTGTACAAAACAATTATAAATTTCCTGGCCGCAATGACAAGTTTTATTTTTGTCGTTTTACATTAGCCCAAAAACAGTTTATTATCTTCAACACACAAGAAAATGTTAGTTTTTATAAAATTAATCGTTTATTACATTTCTGGAACTGATTGTGGTCTCTTAATTTGGAAATACCTTAATAATTTAGGTATCTATACTATTTAAGTGACGTTACGCTAACTTTTAATATTTTAACAAAATCATAATAAAATCTATCACATAAAGCAAATTGAGCAAACAATATAATTTAGTATATTCATTGTTTACCTATCTGCTCCACACGTAAGAAAAATAATAAAAATATTGTATTTACCTATACTGCGATGCTCCTTTTACTTGCTGCACTTCGGAATCAGCTAGTTTCGGATATGTACCAGCACTAATATCTATAGAAGGTTGGTAAAACTCAGCTAGCCTGGAAGGTTGCAAATGATTTTTCTGCATGTTCGTTTGGACATCTGCTTCTGACACTTTTTCTTCAGAAGAAATCTGTACTTGTTGTATAAGTGATGATACATGGTTGCCATAAATTTGGTTCTTTTGGATATTGACATCTGTTGTTGCTATTTGGGGTGGGTTATCTTCACTTAAGTTGCGAACTGGCTTTGCAATAGCCTTTCCAGAGTAAAATACTTTTCCTAACTAATATTTAAAATTTATTAGTACAGCAGATACATAAAATAACAGGTAGCTATTGATGGTGTGGTTTTGTAAAATGACTGCAATTGACTTTATCAAGATTCGTCCAATAAAGTTGGTAGTTCCTGCCAAAATTTTTGTTTGTAAAAGTCGAAAGTTACCAAAACACTTTTAGTGGAGAATTTCCAAATGCTTGAATAAATGCATGACATATCTTACACATGACAGCTGGTTGTTGATTTTTAATAATCACACCATTGTGCACTATAATTCTTGCCTATACAAAAAATATATGTCTACTTACATTTTGAATGAAGTTACGGTTAAATTTGGTGGGTAAACGTAAAGCCATGATGAAATAAAAATGAGTAAAAAACACAAAACAAATGTCGGGAAATAAATAAACAGACATTTTTACTATGGTGACTGATGATCTATGATAGGTTGATTGCCAATATGAATTTTTACAACCAAAAAAAAACACTTCAAAATTTCATGTAAATTTGTTTCTTAACTTATTAATAAGATTTAATAGCAGTTGCTAATACATATACCATGTAGGTAATTTACGCATCATAAAAAAAATTTCAATATTAAAGAAGCACATTTTGACTAACATATTGTCTACATTTCTTTTTGAAAGTTTGAACAGATTTATAATTCTTTATAGTTGTCGGTAGTTCATTATACTGCTTAAGGCCATTATGAAACAAACTTTTTTTACCTAAATTGGGTTCTTACAGTTTTAAGATATAAATTATTTCTAGATCCGGTGTTGTGGTCATGCATGTCCCTCACAAATACACAGTATTATAAAAATTGTCTGGAAGAATTGTGTGCAAGATTTTATACATAATCTATAAAATAATTTGTCTACTAAGAAAATTCAGATTTTTCAATATAAATCTAATGTTTGTAGGTACCCCATTAGTGTGTTTTTAATTATTATCTGAAACCTTTACTTGTTTGCAGAATGTATGATTTATTTATTTACAAAATATATAAATACCTCCATATTAACCACTTCACTCATTAAACTTGATACAAAAAAAGAATGCTAATCCACGTTTTGTTTACAGCTGATATACAACTATACAGGGTCACGAATATGTATGAAACTAATGCTCTCCTGCTAAAACAGTTTGAAGTAGAAACTTGAAATTTTGCAGGGTTACAAAGGAAATACATGGAAATATTGCGACATGGCTTTCAATTGTATTAATCTTCTACCAGGTACATTAACTGGATAACTAATTAGTTAATTTATCCGATTATTTATATAATTTACCGCCGGTCATTTAACCGGGGTCTTTTCATGGTACTCCTATGAAATTTCTATTTTTCTGTTTTCTGTAATAAAATGCTCAAAACTTAAACAATATGTAAAGTGTGACACATCGTTGAAATCAGAATTAAAGACTCTATTGAAATATAAAAAAATATTTTTTTTTTGCACCAGGGCCTTTGGTTACCTAGCTACGCCTCTGAATTCACTAGTCACCTTATCTGGCTGACTATTGGTACACTTACCCTACTGCAACTTTCAAGTATGGCCCAATTTCTTTTATTTATAAGTTCGAGCTTTACTTCGTTGAAGTTCATTTATTGTACATAAAACAATTAATTCTTAACTTTAACAGGTTTTTTTGTAAAATAAAAAAATGAAGTTAAGAATTGTTTTATTTACAATTTGTTTTGCTTAGTTCCGTTATTCACCAATACAGGATTGTACATACTGAAAACCATGTTGGTTATTTTCTTCTATTAAAAGCCATTAGGTAATACTGGGCATCTGCACCTGGCAACAGTTGTCCTTGAAAATAATTAGTCATGGCAATACCCGGTTTTAAGTAAAATTTTGTAAATTATTACGAGCAGAATTGTGAAAAATAAATGTAAGGCCTATTTTTGGAGAATGGTTTTGGATAGACTATTCAACATCACTCTTATATATACCAAAAACTCATTAGCCTTTCGGGGACATCGCGAACTCATTAATAATACACTCCATGACACCAAAGGCAATATCTATTCCCAAGTTAAACTATTTGCAAAATATGTACGACACTATAAAACAAATTGTGCAAATGTCAGCAGCTTGCAGGTACTTATTCGATGTTTTATGTATCTTTTTATATTTTCTTCAATATATATTTATACAGGGTGAGTCAGTTTTTTGTGATTTTTCCGAAGTATATGTAGCATTGTTTTTATTGGTAAGCAGAAAAAAGCCTCAGCAAAAGCCCGACAAAAGCCAGCGGAGAAAAATGCAGAAGAAAAAAGTCGAGGGAAAACATCCAACTTTTTAAAAATAAGAACCGTTGTAAGTACTGTGCAGTTCAAAGTCGCATAATGTTTATTTATATTTTAAATTAAAAGTACTAACAACTTAGGGCCATCGTGCTTTTAATTTGGGTGCAGGAAATAAATCAAAAATCTCGGATAACAACCCCGAAAGAAGACCCCGAAAAAAAAAAGCCGCGGGAAAAAAATTCCGGAAAAAAAACGCAATAAAAACTATGGACAAAAAAAATAATATAAAATGTTTGAATAATTATAAATATCAGTTAAAATTACTAGATTCAAATGAATACAAAGATTTTCTATGTTAGTATTTACTTATTTCGTATTTATTACAAAATTTAAACAGAAATCGGCACAAACAACAAGAGGTTAAAATCATATTCTACTTCTTAAGTAATTCGCAGAAAGCATGATTGCAGCTTAATGGTAATTTGAAATTATAATCTTTTGGTTGACATGAACTCGAGTAAGTACCTCCTACTTATTGCTTAATAAACATGTTATGTATCTTTAGTACATACTCTGTATCTTAATCGTGTTTTGCTTGCCATAAATAACCATTTGAAACGGTCCTCCTTATCGTTGTCTTCGAAACGGTATTTAAGGAGCTCGAAATATTGAACATTTTTTTAAATGCTATTAGTTATAATATTAGATTTCCAGAATTTTGCAAACGGTTGTAGTGTTAAGTAATACCTATGTAACATAATATACTGAATTTTATATAAAACTACTTTTGCCGAGATTTGTTGTTTGCGCCCAACAGAAAAACTAAAAAATTGCGGGTTTTTTTTCGGAGCTTTCTGTCCGGTTTTATTTTGGAAATTTTTTCCAGGTTTGTTTTTCTAGATTCTTTAATTTAAAATATAAATAACCGTTAGGCAAACTTTTAAATAATATCAACATTGTTTTATTTATAGTTTGATTTCTCACTAATAAAACAATCAAAGACAATAATAATAAATACCTAAGTATTATAATAGTCTACTATGGCCTTTAATTGTTAGTACTTTCAAAAAGTCGGCGTGTTTTTCCGCCTTTGTTTTCTGCCGGCCTTTTTTCCCAGCTTTTTTTCAGAATTCCTTGAACTGGAGAATTTTTAAAATAATTGGTTTTCGACGTGATTATTCTCAAAGTTGTTGAATTTCTTAATCCTATGTTACAAACGTTGAAATTTAACATGCCTAATAAGTTAGAATCTTTGATAATATTGTTTACAATTTTATATAACAAGACATGTTGTTGTGGGCGGGCACGATGTCGGCACCAAACTACATGGCCCTATAATTTCCTACTCGAACTCGGCACCATGGTGCGGATTAGGACCAAAGCATCCTTGGCATTTTTAATGTTACTTGTTCAGTACTGTACTGATAAGGTTAATAGCTATAGCTCAAAATTTTGGCCAATGAGAATCTTAGGATATTATTTGTTACAAATTGAAAGGGTAATTAGTATCAGGGGGTTGTTTTCCTATTTTCAAATCATTCAAAATAGTTACTAGTTTTTTTCTAACTTTTGTGCTGATAAGTCGCAAATTAAAATGGAAGGTCGTATAATTGAGAGTTCACGCGGAAAGGAGCTTTTAATAGTTGAATCGGTGTCTTTTAAAAAAGCTAAAGTGTTAAAAAGTGGAGAAACATTTTGGCGATGTATTAAACAATCGTGCAATGCAAAAGTTTTTACTGTAGGCGACGAACATTTAATTACGCAAAGTGATTTACAGCATTGTCATGACAAAGACATTAAAAAGTTAAACCGCCAAATAATAACAGGGTTCCCACTAACTATCAAGAATTAGAATCCATGACTTTTCCAGGATATCCATGACCAAAAATCATACTTGCCCATGACTCTCGACAAAAAAAAATCAATAAAATTAGACAACACTTAAAACATTTTTTAATGAAAAAATACAGACGTACAACACATACACGAAACAACAAATTAAAATAATGCTAAGGAAAATTACCAAAAGCTGAGGAACAACAATATTTTTAACAGCGAAAAATTATAATATTACTTTGTTACAAATTCTTCTTCAGCACTTCAATTTTTTTCTCAGTATCTTTTACTTCTGTACTAAATGTTACATCAATTTTTCTTTTCCTTTCTTGTAACTCTTTTATTTCCGTTCTTGTTTTTCTTTTTTGAGCACTGAGATTTTCCATATTCTTTTTTGATTTATCTTTTTCTAATACTTCTTTGCATTTCCTACTACCTCGCTTGTAACATAGTAGAATAGTATCGTTTATTATATTTTGGTACATTATCGTAGATAATTCTTTGAATAATATTCTTATAACTTCCCAAAAATCTTTATAATCATTATTTAACATTAACATTTATCTAATGTTTGAGTGTTGAAGTTATGTAGTAATTCTGTATACTCGCCTTCAAATTTATTACCATATTGTTTAAAATAACATGTTCTCAGCATTTTCTTTTGTAATTTTTCAATTGCTAGATTTTGATAAGTGTAATACGGGCACCACTTGACCGCCGCATATTCAAGTTTAGTTTAAGAAATATCAATGGGTTGTTCTAAGCAAGTCTATATGTAGTTAGTTAATTAGGTTAATCAAATGTCACAACATTTACTTATTGTTCATAATCAACAGATTGTAAATATGCTAAGTAATTTAATAAAAAAAAAAAAAAAAAGTTAGTTTAGATTATTATTTTAATCCCTTCCGGAATTCTATGTGGCAAAATCGTTTGCGTAACCTCTTGATGTTAGCAATAGAACACAAAGCCGCATCAGAATTAAATATACAAAAACTTCTAAATATTCTCACAGAGAAGAGCGAAAATGTTAAAATTTTTATTTTTCATTTTTAACAAATCTAGGAAAACAGTCCCCGGAAAAGCGGCGGAAGAAAAGTCCATGGAAAAAAGTCCCCTGGACAGAAAGTATTCGGGAAAAGTTCCCCGGAAAAAAAGTACCCTGGAAAAAAAGGCTTCTGGATAAAATTCTCTGGAAAAATCCCTTGGAAAAAGACTCCAGAAAAAAGTCTTTTGAAAAAAGTCTCCGGAAAAAAATCACAGAAAACAAGTCCCCGGTATAAATCTCTACGGAAAAAATTGAAAAACTTTAAAAAGAAGAAAAACTCATGAAAACAGAAATGTTCTAAATATAAAATAAGTTAAGATGAAATTGCAATTTTTTATTGTGTTCGTTGGCGGTGAGTTTATTAAAAAGCTTATATTTTGATTATACCGGTAAATCCAGGGCTACTTGAATTGCTAGATTATTATTATTACAAATAATAAGAAAAAAACTGATGCAGTTTCTGGGCACTAAAGCAAAATTACCGACTTCCGGTTTAACTGAAAAACTGTTCTATCTTTGCCTTTTGAAATGGAACACTTTATTTATTAGGTCAATTGAAGCGTATTTTACTGCATTTTGTACATTTATTAATAAACAAAAAAATTCTATTGACAAAAGTCGCTACATTATTATATTTATAAAAATCAGGTAAAGTCGTTTATTTTAACCGACTCTTATACGGGGCTTCAATATCCAACACTATTTTTGGCGACTTTCTTCCAGGAGACTTTTTTTCGAAGAGACTTTTTTCCGGGGACGTTTTTCCTGGAAACTTTTTTCCGGAGACTTTTTTCCCGGAGATTTTTTTCGAAGACGTTTTTCGTGGAGACTTTTCCTGGGACTTTTTTCCGTGGACCTTTTTTCCGTGACTTTTTTCCAGGGACCTTTTTTCCGCCTACCTTTTTGAATAGTATTTCATGTTGCTCACCTTCTTGATTTTTGATATGGTTTAAAAAAATATTTTTATTATTTATTTGTTTCTGTGAAATATTTTTTTCTAATTTAAACATAATTTTATTGTGGTTTGGGGGGACTATTTCGGCCTTATGTACAAGCGCCCAACGACTCCTTGCAACGCCCCTGTAGATATTTATATGCTATCTAATGTGTACCCTTTACTTTTGCATCAAAATCTAGCTATGCAACTTAAACCGAAACACCCTGCAAAATAAGCAGCAATGCTCAAAAAAAGTTAAACATGCTTTTACTACTCAAAACATGCATTTGCATAACTATCTTAAACCTGGTTATTAGTTCATTTTTTTACGAACGCCGTCTTAATTAAAGAATAATTATTAAAATATATTGCAAGACTTTTAACATCTTGTAACTTATTAAAGAAAGTTGATTTAATTTTATAATGCACATTTGCACTTGTAATTTATTATTATAATACGAATCACACGTGGAAGAAAGATCTAGTGGGCTTATGTAAAGTTTTCGTATCGGGGACGGATATCAACTTGATTAATTTAAAAACATTAACCAGAGGTATAGAACTATTAACAGCAGCAGCAAATTTGGCCCTACCTTGAAAGTGCTTCTCATTCACATCAGAATAAGAATAAAATGTTTTTGCTAAATATTTAGTATTCGTATTTCTTTTTTATTTTTCAATTTTTTCTTACTTTAACATAGTCTTTTTCCAACCATTTACGTTATGTTTTATATTTGTACCAACATTTTACTTTTAAACTATAAAAAATCCAATGTTTTATTTTCAGATAATTTATTTTTCAAAGAAATCTGCTTTGCCCCTAAGCTTGTACATACAAAAGAAATCCAGTTTAGCTCAGGCGGGAAAAGGTAGGCGGAGACTCTCCTTTCTTTTCTAGTTCTTATTGTCCTAATGAACGGTTGAAAATCTAGCATTTTACAGACTACCTGTGAACATGGGACCACTAAAAATCTGAGGGTTATAACAGCTTTTAGTCAAGGGGGTGAAGGTTTGTCCTATGCTCGGGCAACACAAAAGTTTGTATGCCACATCAGGGAGGTGCGGGACAGTGCAGGGTAGCCCGCGGTAGATTTAAATTTGGCCAATTACAGCAGATTTAGTTCTGCCACTTCGTTCCTTTTCGAGTGCTTTCGCGTTCTTCCACGTAACTGTATGTATAATTTCCAAATAATGTATAAAAAAATGTGGTCGGTAAATTGCAGGTTATGTTTCGTTTTGCCGTGTTTATAAAACGTTCACAAAAAGATAAGTTGAGATAAGTATTATCATAAAATAGATGTTCCGCTTGTGTAAAATTAATTTATTTTCAGATTCTACTTAGATTAGATTTTGATGTGCTTCCTGTAACTGCAAAGATAAGTATTGAGTGAAATAGATGTCATGCCTTTTTAAAATTATTTTATTATTTTCAGGATTGCAGTTTTAAATTCATCAGGTCGTCCACGTCCAGTTCCCGAGTTTCTTTTTTTAGGAAGGGGTTCTTGCCTTTGGTTTTTGCCTGTTCAATAGTTACTTTCTTATATTAATTATGGATGTTGTTGGACGTAAAAAGTATTGTTGTAAATATCCAGGTTGCAGCAATTGATATTACATACGTACTTCAAAAAGTTACGTAAACAAACACTTTTACAACTTTCCAAGGAACGCCTGCTACCATCAGCTGTGGAAAAATGCATGTAAAATAGATGGTAATGTAAATAAATGGGTGATTTGTGAGGATCATTTTGAGGAAAAACATTTTGTGAATGCGAGAAGGGAACGTTTAAATGTAAATGCGGTCCCTATACAATTTTATCAAAATGACGAAGAAGTAGTTTCTGAGGCTAGCAAAGTAACAGAATCTGAAATCGTTGCTGATCCAAAAGTAACTTTGTTCGAGGAAGAAATTACGTCTTGTGCTTATTTATTAAATGCTTCAACTTCAACTGCGCAATGTGCTTGTTTTCTAACAAGTAGGGTGCATGCACCTGTTGTCCGGCCGCTACCATTTGTCGGCCATTTCACCAAACATTTGAATATAACAAGAAAATGTTACACCTAACTAAGGATATCAGTGTGTTACAGTGTTTTATGGCATGTCCGGATTCTTAGATAGGAAGTGCGCCGCCGTGTGGCAAAGAACAAAACTAAGCAAAAATATCTAAAATGGTCACCACTTTGTGTTGTGAATACGAGCTTGAATGTTGTTTAGTGGCGGGAACTGTGGGAAATAGTAAGTATTTTATCGAATTCTCATTTGAATGCATGCTCAATTACTTTAGCATAGAGATTATAGATTAAATCTTTAATCGTTGAAATACTGAAAAACACTCCTATTCCAAAAAAATTTGGGTGGCCGGTGGCCACGAAGATCGTGAAGCTGAACAGATAAGAAATCAGTTGGAAGGAAAATCGCCTTTGGATATATTCTTCATGTTTTTTGATGAAGAACTGTTGGATGCTGTTGTTGGATATTCTCTGAAGTATGCTCAAGACAACAATCGTCACGATTTTGATTTCGACCGTACCGACTTACTAAAATTTATCGGCATACTTATTCTCTCCGGATATCACACTTTACCCCAAACACAATTATACTGGTCCACTGATGAAGACAAGGGATTGCATATTGTAAAAAACTGTATGAGTAGGAATAGGTTCTACACTATAAAAAGAAATATACATTTGTCGGATAATAGTAAATTGGATACAAATGATAAATTCACTAAACTACGTCCATTCTTTGATCTAGTAAACAAAAGAAACCTTCGGTTTGGACTATTTGCTTTCAACTTGTCGATTGATGAACAGATGGTTCCATACTTTGGCAGGCATTCTTGTAAGATGTATATAAAAGGAAAGCCTGTTAGGTTTGGATTCAAGCTGTGGTGCCTATGCTCATCAGAAGGATATCTTTATAAGTTTGTGGCATATGCAGGAGCGAGTAAAGAGAAATATACTCTTGAATTGGGTGGACAAGTGGTCTTTGATTTGTTATCAATTGTCAAAAATCCCGAAAATAACCAAATTTTTTTCGATAATTTTTTCTCCTCGTATAAACTTTTTACTTTACTCTCTGAGAAAAGATTTTATGCTACTGGAACTATCCGCGAAAATAGAACAAGTAGTTGTCCATTGGAGTCTACGAAATCTATTTCAAAAAAAGAGAGAGGAACACACGATTCTTTTTATGATGCCGGAACTCGCATTTCTTTGGTCAGATGGAACGACAACTCTGTGGTAACTGCGATTAGTAATCAGTTCAACTCTGAACCACTATCTGCTACCAAAATGTACAACAGAAAGGAAAAGAAGGAGATCAACGTGGATCAACCAAACATAATAAAAATGTACAACAAACACATGGGAGGTGTAGATTTACACGACAATGGAATCGCCAACTACCGAATAGGAGTAAGTGGTAAAAAGTGGTGGTGGCCTCTGTTTGTCAATACAATAGACAGCGTTATTGTGAATGCTTGGAAACTGTACAATATTGTGAATTCTAAAACCATTGGGCAGCTGGAATTCAAGTCTTATATAGCCCTTCGACTACTGAAAATGCACAATAACAGAGCGAAACCCTCCACTTCCCAGCGAACTTCGTCTAGACAACATTGGGCACGTGATTACGAAAGCGGACAAAACAGTTAGGCGGCGGTGTAAAATTTGCCATAATCACAGAATATTTCTATGTAAGAGGTGTAATGTGCATCTCCACACTGATTGTTTCGAGCAGTATCATACAAAATGGGTGCTAATACATTTTAACGCATTTTACCAATGGTGCGAAAACGCACCATCAATTTTTTTGAAAACTAGTGAAAACAAAAATTTTTTTGTTAATAAATCTGTATTGACAAGTGCAAAACTAATAGCAATAAATGGTTGAAATCGAATTTTTTGTATTTTTACTACCATTGGTAAAATATGGGTTAACTGGTTCATTAAAACTCCTATAGATCTTTTCTCGGTCAGAGTGGCCGAGAAGTGGTTTGAATGAATACTAATATTCTGTCCTTATTCAACATATTGAACGTTACATATCTATGTTATTTTGCTTTCAATCAATTGGAGAATATTTCATTCGAATCTAGACCAGTTTTCGGCCGTCACAATACAAAAGAGGTTAAAATACGAACAACATAAATTCAAGGGAGATCAGGGTGGCCGAGAATTGGGCTTTTCTCGGCCACTTCATTTTCAATAATTATTCATTAATCGCAATAATTTCAAATATTTTTCATTTGCAAAATTTCTAGATGTCAGCTCAAAGAAAATTACAACAAAATAAGCCTCGATCATGATGTATGATACAGACTGGTGATCCAGCGCGTGCTTTTTGCATTATGCAGTTTTGTCACGGTAACCGTGTCGGTGTGCGAGCGAGAGGGTCGTGGAAAGAGATGACAATTTCAGTCCGGCGGCATCGGTATATGACTAGCACTTCCTGTTGCATTTATTTAGTACGAATTAGTTATTCTGGTGGATTGTGCATTTGTTTTAGGTTTAATTTTTTTTTTTAAATAATGCCTGATAGATGTTGTGTCCCTTTCTGTACCAGTGGTTACAAAACAAACCACGAAAAAGTGTCCATGTTTAAAATTCCCAAAGACAAACTGACGGAATATCAGAGGAAAATACCGCGAAAAGATCGTGAATTGACGGCGAAAGACTGTGTTTGTGAAAAACATTTTGACGAAAATGACATTATCGGGGAACATAAAACAGACGTATATACAGTAAGTAGATACCTAAACTGCTTAACAATTTTATTAAATATTATTTGTAATAAAATACATTATTATAACGCAATGTAAAATTGGTATTGTAGATTGCATTAGCAAAGCCTAGACTTTTCAAAAACTGCATACCCTATAAAATTCCCAGGTTGTCCGAAATACTTTAATCAATCTTTGATTAAAAAACGGCGAGTTATACAGAAGACACCGACCGAACATATACCTAAAAAGCAAAAAATTTCTGACGGAAATGTCCAGAATCATTTTGAAGTACTGATATTTTTGATAACGGTTAGTATTAGACGAACCCCGTGAATATCTCAGCTATATCAAAAATGTATTTTGTTTCTTAAAATTAATGTTGATAATTTTAAATTTTTAAGAGTTGGAAGAAGAAATAAGTTTGCCTTTTTTTGATGAATTGTGGAATGGGGGAATGATAAAACTACCATCAAGATCTTGGGCTTTACAATTTATTGAACATCCGGTGAAAAATATCAACACCGTTTGCATTCTGCACTCAGCTATTACCGAAGTTGACACTGTGTACTGTAGAAAGAAAATTATTGTCTCCAAAATATCATTAAAGTTTTATGTTTTGGGACATTTAGTGGAGGAACTGGTGGAAAGCGAATTAAAAAATATTTCCAACTTAAGAGATTTAGAAAAATGTTTGGTGAAGTTTGACAGTTTATCCATATGCAATGGCGGATTAAAGATATCTCCTACCAATTCTGAATTAAGCAATGTTTCGTATGAAAAAGACAATCGTTTTATTGCATGGAGACATAAACAATGCAGCTATATTTTGAATACCAATGTCAAAAATAATATGTGCAATTTTTGTTTAAAATCAAAAAGGTCGATTGGTTTGTTTATCAAAAAATTTAAAAGTCCTTGTACTACCAATACAACTCGAAAAGAATATTTTAGGAAGCGTTTTGCCAGAAGCCGAAAACAAATGCAAAGATTAAAACTTAAAAATAAAATGATTATTGAGGAATTAAAAGGTGCTAGGCAAAAAATTCAGCATATGGATAAAGATTTGTTTAAAAAAATCGATGTACTAAATAACTTGGGGATTCACAAAAAATTTTACTTAAGGAATGTATTAACGCGTGTCGATATAGGAAAAAATCTTCGAGGAGATATTCATCCGGATGGTTGCTAATATGTTTGTTAATGCATATAAAAAGTCCTGCAGCCTACAGATTTTTAAGAAATAATGATATCTTACCTCTCCCTGCAATATCTACCATTAAGCACTATCTTTCTAGAGTAAATTTAAAATGTGGGCTAGATGATAATTTCTTTGAAGCATTCAAATTAAAAATGGACCAAAAGAATGTATACCAGCGGCATGGCATTCTCATATTTGATGAGATGCAGGTAAGGGCAGATATTACTCTTAATGTAAAAACAATGAAACTGGTGGGTATTGAAGATTTTGGGCCTGTCAGTGTTTCTACTGGTAAAACAACAGATAAAAAAGCAGATCATGCACTGGTGTTTATATTTTCATCACTAGCAGAACACTTTAGCCAACCAGTTGCAGTGTATGCTGCTAAGGGTGCAACTAGAGGTATTTGCCTAGTCCAATTAATTTTAGCGATTATTAACAAATTAGAAAAATGTGGAGCATTAGTGCATGGTATTGTCTGTGACGGTGCAACTACAAACAGGAAAATGTGGTCCGAATTTGGCATCTCCGGAAAAATGAAAAACGTTAACCATAAAATTATACATCCCGAGGACGACTCCAGATATTTATATTTTTTCTCTGACACGCCGCATTTATTTAAATGTATTCGAAATAGATTGTTCAACAAAAAACAATTGCGAGTAAGTTGAAAATATGTGGTTCTTGTATTTTCTATTTCTGAATAATTAAAACTTTTAGACGCCAGAAGGAGTAATTAAGTGGCAACACTATGAAACATTATTACAATTAGATAAAAATAATGGCAACAATTTAAGAATTGTTCCAAAATTAAGCCCATATTAACCCTACAAATTTACTAAAAATGCGCGTCAAGCTAGCAACACAAGTAATAGCAAATAAAGTTATTACTTGATTGAGGTAGTTCATACGTTTATTTTCAGATATTCAGTAATTCAGTTGCAGATCGATTACAATATTATCAGGGGAAATCTCCACTTTTAAATGACGCTGGTTCGACAATCAAATTTACAAAACAATTAAACGATTTATTTGATTGTTTGAATCGAAGTTTCCCAATAGAAGGAATTACAAAAGATAGCAAAGACTTTACGGTAGTACATTAAAATTGTGAAATTGTTTATTTATTTTGTTAATAATTTGACGTTTTTCAGACTTTAGAACAAAATTTAGATTGGTTAAATGAGTGGGAAGATATGATGGTTGGAGGGGTAATGACAGAACATCAGTATCTAACTAGTAATACAGCTGAAGGTTTACGAGTGACTATATTATCAACTGTTGATCTCGGTAAAGAATTACTATCAAAATATAATTTTCATTACGTACTTACAATTAAAATGAACCAGGACCCTCTAGAGGTAAGGCAACATGGAATTAGGAATTGTCAAAATTTCGGTGAGAATAAACAATATTGTAAGTAATTATTATCATTTCAGAGATTTTTTGGAATTGTTCGACAAACTGGTGGTGCTAATGATCATCCCACGTTAACGACTTTTTTGCAACTCTACGGAATGCTTTTGATTTATAAATTATTAAAACCTCCAACATTTGGCAACTGCACCGTTCTACAATCACAAAACAGTCCACCTATTTTAGATTTCGAAGCATTTAAAAGCATTTTTCCTAAAATTGTAATAAATAGACAATTGCATTTAGAAAGCATTAAAGCGAAAATCGATGCTATCTTAGACAGCAATAAGTGGTGGGACGATGAAGCAACCTGGGAAAATATTGCTACAATTCAAGATGAATCAATCCCACAGACGATTGATTGTATAATATATTATCTAACTGGATTTATTTGCAAAAAACTGTACAACTCAACAAAATGTTTTGAGCGTCGAAAGGATTTATACCACAAGGTTGAACGAGTAGAAAACTTACCAGCTTCAAACCTCACAAACTTAAAAACAAGGGGTTGGTTAAATCATCCCAATGTTTCAATGTTCAACATGTTTATAGAAGTCCAGCTATTGTGTGTATTGGGGAAACCAAGCCATTTCACGTACATTTTATTTGCTTTTCTTTTTAACACACGCTCTACCAGATAGATGTCCGGATGCTTGACCTTTTGCAGCTCAAGGTCGTAGAATCCACCTTGAATGAGTTGTCCAGACGTATCTTTCAGTAGGTATGTAATGGGATTGGTTAGCTTAACTTGAGCAACAGTAAATATTTCATTAGTCCAATTAGGTGTATAGCCTTTATCGAATTGTGATCGATATTTGCTAATACGAACATGATCACCTACCTTAAATTTGACACTACTTGTATCGACTATTTTTACATGATTGTAGGCCCGACGAAGAATTTCTTGCTCATTCTTTTTTGTCACTTCAATCGGTTTCTTTCCAATCGTTCGGTGTTTGCTATTATTATATTTTTCGACAACCTGTGGCAATAAAGCAAGCCATTTATAGGAACCTTGCAAACTAAACGCCTTTCACATAATAGATTTAAGAGTACGATTTACTCGTTCAACTACACACGCCTTTTTAGTACTAAAAGTGGAATAATGATTGATTTTATTCTTTTTCATTAACTTTTGAAAATCTCTATGAAACAACTCTCCACCTTGATCGCTTTGTAAATTTTTTGGAACTCGTTTGCTTTCAGAGAGAATTTTAGTTGCTGCAGCAACAATATCTTTAGATTTTTTGCTCTTGACCGGTTCGGCCCAAACAAATTTTGAAAATACGTCTATAATTACTAAAATGTATCGATATCCCTTGTTCTCTCTGGCTTACGGAATCATTTCAACCAAATCAGCTTGATGGAGGTCGTCCAAGCCTTTAACAATTACACGTCTTCTTTTAAAATTTACTCGTGCGAGTGTATGTAGCTCGTTAACGATCTGTTTCTTGATCGGACTGACCATCTGGGCTTGTTTTGCTTTCATTGTTGCTACTGCTGCTGCTAGGTTCTTCCTCAACGGTTTGAGTATTCTGATCGACTGTTATGGCTTGCAAAGGTTTAGTTAGTTTTAAAGCAGAGTAAAGGTGATCAATTTCAGTCTGTATATCGATAACAATTTGATTTGCAGTCGTTATATTTAAATTAGCTGCATTTTGATGTTCAGACAGTTTGTGCGAAATCTTATTTAATTCTTTGTTTAGAAAGTCTTTATTTACAGCATCATTTTCGTATAACGGTGTTCCAACATTGATTAATCGTCGATATTGACATCATAGTATTCATAATCGTCTTCGTCGTAAAAAGTCTCAAAGTAAGGTTCTCTGTGATGAATGTGCCGTCCAAACTTGTCCAGCGCCATTTTAAGACTAAACTTATTCTATTATGGCAGCTTCTTTTAATTCCTCTATTATGCTAACAATTTCATTACCATGATTTGTATGTCCAGCTGCTTGTGATGCGTAAAGAAGTCTTAACCGATCGACTAGCTCATTTGGATTGTCCCAATAAACATAGTCTAAAGGTTTATTACTAACTTCTTTAAGCATCATACCTTTACCAACTCGATAAGTTTTTCTAGTAGCACCTGTAGTATTTTTGGATGGTGGTGTAGGTTTTATAAATTTTTTATACTTTGGCTGATTAAAGCCTACCTTTTGCTCATTTTTATCATACTTTCTGTGTGCCGCATTAGTTCTATTATTGATATCGTTATAATTTGTCGTATCTTCTACAGTTGGATCTCTGGGATTGTTTGTGAATAACAATTCAAACAAGCCAGGTGTGCCTTTGTAGACTTTATCTTTAACAATTAAGTTCGATTCTTTTATATCTACCTGTGAATCACCAAAAGTAAATTTATTATTATCAAAATCAAGCACAACCCCATATCTTCCTAAATTAGGTCTTTCTCTAAGAAAGCGCTTAATACATTTTGTGGAAGATCATCATATTGATCTAAAAATGCATCCATAACCTGTGGGCTTTGAATTAAAGCATCCAAATCTTCAGGTGAAGTATATACACTTTTAATTGATTCGTTAAGCTCCTCCTCGGATGGTAAAGATTCACCTATATCTTCCATTTTTTTAAATTGTACTTCTGGCGGCGGAGGAGGCGTTGAAATTAATGTAGTATCATCTTGCTCAATTTTTCTTCTTTTAGCAGGTGAATGACGACTGTATAAGTCTGCTACAACAGACGTACTTGCATCTTTCGTTTTAGCTCGATTGGATTTCAATATTGATGGTGATGGGGGTGCTGCATTACTTTTTTTAATTTCTCCTACAATAGTATCTACCTGCTGAGTTACTGGTTTAAAAAATTCGCAGGACAGACAGGACAGACAGGACAGACAGGACGGACAGACAGACAGACAGACAGACAGACAGACAGACAGACAGACAGACAGACAGATAAACAGTAGCAGTTGTTGCAGATGACGCAACAGTTTATCGATTAATAGATTTTGCAGTTGTTAGATGTATCAAAGCCTTTTCTATAGCGACCTTTATTTATAGGACTCTCTTTATCTATTACCAAGAAATCATAATCAGCAACCCAGCAAGGAGCACATATGCTTCTAAACTGAACTTGTGTCATATCCGTGTTCACGTGATTTTTATACACATTCTCCATATTCAAATCGTCTTGTTTAAAGAGCACCAACAAGTTAGTATTATCGCGTATAAGATGTTTAGGGATACATGCATATGATTGACAAAGATAGAAGCAATCTATGTTATTATGCCGACTCATACTAAAATATTCCTTCATAATATCCTTTTTATCGCAAGCAATATCATCAAAAATAAATACGGAATTAGGTTTAGCTTGATCAGGTGGTACAATTTCTGCTCCATCGTTGTAAGCATAGTAGCCTACCTCAGGTATAGATTTAAATAATTCGCTTAAATCTTTATACTTTTGTTGGTACAGTGATTTTGAATATACGTAAACATTTTCAAATCGCAATCCATTAGCTTCCTTTAATAATGAAATAATTACATTCGTCTTGCCGGCACTTGATGGACCGACAATTATACATCGTATACTGGATGGTAACAGTGGTCCATGCCTACGAGGAGAAATTGCGTTTGCGCAATTATCGTGATTTTTAATAGGTAAGGAATCTTTCTGCCTAACGACCCGCATGGTAGCTGATCTTTAACTACGCATTGAATCAATGGTCAGTTGATATAAAAGGTGATTGGATCACAAATGTCTGCCAGTTCTATAAAATGCCTCGTCGATACATTAAACCTATCAGTCGCAAACGAGGCGCAGGCGTGATCAACACGCTCATAAATAAATTACCTTTCGAATTACATTTACCTGGGTATCAGTACTGCGGTCCGGGAACAAAATTAGCAAATCGAATTGCTAGAGGGGATCCTGGAATTAATAGGTTGGATCAGGCGTGCCGTGAACACGATTTAGCATATTCAAAGTATCCCAATAACGTAACTGAGCGACACAACGCCGATCGAATTTTAGCTGAAAAAGCTATCGGACGTATAAAATCATCGGACGCTGGCTTAGGTGAACGTACCTCTGCTTTGGGTCTAGCTGCAGCCATGAAAGCTAAAGTGAAATTGGGAATGGGATGTGGCGGCGGCGGTGGCGAACGAAAGCGCTCCTCCCGTGGCCGTCGTCGTCGCGGTGGCATGCTTCCTTTTCGACAAGTGATAAAAAAAGCAAAAACTGAATTAGGAAAGATGGGGAAAAGAAAAGGTATTGATTTAACTGATGCTAGTAAAATAGCTTTCAAGGCCATCAATAATATGAAACGAAAAGCTATTAAAGCTCCACGTGTGATAACTGTCCCTAAAAAAGGTGGGATTTTACCTCTAATTCCAATATTTGCTGGACTTAGTGCTCTAGGTGCATTAAGTGGTGGAGCAGCTGGAATTGCAAAGGCTGTAAAGGACGCTGATGCTGCGAAAAAACAATTGGTAGAGGCTCAGAGACACAATAAGACCATGGAAGCCATATCTATGGGTAAAGGATTATATCTGAAACCTTACAAAAGCGGATACAGTGTGTTTATGCCAAAAAACTTATAATGAAGCTACCTAATCGCGCCTTGACAAACATCGACTTGTACGGATACGCTAAGCGCTTAAAAATTCCTAATTTTCGAGGTGTCTTTATGAGAAATGATTTACCGAAACATGTTCGCGCCACAGAGTGCGGCATTGTAAATCTGGATAACAAAGAGAATCCAGGAACGCACTGGATTGCTTACATAAAGCGTGTGAAAAGTGCTCTTTATTTCGATAGCTTTGGCAATCTACAGCCGCCAAAGGAAGTTGTAAATTACTTGTCAAGTCGTGGTGATGGTAGCAGCATAAAATATAATCATCAGCAATTCCAGACATATGATACCGAAAACTGCGGTCACTTGTGCCTCTTGTTTTTGTACAATAAACTACTACTACTGTGTAATTAAAATTAATGGGTTGCAGATGGTCTGTTTTAGTTAGAGTTCAGCTGTACAACATTAAACATGTCGTGGACGTTTACGCTGTATGGGAACGAGTCTGTTCTCAGCGCTCAATATCCAGCCATTCATCTGGAGCCAGAAGCTAAATACGTCATAGGCTTAATTAGCTTTGAAACTTTCAATAGTATACCAAATGTGGAATCGCATAACAACAAATTTCATTAGGTAGACGCAGATGGTAGAAATGCTGTAATTGAAATACCTGAAGGCTCTTATGAAATTAGCGATATTAATAAGTATATTAGACGTGAACTAGGTATAGATAGAGGTAAGAAGATCGCTATTAAAGGTAGTGGTAATGAAACCATAAGTGGATCTGCTGCTGCTGACGATGAAAACTATGTACCTCAAGAACGTCGTGTAGATCCGTTCGTACGCATTATGGCTAATAACAATACACTCAGATCCGAAATTAAATCAACTTTGGAAATTAATTTTCAACCTAAAGACAGCATTGGACCATTATTAGGCTTCCGGCCGCAAAAATTGAAAGCTTATGGTAATTATATTTCAGAATATGCTGTAGAAATACTAAACGTCAATAGTATATGTATTGATTGTAATATTGTATTGGGTACTTATCATAATAGTACACCCATACATCGCATTCATCAATTCTTTCCCACCGTCCCGCCCGGATACAAAATTGTGGAAACTCCTTCCAATGTTATCTATCTGCCAATCAACACGCGAGTTATCGATCAGATTACCCTTAAAATACTCGATCAAGATGGTAGATTGATCAATTTTCGTGGTGAAACCATCACGGTTGCACCTCAAGAAACACGATGGTCGTTAGATACAATTGTGTAAGCCAGCAACAGCAGCAACGCTATATTAGCACCGATGCTTCAATAAAAAGCATTAGTCAGCTGTCACCAGTTGAGAGATTAACATCTGAAAATAGACAATTTCTCAAAACCTTAGGTTTTCGTCTAGTTGATAATAGTAGTAGTAGTAGTAGTAGTAGTAGTAGTAGTAAGCAAAAGTGGCGGGTCTTTCAAAAGTAAGGAACGGCATTTGGTCTGCTATTAAACTAAGTTTTGTTATTAATATTCGAAAAATTTTAATACTTTGTCGCATTAAGAGCACTTGTTTTTCCCCACCCGCAGCCGCAGCCGTCGTCAAAAATGATTGTTTCAGAAATATTAAATGTTACGGAAAAAGCTTTCAAAGACAATTCAATTATTTATGCGGAAAAACACACCCATCAGCCTTATTCGTCTACCACATTTAACAACAATGATGAAATACGCATACCTATATTACACCAAGACGTATATACTTTACCTTGTAAGAGTGTTGTATGCTTTGAGGGTAAATTAGTAAAGGATCCAGGAGATACGCCTACAGCAACAGGTAAATTTGTAAACTTTGGCATTTCTTATTTAATAGATGAAATTCGATATGAACTTAACGGTGCAGTAGTTGATCGTGTGCGAAATGTAGGTGTAACATCCGCAATAAAAGGATACGTGTCACATAGCGCGAATCAAAGTATTCGATTGGAAAATGCAGGCTGGTCATCAGTCAAAGAAAATATTCCGACCGTAGTCGATGACAAAGGTAATTTTATGATATTCATACCTGCTGAAATGTTGATGGGTATTTTCGAAGACTTTAGGAAAATTTTAATAAATGTCAGACAAGAATTAGTCCTTATTAGAGGCAACCATGATGTAAATGCAACTATTAATACTTCAGAAGACGAAAAACTTATAGTTAATTTAACCAAAGTATATTGGCTAGTACCTCATATCTCCGTAGCAGATGTAAATCGATTAAAATTGCTAAAATATATTGAGCAGAGCAGTCAATTTGAAATTAATTTTAGAAGTTGGGAATTGCATGAGTATCCAACGTTGCAGCAAACGAAAAGACATACTTGGGCTATAAAAAATGCTACCCAAGTTGAAACACCTCGTTATATCATTGTGGGATTTCAAACAAATCGTAAAAATCAATTGACGAAAAACATGAGCAGGTTCGATACTTGCGATTTAAGGAATATTACTCTTTACCTTAATTCAGAAAGATATCCGTATGACAATTTAAATTTAGATTTTTCCAATAATCGATTTGCACACCTGTATGAAATGTATGCAGAATTTCAATCATCTTATTATGAGCGTGATAATCAACCTGCGCTTTCACCTGCAGATTTTAAAACTATAGCTCCCCTTGCCGTAATAGATTGTTCGCGGCAAAATGAAACACTGAAAGGTGGTGCTGTAGATATTAGACTTGAATTTGAGACTAATAGCGATGTACCAGCCAATACGACAGCGTATGCATTGATTTTATTCGATCGCAAGGTAAAATACAATCCCTTAACTAGTGACATAAGAATAATAAATTAGAGTCGTTTATGCTACTTTGATTAGTTAGTTATTGGTTGTGCTAGAGGTAATACACCCCGCCACCCCGCCTCCGTCAAAATGAAATTTGTTGATATTCAAGGTTTTCAGCTAAAAAATAGCAATTTCATATGCAAGGAAATAGCTATTTATGATGCTGATACACATAATTTAATTCATCAAATTGTAGCATCACCTTTACCCTACGAATTTCTTTCGAATCAGTTTAAAAGCCAGGTACTTTGGCTTACAGTTAACCTGCACGGTTTGGAATGGAACGGTAATAATCAGCATGAATTACCTTACGAAGAGCTATCGGCATTCATTTCTAATCACGTGGACAGTGATGATGAGATATTTATTAAAGGATTAGAAAAAAAGAACTGGTTCACTAAAATACATAAAAAGCCTGACATGCAAGTGATTGATTTATTAAGTATACGCTGTCCAAATATGAAAGAATTAAAGAAAAAATATACAAGTGATTACTATAAATGTTGTGGTAACCATATTGGAGCAATTAGACAATGTGCTGTACAGAATGTGAAAATTTTACATAGTTGGTTCACACAAGAACAGAACATGTGGCAGCAGTAAATCTGAAATGTCATCACATGTGTGTGTTTAATATTTGCTTCCCGTTGGTCTGCTGCTGCAAACATCTGCTGCACTAGCATCGTGTGAAGAAAATTTTGCACACACACGACTTTTGTTTATTAGCAGCAGCAGCCAGACATCTGATACAACCCGCATCGTGCAAAATTCGCGACTTTGGCATGGTCTGTGTGTAGTGTGTGGGGGAATACAATAAAAGCTTCAACTCTTTACTTTACAAATTTAGTCTACAAATATATTCACAAACATCATTACAATCAAAAATGATTGCTGAACAATCGCTAACTATGGCGGGTCAGGTGCGTCCACTACCTCAGCCTCAATGGGATCAACAGTACCAGCCGCCGCTGCCTTCTTTACAATCAGAAGAAGATATGGAGCTGATAACAATTGATAGTAGTGAAAGTGAAGAAGAAGAAGAAGAAGAAATCAGCAGCGATCAATCGAGTGAATGCTGTTGTTCATCCTGTTGCGGGTGTGACTTGTGCAGGGCGAGTGAGTTGTCCAGGGAAGAAGGGTGGCAAACTCCCACGCCCAACTTCAACAATTCCAGCTGGGAAACGCCATCTCCACCGGAACATCTAGTGTGGACACCGCCGCCACCACCTGCATCGGCACCACTTCCACCACCAGGCCCCGGAGCACCTAGAGGTATGACTGCTATGCAATTTCAGCAGTCGTATTATTTTGAATTGCCACCTCCGGTGCTCCCGATACACTTACAGCCTGTAAGTGTGACGATTAAATTGGGCAATAGACAATTCCAATTAATTTATGCAAATTAGTTTCTAGCTCATATTTATTATTATTAAGTTAGATAAGATTTTTTAGCTTAGGTATTGAAATAGGTAAAATAAAACATTTTATATTTAATATGCATTTTATTTCATCGATATATACATTTTATTCATTATCAATTAGTGTAACAGAACGTAAGAGAGAGTAAGTATCTAAATAATCTTGCGGTGAAGTTGATGGCCATGGTGCAGAACAGGGTCCGCATCGCCAGCCGACATCTTCTCCACGCTGTGCTTTTTGTATATTTTCATTGAGCCACTTGAAGATGTACTTTTGGTTTTGTTGAGGTTGATAAACGTAGGCTATATTGTGAGCATTCAGATAATCGGACACATGTTTTAAAAATCCACAATTAGCCATATATGCAGCTTCGAATACTGCATCATGAAGAAAAAGCGGGTACTGCTCCTCCTGCTGCTGCTGCCATCCAGCTTTCGTGAAATATTTTTATTCTTCGGCGGCCAGGACGTCGTCATCGTTTTCGTCCATTGAGAAAAGTTTTAGTAGATAGCAATGTTCGTGAATCGTGCACCACCACTTTACATCCAATTTTGAAAGTAGGTAATTAAGTTCCATACTGTTATTAGGCACCAATTTGTTTTTTCTTACTTCATCAACAATTGGGGTGAGGATTTTGAAAGCGCGAAACATATTGTCTAAAATTTCATTTACAATAGTTTGTTCAACATTTTTAAATTTTGCAGCCCATGTAAGAGTGTTGTTGTGTAGACCGAATCCCATTTTTTCCAATAGCACTTTTACCGTATCCAAATCATTGCCTCTAATAGCATCATATAAATCACATTTATAAACTTGTTGAGATTTTTCACTCACACGTCTAACGATATCAGATACGACCAACGCCATCGTTAATGATTTGCTGCTACTATTACTACAGCAAAGTGAGAGAAGCTCTGAATTGAGTGGTTGGTTCTCTCTCTTTTTATATGTTGGCAGAGGCGGCGGCGGCTGCGGAGTGGAGAGTGGGAGGTTGATAACCCCAAGGCACTGTATCTGTGTAAATATAATTTACTATTCTTTTATCATCGTGTGAGTCCAAAGCTTTTTTTCTTTGTTTTAAGGAAAACACATTATGATGTTTTGATCGAATTGTTCGCTGACCACAAAATACAGCTTCGTTATTGAAAAGACAATTTTTATAATTATCAAAAGTAATTTGATTCATAGAAGCTTTGGTAATTCCTTTAGCCTTCTTTGTAGTTGTATCCATTTTTTCCTCTTCCTCCTCCTCCTCTTCTTCTTTTTGCCTCTGACACTCCTGCTCTCTCTTCTCCTCTTCCAATATCATGAAAGCATACATTTTTGCACGTAAACCTACAAATTCGATAATTATTTTCCCATTTACCTCATCTTTCATCAAGCCAAGTACTTTCTTAGTAACTAGCGGAAGGTTGTATTGATTGTTTATCGGATAATCACTCGTATCAAATCGGTGAATATCTTTTTTATAAAATCAAAAATATTGGGAACAGTAAAGTGATATATTAAACTATCTGTATCGGTATAGAGCAATTTTGAATCAATACCGATTTCACGTTTAATGTAATTAATTGTAGTGAAAATCATAAATCAGAATTTTTGATAAATCTAAAATTGAAAATCCCACATATATCGGTTTATTAAAAACTGTTTCAATGTTGCTTAATTGTATAAGCGCCAAATCTATATCTAAAATGATGCGCAGCTGTGAAAGTTTGGTTTTGATATGTAAGAATTAGCGCCGTACCTTCCGCTCCATGAGGATACCTGCTTTACTGTTTTGTATTTTCTCACGTTTTCCATCGTTTTCCCAAACACCGCATTATTCATAAGTTTGTAAAAATCTTTTTCAAAATCGTTCTTTGCCAATTTTCTTAAATCTGTGTTTAAATCTATGTAGGGTTTAAGCCAAGCTGCTTGTTTAAATTTTAATATTCGATGAATTTTTGAAATTTTTAATCCAAGATTTATGACTTGCTGCAAGTTACGATAATGTATTACATATCGATGCTTTTTAAATAATGTAGTCATCAATTTTGTATGCTTTGAAGATAGAGGGGGTATACAATGATCAGGACACAATGGTAAATCTTTATGGAGTTCGAATAAATGTTGAGGATACTCTAAATCAACTTCATAAATATATCCAATTTCTGAATCCTTTGTAATATTAAGCAAATCTATATTATAAATTTCCAAATCATTCATCCATTCAAATTCACCATATGGTAGATACTCAGACATGGCTGCACCATACATATTATTAATATCAAAGTACATTATGTATGATTCTGAATCGGTTTCCACATACTTTTCACCCATATACCGATTATTAGCTTTAGCGTAACGATTTGAGCACTGAGCTATGCCGCCTCTAATTCCTCGCTCGATAAACATTAACTGATCAATGTCGGTCAGTAATTCAAGCTCAACACCTGTAATTTTTAACATTGCGCTAAAGGAAAGCGCTGGAGCAGTGAAAAAATGTAGGGCGTCTAATCCGTACGTTTTCATGCAATTTTCCCGAAAATTTTCAAAAACATCCGCTAAAAGTAGCACATCTGCTGTACGATAAATATCAGCGTAATTCCCTAGTGTTTGCACGTTAAAAGTATTCCATACATGTTGCGCATGTTTATACTCCTTGCTGGAAATATCCGCTCCTCGCAATTGATTAAAAAATTTTGCTTTTGCCGGAAGCGCTCGCTCGTTTAGTTTTTCAAAGGAATCTATGTAGTCATAGGGAAATATACCTTTACGAATCAATAATTCAAATTCTTTATCGCTTTTGCAAAATTTACGCGTGATTACTTTTAAATTATTGGGTAAATTTGAAGACAACTTATCTAAACTACTAGCCATGAAGCGAAAGGAATCCAAAAATCGAAACTGCACATTGGTCCCACTCACATATTTTGTAAATGATATGTACTTTTCCTTGTTTATGGGTAGCAAGCTAACCCCACCTTTAATCAAAGTTGCTATGGGTTTTATAATGAAATGCGAATCATAACCGCTGAGATTATGAAAGAGCAAAGGTATGTAATGAGAATCTTTGTAATTAAGATTACAATGCTGGTGAGCACATCCTCTATACTCACCTGTTAAATGGTTATGATCACGTACACGTAAATCTTCTACCTTGAAAGGCTGTCCACATATGCAGCACGAAATAGCTTGTTTAAAGGCAGCATTTTCTTCTGCACTTAAAGGGTTCATGGGCACCACAGTATTTAAAATATTTGATAATTCAAATGCTAAACGCTGCAATTCTTTCGCAAACCATTGCATGCAATCCCTACCACGATATATCTTAAATTTTGACAAGCTGTCATTATAGGAGCACTGCAAATAATATGCAATACTGAAAGGAGTATGTTTTTGATACATGACACTTTTATTTCCAATTGTATCACCGTCATCATCATTATCGTCATAATCATCGATTACCTCTGCTGTAGATCCCCTATCAATATTTTCCAAAATACACTCTAAATCTGCATATATGGCAAATGGCACTTTTTCTTGATATTTAAAATTTGTGAATTTTATATACTTATGCTGTTCAAGCATTCTAATTTTAGTTGTATTTACATTGAAGCAATCTACGGCATGTCTTTTGAATGATTGATCGGATGAAAAATGATTCAAGCATCTGTCACACAGAAAGGTTTTTGCTTTATGCTGAGTTAACTGTGATTTAACTAATCGAGATAAATTTTTTATCCAGCAGAAATGAAATTGATTTTCACCTTCACCTCCTCCTCCTCCTCCTCCAGAAATTGGTAACATTAACAAATGTATAGCTTTTTTATTAATTTGAATATTTTTGTTAATATAAATCGGAAGTACACTATACGTGCTACCTTTACATTTTTCTAAAGTATAAACATTTATATGCAAAGAATTCATTTCTTCAAATTTAGGTATATATTTTAATTTTATGGGAAACTTTATTCCTGAATATTTTAAGACTTCACTAAAGTGCGGATAGGAAGACAGCCGATCGGAATGCGAGTTAGTGGGATACAATGCCGATACTACTGACCACAGGAAGCAATATTCATCATCATTTTTAACATTAACTATTGCTTTTCGCTTTTTAATATCTGCAGGCAATTCTACATAACTACCTATCGTAAAAGGTGTATACTTGTTTAAATTAACTTTCAAATGTAGTATCTCTAATAAAGCCCAACCTGAGTCACGCTCCTGAAATTCTTCTAATTTTGTTAACAATTTGTTCTCCACATAATCACCATACTACTGTCTGAAATTAGTACCTACATCAATTTTTTCATTTTTGGTAGCAAATGTCTTCAAATCTATTTCTCCGGTACTAGGTTTAATAAAGTTTGCGCTAAATATTACATTAACTTTGAGTATTGAATTTTGCAAACATTTTTTTACTTTAACAGAAAAGCTCATAAAAGCTTTTGCAAAAAATTCTTGCGGATCTTTATAGCCTAAATTTACAATAATGCCAGTTTTTATTCTATTATTAAAGCATGATTCAACATCCTCCCAAACTAATTTATTGCTTTTTAATTTTTTTATCCCTACAATACCCGATCCACTCTTCAATAGTCCAATTTTTAAACTTTTCAATTTCTGTCGTTGACCTTTTAATAAACCAAGATTTGCTTCCAATTTTAACAAATTTTCATGTTTTTTTCGAATAGATTTACTACTAATCACTCTACTTACAATTAAAATATTTTTATTTACAAGTTTAATCCACCTTTCCACTTCATCGATGGATTTTATTGTACGTAAAGCATTATTAATAATTTTTCCAGTATTATTGCTCAACTCTGAAATACTCTGCATCTTGATATGCAAAGTGCACCACCACTACTACAAACAGTGTGTTCTGAAAAGCATCTGTTTTAACCTTTAAAGAAGAGTTAAATTTAGAAACTTGCAGCCCACACGTGGTGCACATCTGTGTAACAACGTGGGAATCTTAGCTATACGGAGCATAATGAATGAAATGTGTGTAGCAGCTGTGTACAATGATCTCATCTTCTTGGAATGTTAGACATATGTAGCAGCTGTGTACAATGACGTCATCTTCTTGGAATGTTCACAGCATAGCAACAAAGAAGAGTTAAATTTAGAAACTTGCAGCCCACACGTGGTGCACATCTGTGTAACAACGTGGGAATCTTAGCTATATGGAGCATAATGAATGGAATGTTGGGGGGCGGCGGAGCATTGTATATATTTGGAGGATGCTAGAAGAGCGAGTCAGCGCTTTACTACTTTCTCTCTCGCCCACATCTTTGCAGCAATCTGATTGTAGCAGCAGCAGCAGCAGACCAATTTATTTTCATATGGAGGGTGAATATCTACGCAGCGAGTACTTTCTTCGACTAGAAATATGGCTCGCACAGATGCAGCAGCTCAAGTTTGATATTGAACTCTACTCGAAATTAAGAAAAATAACCAACGTGCTAGAGTGTATGAAATTGGACGACTCCGTTGAAGCCGGACTCAATGAATTGGTGGAGTTGTATAATGTTCAAGAAAAAAGAGGGTAGCGAAGACAAGAAGCACGTCCACTTCAATCTTTTCACCGAAATCCGTCACTTTACCACAGACATGGACTACGATGACGGTCGCCCGCCCAATTACTGGCAAATCTGCGCAATAGATAGAGAACGCTTTAAGAGAAGAATAGATAGTACGGCAATTATATTGCAGCCTGTTTTAGAAAAACAATTGCAGCAGCAAATATGTAGTAATAAAAAATGTGAATAAAAGTTTATTATAATAATGTTGTTTAATATGCACTAAACTCAGTAGATTTGCACAGACACACCCACAACCTAGGCACATGCGCAAACCTCCCCACCAACTTGAACCAACACACGAACCTCCTCCAACCTGATTGCTGCCACTTGCATAAACACAGTCCGACAATCATGGCTAACCTGTATCAGGCTCAGTCCAGGCTTTACCAGCGCTTGTTGGATGAAGTTTTCTCCAATGAGAATATCTTGTGTCGTGTGGATCTATATCAAATGAGACTTAGATCTTTCACAAGGAATGATGAAGAGGCACAAATGTTGTTAAACAGATTTGCCAAGACCATTCGTGATTCTGATATTTACTACAATGCTCCGCTACAGTTAAAACTATTTTACGACTTGGATATTGTTAGCGATCTAGTGATTACAAAATGGTTTGAAGAATTAGAGAAGGCAACACCTGAAGTGAGCGATCGTGTACTTCCTTTTGTAAAATGGCTAATTGACGACGGCGACGATAATTGATTATTCTTAAAATGCTTTTGCTTGTTGTTTATTATATATAATAACAATAAATGTATAATAAAAGAAAATAAACACATTTTATTATGAGAGTTGTTTAATTCAACCCCACCTGCGCGCCTGCGCACTTGCCCAACACAAACACGAACCACACGCCTGCACTAGCGCAGACGCAAACCACACGCCTGACCCAGCGCAGACGCAAACCACACACATCACATCTGCGCCAGCGCAGACACGCCCCCACGCAAACCGCACACATAACCTCACATCTGCGCCAGCGCAGACACGGCCCCCTGCAGACGCAAACCACACACATAACCTCACATCTGCGCCAGCGCAGACACGCCCCCACGCAAACCGCACACATAACCTCACATCTGCGCCAGCGCAGACACGGCCCCCTGCAGATGCAAACCACACACATAACCTCACATCTGCGCCAGCGCAGACACGCCTCCTACACATACACGCCCCCTGCGCAGTACCCCTGCGCACACGTACGCCCCACCCCTGCGCAGACACACCCTGCGCAAAACACACCCACACGTATGCGCACACCCATGCGCAGACACACCCATGCGCTAACACAACCTGCGCAGAACACTTGCGCAGATACACCTTTTGGTCCAGAAACCCCACTGTTTAACTACTAAAAAATACAAACATTATTTTATTTTGCTTATGTAAGAAGTGCAAAGTTTATTTTTCCTAATTCTGTTTATTTTATTTGTACAAGAAGTGCAAATACATATTAGTTACCACCCATAATAATAAATAAATACCTATTATGATAAAAAGACTTGAAGCATTTTGTGATTTCAATAAATAAACGATTATTCTACTTATTTTTGTTTATCTCATTCACTCATACTTGGTATACCAAACAAGACCGATAAATAGCTACTTGTCGGCCACCCGGCCAAGAACCGGTAAATAGACGGCCGATAAAAATGCACTGATGGCCGATAGCCGGTAAAAAAATGCATTTTAGCAGAAAATATTTTATTTTATTTTTATGATTGAGAATCTGACGTTTCTGATACATTTTTATAACAGAAAACTATTCAATGTGTCTTATTTCATACATGATACCTCATTAAATATAACTGTTTACCAGATATGGTTACTTTAATCTTGAAATTCAGTTAAAAGGCCGACAACAGGTACGTTTACCCTACCTCCTCTCGTTCACAAAATGAAGTAATAAGCAACTTTGATCAAGATCACGATTATTGTTTGAATGATGTTAATGAAGTATCTTGCAATTTTAAACGGTTTGCTTTTTTAAACAAAGGTGAGAGTGGAATTTTAGCCAAGATTGGAACTTCAAAAAAAGATTTAACACCTAAAAAGAATATTATGTACGCTGCGCATATAAATGTTTGTGCGAAATTAAGTAAACTTCGCGCTACTTTAAAGAACCAAAGAGAAAAGACAAATACTCTATAAAAAAAACTATACGAAGCTGATAAATTTCAGATAATTGATGAAAAGTTAAATGCAGTATCAAAAGAGTTTATTAATTCTCAATTAAAGAATGCTGGTAAAGTACCCAGTGCACGTAGATGGACTAAACAGGATAAGGCATTTGCTTTATCTGTGTTCAAAAGAAGTCCACGACTGTACAAGTACTTACAGGCATATTTTTTGTTACCTTCTGTGAGAACTTTGAAAGGTATTTTGGCAAAAATTTCATTTGAAACTGGTGTTAACCCAGCTATTATGGATCACTTACGACAGCAAGTAGTGAAAATGCATACCGCAGATCGTTACTGTGCGTTGATTAAATTTCTTTGTGCAAAGGGTTTCATTATGAACATCATAAACAAATAATTAGTGGTTACGAGGATTTAGACTCTTTGGGAAAGTCAAATAAAGCAGCTAATCATGCTCTTGTTTTTATGATCAAAGGAATTAGAAAACAGTGAAAACAAGTTGTTGCTTATTATTTCACATCTCACACTGTTGCAACGTTCAATCTAAAATTCCTTATTAAAGAAATAATTAAGAAGCTTCAAAAAGTCGGTTTAAATGTAATAGCGACAGTTTGCGATCAAGGTCCTACTAATCAGTCGGCCATATCTCAGTTATGTGCAGAAAGGCACCTTCGACAAAGCCCTTATTATTTCTTTATTAATGAAAAACCGATTGTTACGATTTTTGATGTACCGCATTTATTGAAGAACACGCGGAACGCATTCTTGAGATGCAGAATTCAATTTGAAGCTCACAAATCTGCTAAATTTGAATACATCGAATCTGTTTTGAAATTTGACCAGCAAAAATTATTTAAATCGTTACCTAAATTAAAGGAAGAGCATTTCAATTTCACAGATTCCTATGTAAAGATGAAAGTGAAGTTTTGAGGGAAACGAAGAGGCTGATGCCCTGACTGTTGCGGGGGCCAGGGAACCCCTAATGGGTCCAGAACCGGCCTTCGGAATTTCCCCCAAATGCGTGAGGCACGAGATATGCAGCTGGACGTTGTCACAGCTCCAATCATCCTGGACCTCTCGTCACACACCAAGACAGGCTAGACTCTTTATTAAGGGTCCTATGCCTAAAATGACAAAAATTCTTCTGGGCCTAAACAGAAGACAAATCAGAATTGTGACAGGCCTACTAACAGGCCACGGTCACCTGCAAAAACATCTCCACACTATCGGGGTTGTCAATAACCCACAGTGTAGAAGATGCCAAGCGAGGGAGGAAACTTCCGAGCACATACTCTGTGAGTGTGCCGCTTTTGCGGCCCTCAGGTACAAACACCTTGGCTCCCCCTCCCTAGAGCCAAGGGAAATACAGGATATATCATTGAACAGGATCTGGTCCTTTGCTGAAGCGACCAACCTGTTCAATGAATACTAGATCATTTAAGGGACACAATGGGCACTAGTAGCCTAAGTGCGGGAGGACGTAAGTCCTCCGACCCACCATAAATCATCATCATGAAAGTGAAGTTTGCTGCTACTCAGTTAAGCAGCTCT
This sequence comes from Ctenicera cuprea, assembly GCA_958336395.1. Classification (NCBI taxonomy): domain Eukaryota; kingdom Metazoa; phylum Arthropoda; class Insecta; order Coleoptera; family Elateridae; genus Ctenicera; species Ctenicera cuprea. Next base: position 45,204,870 of record OY284489.1, on the reverse strand, counting down.
ATGGCTAGTGCCATAGTAGTATTTCCTTCCGATTCTATTTTTACTGCAGAATTTGTTCAAAAAATTGACAATTTATTTGACTCTTTGAATGGTTCGCGCATTAAGCCCCTTCATTCAAAGCCTTTTAGATGTGCTTTGACATCAAATTCACCACATTTGAAACTTTGGTCAGAATTATTAATAGAACTGAATCAGTGGAAATTATTTGACCTAACAACTGGCATTGACTGTACTAAACAGTATCCATTCATTCGGGGAATGGCAAACTACCATCCAGTCAGTTATTTTCCTCTGGAACAGTATTAAAGATGTATTAAAAGCAATTAATGTAACTGATTGTGATACTTGTCGGAAAAATTTATATTCCGAGGAGGTTACTAACCGCCATCTATTTACTTCCTTCAAAGAGACCGACAACACCCATAGATTAAAATTGCAAGTGAATCTGTTATGCAACTTATTCAAAATATTCATGACAATTTATATAATTATCTCGAAATCGATGGGTTTCAGTCAAAGCTTGAGGATAAGTTTAAGAGATTGTTTAAAATGCATTATAATTTTGCGCACGTAGCATGTACAGAACACAACTATGACAATTTGATTTTAGATAGGTGTGTGATATTTCTAATTTTAAAATTCGTCACGGATAAGCAAAAATCAAAGGCCATTTCCGACGGACACGTGAAGAAATTTAAATCTATGTGATAGCTGTTTGTACTGATCTCATTTTGAACAATTGTTAAGTTTTTATCGAGTTTATAGAATATTTATTTATTTTTACAGGATCAGTATTAACTGTTACAAATGTGATATGTATTTATCTATTGTCAATTTTTGTTGAATTTTTATTATTATAAGAATTAAGTTGTATTGAGTTTATAGAATATTTATTTCTTTGTTGTTAAGCATGTAGGTATTGTTATTTTTATTGTACTATATTAATGGTTGTTTCGTTTACACTACTGTATTTTGGGATGTATTTTATTATGTTGTTTTATTGAAAATTACTGTTCTTTTTCAGGTTATTTTGATTAATATACCCCATAGTTTAATCAATTTTTGCGTTTTTTTTAGTAAGTAACTTATTTTATAGTAAATTTTATTCATTGCAGCTGTCATTGTCATTATTATGCAATTGAAATTAGTTTGTTTTTATTGGATTATTTTCAAACCTTCCGAATTCTCCAATAAAAGCAAACGAAATTTCAATTGCATAAAAATGCGGTATAAACAGCTGTTAATTGCTTGAAATATTTGCCAATTCAAATAAGCGCGGTAAGCTATTTAAAATTTTTTGTACTGCCACACCGTCACCAGGCGGCGCCTTGCAAGTTTGTGTTGCCAAAATTAAACCAGGGTATTTCATTTCTCTTCGTGTATGTTTTGTGCTTTTATTTTTTAAATCCCTAAATGCTTAACATAGGTTTAAGCCGACTTGACGCAGGTACAGTATGAAAGTAGGTACCTACTTTTCAGTGTTGTCGTTATCTTTAGCTCTTTATCAGTTGGGTACCTCATGCCATGATCGTTGTGTAAATAAAAGCCTACATATTACAAGAAAAGTGTATAATTAATTTCTAGGTATGTTATAGAAATTTCAAGTTGCATTTTCTAAAGAGTATTAAATACTTTTGAAATTTTATTTATAAACAACAAGCCAAAAATAAATATTTCATAAATTTATATTTTAATATTTTGGGCTGTCACATACAATCTAAACGTCCTTTGACCTGTGCAGTGCATAATGCTTTGGGTTTCAACTGCCATTATCAGTTACTCTATTAAGGTGGACTATAGGACTGTTCACAGTCCGTAGTACGCATGCGCGTGTAGGTAGAAGTGCGCCCAATTTCAAATAGTTCGTACATTGACATCTGCGTGTTGTATTTAACTGCAATGGCAGCGAGTCAGCCATTCTATAAAATTGCAGAATTAGACCCGCAGCTAGTGCCAGGAGCAGTGCTAAACGATAAGAATTTTGAAGAACTAAGTGTTACAGAGTTAAAAAGATATTTAGAATGCCGCGGCATTAAGAATAAAGGGAAAAAACAAGAATTATTTGAGATGTAAGTAAGGTTATGTGCTTGCCATTATTAACTTCGCAGGTTACGCCAATTATCCATTTTACATTAATTGTAAATCTTTAATTGTAGAGCAAAATACTGTGATAAACAGAACATAAAAATAAATTTAAATGTCGATAACGGCATTTGGTTATCAGCTGCAGAAAACAGTGTAAGGCAATTGAAAAACACAATATTGGCTCCTGTTCCAGCTTTTCCCATAAGTAAGTAAATTTATTGTATAATATAAACAGTACATAACAATATCTTTTTTTCTGTTTGGAATAAATTTCTTTCCAAAGAAATTCCAAAATATTTTGGGTATGGATCTATTTTCAAACATACTGGGTGTATTAAAACGTGCGGCTAATAATTACCGCACGCAATTCTACGTTGAAAAACAAGCAAAAAACTTTAACACCAATTTGGTCTTAGACGAAGAGTCTTTAAATTATAAGCACTTAAAGGTTTTTCAATTTGGCAACGCTGTACAATTTAAAGCTAAGAGACATGCATTTAGTTACCCTTGATCGTATATGTTTGTGATTCTGCAATTAAATCAAGTATGTGTTTTTTATTATTACATTTTAAAAATAAACCCAGCTTATAATGCATAGTTGCAACGTCTTCCAAAACTATAAATCGCGAAGATTTTGCATTCTTAAATATTAAATTATAAGTAAACTAATTACCAAAATGTTATAATTTATATTTGATTACTTATTTTAATTGTTGAATTATGTGTTGTTGATACTATTTAAATCTATTTCTCAACCATAGTCGAAAAAAATTTCAAAGTTTGAGCATTAATAACTCCTTAATCAAAGAGTTAACACTAAAATTGTATTCGAGTTTTTCACTGTATAAGTGAAATTAAGGAAAATGAACAAAATATTACAATCGTTATTATCCGTATGTTATGTATATTTATAATTTTCAGGTATTGTCGACTCGTTTTATATTATTATAATTATAATTAATGTATTTAACTAGTAAATATATCGCTTTTGCTAAAACTGAATTTTATTTTAAACAATATAGGTAACATTTTCATTGCTTTAATGTAAGACTAATTAAAAATGCTAACGATCAAATACGTTGACGAAGGTTTAACAGTAAACGTTTTAAAAAGGTTATGCATGACTATATTTGACAAATGCTAAAAGCAAACATTTAAAAAAGGTTTTCTGGTCAACGTCAAACAATTGTTTAATTCATAGCTTTGGCAAATACAAATAACAAGCGTTTAAAAATGGTTTTTAGAAAACCATTATCAATGGTGGGTAAACAAACGTCAAATAATCCTTTTAACTCATAGCTTTAGCAAATACAAATAACAAACGTTTAGAAATGGTCTTTAGAAAACTAATATCAATGGTTTGTAAACAAACGTTAAATAATCGTTTAACTCGAAGCTTTCGCGAATACAAATAATAAACGTTTAAAAATGGTTTTTAGAAAACCATTATCAATGGTTGGTAAACAAAAGTCAAATAATCCTTTTAACTCATAGCTTTAGCAAATACAAATAACAAACGTTTAGAAATGGTTTTTAGAAAACCAATAACAATGGTTTGTAAACAAACGTTAAATAATCGTTTAACTCAAAGCTTTCGCGAATACAAATAATAAACGTTTAAAAATGGTTTTTAGAAAACTATTATCAATGGTTGGTAAACAAACGTCAAATAATCCTTTTAACTCATTGCTTTGGCGAATATAAAATATATACGTTCAAAAATAGTTTTTAGAAAACCATTACCAACGGTTAGTAAACAAACGTCAAATAATTGTTTAACTCATAGCTTTGGCGAATATAAAATATATACGTTTAAAAATAGTTTTTAGAAACCCATTACCAATGATTAGTAAACAAGGCGTTGTAAAATGTTTTTAAAATAACTATAGTTAAAGATACACAAAGATTGTCTAACAAATGTTTCTACAAAAACCATTTTTAAACGTTAGAAAAAACGTTTAATAAAGCAGTGAAAATAACGTCAACCAAATTATAGTTAAATATTGAAAACACGTTTTACAAACGTTTGTATTATAGCAAAAATTTGTTAGAAATCTGAGACTAACCTTTAAAGAAGGTTAGGTGCAAACCGTATATTATTAACGCTTAATAGTGCTTTATGAAACGTACGTCTTTAACGGTAATACGTATATTTCAAACGATCCACCAACGTTTGTCTGTCGGACACCTTTTAGTTTGTCAAAGGTTTGTTGCAAACCTTACGTAAAGGTATAATTGGTTTGAGTTTTACGTTTGACAAACGTCGCACAAACCATTTTTTGGTTATGTGTTAGCTGGGATTATCATCCATTTTCTTGCCCATACTTTCCATTTTCTTGTCCATATTGTCCATTTTTGTCATGATCAGTTGCATGAATGTATACAAATCTATTTCTTGTGGTACTTCTTTTCCTTGAACTGATTCCTTTTGTACTTCTTCTTCTTGTTGTTCTATAACGGCTATTACTTCTTCCTCTCTTATATGGTCTTCATTTTCACCTTCTTAATTTGATGCTTCTGCATCAATCTTCCTTATCGAACTTCTTAACCTTCTGCGATTTTCTTCCGTCATTTTATATATCAAATTATCGCCCTTTTAAATCTATAAGAAAAACTAAATAACTACCTACTTGGGTTCTTTATTAAATGAGTTTACTGTTGAAAACTGTATCCCGACATTTACCAAAATGCCACGGTGTACATTAACGAGCCCCACGTTGTTGGGTGCCAATTTTAATTGCAATGATATGCGTGTGCATGTACTTACTAGAAAACAATTCCCTAAATGCCCGCAATTCACGCAATCGCAAATTATATTTCGTATGAGACTCTAGTAGGGAAAGAATGAGAGTTCTAAGACCACCCCCCACCACTTGACCTCCACCCACCACCACTTGACCTCCACCCACCACCACTTGCCCTTGGCCCCGAGTTCATTGACCTGTCATTGACCCCCACCCCCCACCACTTGACCGGACCCCTGACCCTTGACACCCCCACCACTTGACCTGACTTCTGACCCTTGACACCCCCCCCACCACTTGACCTGACCCCTGCCCTTCACCCCCCACCACTTTACCTGACCTTTGACCACCCGACCACTTTACCTGACCTTTGACCTGACTTCTGACCTCGACCTTATTATTCAAATAAAAGAATCAGTAACTTTGTATTTCTTTATTTACCACAATAAAATTCCTGCATACAAAAAAATACTTGAAGCATAATTATAATGACGAGAATTTCACTTTTTTACAATTGGTTATTCCAAAAAAGTTTGTTTCATCAAAATCGGCAGAAATCTGTAGATATAGTAGTTTTAGATGTTGAATATTTTTCATTTTCTGCAAAGCAGCGTCGCCGATAATTGTGTTTTGGAACCATGTGGATATTACGGTTAATGGATTTACCTCGTCAACCGCAAAATCTACTGATTCTAAGTTATCGTTGCGAAGGAATGTTACAGACCCCGCAATCTTTAAGGAATCAGAGTGTTTGAGCATATTCACAATTTCACTACTCACTGCAGGTGCGAGTCTTTTTAAAGCACACCTGAAACAGTTGCCTTCGGAAGCTTTAGTATCCAAAATGTAAGTCAACGTTAACGTTTTGTACACCATGTTTATTCTTCAACGTATAGCTTGGAAATGTGTGTTCGAATAACCCCCACTCCAAACGGAGTCACTGGCTACTAGACAGGCCAGCGACCTCCACCTCCCACCTTTTCAAATACAGTATTTATAGGTGGCAAAGCGAGTGTTGGAAATATCAGTTTCAGTGAAATCTGTACAACATGAATGTACAATACGCTATCGAACAAGCGAAACGCCAAGCTGCAAGTGAACGCAGAGATATGCCTTTAATTGGGCAATCGACGTACTTTTTAAATAGATCAAAAACAAAATGTGTGTGTATTGGATTAGCCCCACAGTTGTCTTTGTCACCAGTAGTGAAAATTTGTGGACTAAAAAACAAAATGCAATGCGTACTTTTCGAAATGAACGAATGGAATGTGTTAGGCGAAAATGAATGCAACATTATGAATTATTTTCAAAACGTTCAAGAACAATTTCGTTTGAAGTGATTGACGAAAAGAAAGTGATAAAAGTTGAAAAGGGTGATTATGAAGCGTGGTTGGGTTGGGAATCTGTAATAGAGCTTTGGAATATGATGCATATAGTAAATTATACTCTGGATATTCTGGCGTATGCTGGTTTCGAAGAATGGTATAGAAGTATAATCAGTGGTGCAGCAGAAATGGTGGGTGATATGAAGGTGAATATTATGAACATTTTAGCACCGTTAAAAGATACAAAGGCTGAGAACGTATTATATATGATGGAAATGTTATATTTGGTACCTCAGAAGGTAAATGCTGATATTGAGGCAGCTAGATGCATTGCAAAAGTTTAATGACATTTAAAAGATGTGGTGGGGGAGGCGTAGTGGTGGGATATTATATAAGGTTTTAAGGTTAAGTGTAAGGTTAGTGTAAAATAAACTGATACGGTTAAGATGTGGATGTGTTACGCCGCAGAATCTTGGACAAAAGCAGTAGATAAAATTACTGCAGCTGAAAGATTAAGTAAACAATTTGAAGCTCTAGAATTTGAAGCGGGTCATGAAGCAGTTTATGGTAGAGGAATGTATTCCCCCGAATACTGTGAAGGGTTGGAAAAGAAATACCGCCGGGGTGTTAAAATTTGCAAAAAGTTTATAAGTGGAAAGTGTTGCGATGCTTGTTTTGTTCGAAAATTGGTGACCGCAGGCTTACAAGAATTTCTAACTGAATACAGTGGCTTTTTCTTAGAAAGTGAAAAGTGTACAGAGAAACATTAAGGATTTAATAATGGAACCAGTAGTGAGATTTGATGAAAGTAAAAATAAAACGAAGCAGATGATAGCGTGGTCTTTCGCTTACCAACAAGCCAGAAAAAGTGACTGGGAGCGTGTGTATTTAGACAGATTGCGATTCCAAAGAATAATTAACAATGTTGAGTGTGTGTTATTATCAATTTGTGACGTTAATCATAGGCTACGTATCTATAAGGAACGATTTAAAGATTTATAAACTTGTCTTGTTTTGTAATGGTGTAGGGAAAACATGGAACACTTAATTAATTATTTGTATGATTATAACTTAATAAATGTATTTTGCTGCCAATAAAACAGTCAATTGTGAACATTTGTTTATTTATTAAAAATTATTTCATTACAAAGGTATTATACAGAAAATACACATTAGATAATGCACATACAGCAGGAGATTTTAAATGATAAAAACATGATGGTTCTGAAGAGATTAAAGCCGGTTGTTCCTCGAATTCAGTAACGGGTTTGGAAGTAAATTGTCGTAGATATGTAGCTTTCTCTGAGCCTTTCACATAAACCAAATCAGCATCTTGAGTAAGCCGTTGAAGAATGTCTGGGAAAGAGAAATGTGGGGTAAATCCTTCAGTCCAGCGCAGACAGTGATGATTATTACTCAGCCAAAGGGCTTGTTTTTTAAAATCTTCTGGTAAATTGTGAAAAGCAAATGGTGGTTTAAATATGTAGTGCGACGTATGACTACCATCATAAGCTGCTAATTCTTTGACAATGAAATTTTTTGTAGAGGTTTTAAATCCTTGCACATCTACCACTAGAAGCTGCATACTTCGCACCTCATCAAAATATATATTTCAACTGATACTCTTGGTTGAAGACAGGTTCTTTAAAGAGCTTATAGTTGTTTAACAGCTTTAGTAAGAGCGTTGTATGTAAACACTCTATCATGTAGAATTAAACAATGAGCTGTAGTTTTTGCGGGGACATTTTTATTGGTTTCAAATTCTAACCTAAGAACCACCGCCTTCCTTTGCAGCGAATCTTTTTGATTGGAGCAATCAATAACAATTACAGGAGCAATATCTTTAAATTATTGAGGAGATAGTAAAGGTTCGTCTCCTTTTTGATAATAAGATGATTGAAATTTAGAATACATATCGTAGAGTGTTGCAAAATGGTTGCTATCAAAATTGATATTTAAATTATCATACGGATATCTTTCAGTGTTTAAGTAAGCCCGTAAGTTTTGAATATCACAATGATCAAACCGACTCATATCTTGCCGTATATTCCCCTCCCTATTAGTTTGAAAACCTATTATTAGATATCTTGGAGTTTCTAAGTTAGTTGTTGTTTTAATAGGCCATGTATGTTTATCTACTTCCTGTAGAGAGGGGTAAACATGAGTTTCCCAACTCCTAAATGCGACTTGGGTTTCATGATTTTTATCAATATATTTTGTTAAAGCCAATTCTTCAGCCAAACCCGGAGTGATGTGTGGAACTTTCCAGTACAGTTTTTGTATTTCGACTGTAACAGCATTATCTTCACCAGTGAGCGCATCAGTATCTGTGTTACTGCGAATCAACACCAATTCCTGCCTGATATTTAATATAATTTTCTGGTAATCTTCTGCAAATCCTAGCAATCTTTTGAGGGGCAGACAAACATTAAAATTACCTTTGGTATCAACAATTTTACTGTGATTGGTTGGAAACCATCCGGAATTTTCAAGTTTTACAGTATCAGTAAGAGTGTCAGATACGTAGCCTTTCAAGGTAGACGTTACACCAACTTTTGTCGTAGAATCAACCGGAATACCATTTATTTCATATCTAATTTCACTAAAGAGATATGCTACACCATTATTTATAAAGTTAGTGGTTAATTCTGTCGTTTGATTCGGTGCTGTACCAACTAATTTTGTTGGTGCTGAACCATCAGGTTTTTTTAATTTGCCTTCAATATACAAATAACTGCGAGATGGTAGAGTGCACATGTCTTCATTTATTGGTATACGAATTTCATCATTATTCCCGAATCTTGTATTGTAGGGTTGATGCGTATGTATTTCTGCATTTACTATGGAATTATCCACGTAAATTTTTTCAGAAACGTTTAATATACTCATTGTAATACAGTAAATCCAAGAGATTGTAAAAAGAGTTTATTGCTCGCTGTTAACCGTTTGGCTGATCGTTGACAACTAATTTCTTTCGAGGTTGAGGCTCTCTTTTTATGTTTTTGTTGATAGGAGGCAATACAAAATGTGCGATAATTCGAATTATACCGAAACACCATTATGCACGCTCTTCAAATGCAGTCCTATTGTTACGACCTCACCTCTAAAATTGACGGTATCACCATCTTGATCGACTATTTTAAGAGTTATATTGGTCAAGGTGCTTACATTGATTGGTAAATAAATTACGTGATCTGGACTTTCAATTATTTTAAAACCGGGCGGTACACTTGGAAAAAATTGATGAATGACATGAGAAGGTTGTCCATTTTTATAGTTACCCGTCGTTATATTGCATTCAATCAACAAAGAGTTCACTTTGATAATGTTTGCTGGACGTTCAGAATTCACATTTGCACCCTTAGCAAGTTTTTTGTTGTCAAACCCCAAAAGAGGTCCTATGGAATTGTCAACATTAAAATCGACTACTCCTGAAGCCTTAAGCTTAGTGTGCAAAGTGTTGTTGTTAGCAGTAAGGGACAAACTGCTATCAGGAGGCAATTGTAAATTGATATACCTATCCAAATCTGATATTTCATAAGCTCCTTCAGGGACACTTATAATTGTATTGTCGTATTTCAAATTACTATTAGCTTTAGTTACGTTTGGTATAGCATTGAAAGTCTCAAATGTTGTTAAACCCATAACGTATACCACATTGGGGTCAAGAATAATTGGAGGATTGAAATCAGCCGACAAAACGGAAGAGTTGCCCGTCAATACAAATGTGAGACATCTCTCACCGAAATCTAAATTTACACTAGCAAACAGGCGTTATCCAACGTTGTTATATAAGAATTGTAATACTAGATGTCCACAGTTATAAGAGTTTAGTTTCTGAAACCTGTCAAAGTTATATTTAATTTGAATCCCGCTACCGCCACTTCGAAAATAGTGTATTAGTTCTAGAGGAGGTTTTAGTTGACCTATACTATCGAAATAACCAATTTTATTACGAACCTTCACATACGCAGTCCAATATTATCATCAAGATTTATGATACCACATTCTTTATCGTGTATTTTAGAAGGCAAATTGTCACGCATATATATTCCCCTGAAATTGGGGACTTTTAATTTTCGAACGTAATGCATTAAATCGATATTTGTCAATGGTCGGTGAGGTAGCTTTATGGGAAGTTTTTTTGATAGGGATTCAAATACAATCCGAGTCCTTTCTTGTAAGGTTTTATGTATAAACCTTTTCCAACAGCAGCCGCTTCCATGGCTCGATTATGTCTCCCGGTTTCTTGCAAAGTCTTCGTTGCCGCTTTAGAATCGCTAACAGCTTTTGCGACGCCAGCAGCTCCGCCAGCTAAAGACCCTAGAGCTCCCAATACCGCAAATATCGGAATAAGGGGAAAAATGCCCCCCGGTTTTGGAATGGGAATCACCCTTTGTTTCGGAAGAGCGATTTTCTTTAAGGGAATTCAATGCAATTGTAGCGGTATTTAACAAATCAGACTTTAAGGCCCCTCCTATACGTTTTCGGGCTACAGCGACAGCTCTCTTAAAACTAATGGTCCTATTGGAAACCTTTCTGCGACGTCTTCTGGCACCCATCCCCAGTTTAGTTTTTCCTTTCATAATGCCGGTGACAGTTAAAGCAGCCGCCTTTTCCCCAAACTTGGCGTCCTTTGATTTAAATCGGTCCCACGCTTTTTCTGCTAATATTTTGTCAGCCTTGTGACGGTCTTCAATATTATTTGAGTCAGCGTAACTGATATCGTGATTTTTACAAGCTTCGTCCAATAGGTTAATTCCTTTATCACCCCTAGCAAGTCGTTTCTTCAACCGAGTTCCAGGGCCACAAAAACGGTAACCAGGTAAATGTAGCTCAACCGGTAATTTGTTAATCAAGGTGTTGATCAATCCCGCACCTTTTCGTGAAGTTGTTTTCCGACTACTGAACTTCTTCGCGGATCTGCGTGTCATTATAAAGTAGCAATGACAACTGCCGCCAGAAGACTGATAACAGTTTCGTAAAAACGATCTAATATATATTAGAGACTTCAGTTAAGTCATGGATGAGGTGCGAGTTACATCTCAAGAACAAAGTTTACCAATAAAAAATCACGACGTGAAGGTGGACACAAACCAGTATCCAAAGCACGGTGTCTTACTCGGCGGGTACAAACGCGGTCTCATAGTAGGAGGATCCGGAAGCGGGAAAACGAATGTAATTATTAGTTTACTAGAAGAACCCAACGGCTTACGATTTGAAAACGTTTATTTATATTCCAAGTCCTTATATCAACGAAAATATCAGTATCTTAGAAAACTTTTAAAACCTATAAGTGGATTAGGACATTATGAATATGAGGAACATACAGACATTATATCACCCAACGAAGCAAAACCAAACTCTGTTATTATTTTCGACGACGTTGTTTGCGACAATCAAACCGTAATTAGAGACCATTATTGTTTTGGACGCCATAAAAATAACGATTGCTTCTATCTATCTCAAACGTACTCTTCCATCCCTAAACAGCTTATAAGAGATAATGCAAATCTAATAGTTGTTTTTAAACAAGACGTTACTAATCTAAAACATATACATGACGATCATGTTAACGTAGCCATGACATTTGAACGATTTAAAAAGCTCTGTTCCCTTTGTTGGGAGAAGCCATACGAATTCGTGGTAATAGATAAAGACAGTGAAGTAAATTCCGGACGTTATAGAAAGGGTTTTGATTGCTTTATTAGTATATAAATACGTACGCTACTGTAGGGTCGGCTTAGTCACCATGGACAAGCGTTTAGTGCAGGAGTTGATTAAATCTAGAAAAGCAGTAAGAAGAAAATTTGAAAGCATTAAAGCCGATTCTGCACAGTCAGAATTGCAGCTAAGTAAAAACTTAAAGCCTATTGCACAACCCCTCCAAGAGCTGATCTCTAAGCTGAAAGCCGAAAGCTTACAACTTAAAGTGGAACCCCCGGAAATGAGGCAATCTCCGAATGTATCTACCGTCAAATTACAAACGTTAACAGACACTCCCTCATCATCCAGAAAGTTATCAGCCGTCAGACGCGAGATATTTGCTAAACCTGAAAGTCCGGTAGCGCACAGTTCAATTCAGAATATTTTGGAAGAAGAACCTAGTTTTTTGGAAACAGAAGTAATTGCAGAATCCGCCCCGATCCCAACATTAGAAGAATTAAGGGAAGAACTGGCCAATTCTGGATACACTCCAGAGTTTGAAGAATATCTAAATCAGTATACAGGATTAGCTAGAACGTATGTTAATGAACTATTTACGGGAACTTCCAACAAGCTTTGATCATACGTACGGCGTACGTTTTGATCCTACTTTGGACAAATTCACTATAGGCGATTCAGAGCTAGACTTTAATAAAGATAATATAGTTATAAAGCTTCCTAGCGGTGAACATTTTGAATATTAGGGTACACCCGGCTTATACGAGCTTTTATTCAAGGAAGTGCCAACTGGAGTAAAAGAACGGGATAACAAAAATTACAAAGATATTTTAGAACGCACTAATGCTGCGCATAGACATTATGATCCCGATAAACAAATACAAGGAACAGCAGGGCGCAAATATGAAAATGTCGTGCAACCACTCATACGTCCAGCGAAACCTAGTGTTAGACCAAGAACTACTAGGGCCCAGCAAAAGAAAGGTCTTGGCATGCAAATGTTGCAATTAAATAATAAAAAGCAAGAATATATTCCTTGGACAGATCCAAATAAATTAGTGGATCGTTTAAGAATTTTAATGAGTTCAAAAACTGCAGGGCATAGTGAACACACAAATGATATTATTTACATCATTGACGAATTGAGACAAGCCAAAATCATTAAATAAAAAAAGATGCATTTCAACATACCTCTCAGACTGTGTTAAATTTTATTAAAGCGAACATCAACATGACGCTCGACAAATTTGGTAGACACCTTCATGGTCACCGAACAGATCAGTACAAATTATGTTTGGTGGAAGATGTATCAAGTCTTCATTACTATACTATGTTTTATATTGTGGCTATAAGTTCAGATAAGGATGGGTATTATCGAATTATTAACAGTGACAATTTGCAGTATAAGTTTCCACTGCCATCAGCAACTATTGTAACGTATAAGTTGACTCCACCAAATACTACAATGTATATAAACAATAATGTTATTGATAAATCATCATTGATCGGTTTGAAATTGAATGCAGGTGATGAAATTAGTATTCAGACCACCACCAAAAATTCGAAGGTGATCTTGGCATTTGAAGCTCTTGTAAAAATTAATTTAATTAATAGACAATGAGTAAAAGTGTGAAAGAAGACATAGTGAGCGAATTACATAAACCGGCGAGAAGAACTTATAAGCGACGACGCGTAGTGATGAAAGGTTTAAACGACTTGTTTCAAGCTGATCTGGTGGAAATGATACCGTACGCCAAATTTAATAAAGGGTTTAGATACATATTAGTGGTAATCAATGCATTCTCCAAATATGTATGGACATATCCGGTAAAGCGAAAAACGGGTGCGGATGTGGCCAATGTAATGAGAAAACTTTTACTTTCACTTAAACAAACTCCGAAAAATTTACAAACAGATATGGGAAAAGAATTTTATAATAAAAAATTCACAGAGTTAATGACCAAATTTAAAATAAACCACTACAGTACCTACTCCAATATGAAAAGCAGTATAGTGGAAAGAGTTAACCGCACTCTCAAAAATATTATGTGGAAGGAATTTAGTATCCAAGGTACATACAAATGGTTGGATTTATTAACAAAAACCGTTAAACGTTACAACACAACGAAGCATCGAACCACAGGATTCAAACCGGCAGATGTTAATAGCAAAAATGCAACTGACATTCTAAATACTGCATACAATTACGTAAAAGCGATTGATCCGAAAAAACAAAAATTTAAAATTAACGATTATGTGAGAATAAGTAAACATCGAGAAGCATTCGATAAAGCTTACACTCCAAACTGGAGCACGGAAATTTTCACAATTGCTAAAGTTAAACTCACTAATCCGACACAATACATTTTAGAGGATAGCACAAACCAAGAAATAAAAGGATTTTATGAACAGGAACTTCAAAAAGTGAAACACCCAAATATTTATCTTGTTGAGAAGGTGCTAAAGAAAAAAGGTCAAAACGTATTTGTAAAGTGGTTAGGTTTTGACAAATCGCATAATTCATGGATATCAAATAAAAATGTTGCTTAAAGTACTTGGAAATATGATACCTCGAATTTACTGGACATTTGCATAAAAATTTTTAACGTCGTTTGCTATGTAGTTAAATTACTTATTGAATTTTAACCACATGTATTTTTTTAGAAAAATAAATAACATATTTATGAACTTGTTTATTTATAAACCATTTTACCAATCACAAGTATTACTCACATTCAACAATTTACAAAACAATATAGGCGCAATACAAAACTTGTTTATTTATATAAGTATGTCACAGAATACCAACTATTTACACAAAAATAGGTATAAGGAACAAACATAAAATATAGTGAAATACAAGTCACTTACATTTCTAGAATATAAAACGCATAGAATAATTTTTATACAAATATAAAAAAAGATTCAGAAATCATTGCATTTCATTGCGAACAACATCGCCCAACATAGCTACTAAGTCATTTAAAGGATCGGGCGTATTATCGTATAGCCAAATTTGCTCATGCCCCCAAGCCAAAGTGTTTGAAGTCCCCGGAATTACAAAACGTTTATCGTCCTTTGATGACAAAGCCACTTTGTTTTTTAATTCTGTATACATATTATGGAGAGTAGATTTAAAAATATGCATTTTACAAAAAATTAGTCGATTTTTATTTTCAACAATGTTTTTATAATCTTCCTCTTTCAAACTATTCTCTATTGCGTGTTTTTTTACTCCTTTAGCTTTTTTGACCATTTTCTTACCCACCACATCTACACAATACGATTTAGCTCCAGTACCGTAAAAACTACGCACAGGACGGCCAGCATATTCGTCTTTCATTTTACCCACAACCGATTTAGTAATAGGAATGTTATAGATATTATCAGCTGAATAATTAGCGGTATCGTATTTGTCAATATGATGGCGTATGTCTTCGTAAAAATTTTCAGTATTAATTTTAAGTACCAAGGAATCGGTATCAGTGTAGAGTAAAGATACAGAGGTACCGTACACCCGTTTCAGAAAATCATAATAAAATTTATAAATAACAGTTTTGGAAACATCTAAAACAGTAAATCCCACATAGATTGGTTTATCATAAACAACCGACACCTTTTTTAATTCGATAGCTGCCAAATTTTCAGAGAAGGCAGTATGATTTTTATAAGCCGGCTTGGCAACGTAAACCTCCACCCCAAGACGTTTTCCAACATTTTCCCAGTGACTTAGTAATTTGACATTACATCTATTGTCCACATTTTCCATTGTCTTTCCAAACATAGAATTAGTATTAAGTTTAAAAAGATTCTTTTCAAAACTGTTTCGAGCTTGGTTTCTCAATTTCGTGTTAAAGTCAATATACGGCTTTAACCAGGGAGACTGACGAAATTTTAAAATTCGATAAATATTTGTCAAAAGTAAACCGTGTTCCGTGCACTGCTTTAAATTTCTATAGTGGATGATATATTTGGATTTATCATTTAAATTTGGAATTAATTTCGGTGGCGTAGCTTTTGGAACAGGGGGGACCATAAGTTCCGGACAAAACGGTAAATCATTATGGAGGTCATGCAATTGTGGAGGGTAACTCAAATCTACTTCCAAAACGTAACCAAAATCAGAGTCATCAGCAATTTCGTTTACGTTAAAATTGGTTATTTCATTTTCGGACAGCCAAGTAAAATTTGATTGAGGAAGATATTGAATCATACTGTAACCGTATAAGTTGGTGGCGTCCAGGTATGCGATAAACGTTTTCGCTTTATTAAGGTCATAACCAGGTACAAACTGATTGTTGGCTATTGCTTTCCTATCAACGCATACACTAACCCCACCTCGAATGCCTTTTTTAAAATAATGAAACATGTTAATATCGGTCAAGAGTTCTAATTCCACCTTCGTAAATTTTAGCATAGCATCCCAAGTATATCCAGGGGTCGTCAGATAGTGGGCGGGATCTAATTTATAGTTTTTAAGTGACGATTTTCGAAAATTCTCAAATACATCAGCTAAAATTAAAACGTCGGATTTCAAATAAAGGTCTGAGTAGTCTCCTAACGTACGGCATTCAAAAACATCCCATACTCGTTGTGCACGCGCATAATCATCCTCAGTGAGCTCTTCATCGCGTAATTTATCATAAAACTGTTCACGTGAGGGTAGTCTTTCTTCTTTCAGTTTGGAAAAAGAATCTACGTAAGAGTACGGAAAAAAACCTTTTTGCCTCATCAAATCAAATTCTAGGCCCCGTCCAAAATATTTTGTTATTTCTACACATTCAGATGACGGGAGATTTTCACCTAATTCGGCTAAAGAAGAGCTCATAAATCTAAAAGTATCGACAAACCGCAAACGCATAATCACCTTATGGCGCCTACCACTTTGATTATCTACAATTTCGTCAACTAACAGATGTTTACTAAAGGACACGTACTTTTCTTTATTTAAAGCAATAACATCGAGCTGTTCGTTATTCAAAGCTAATTGTTTCACAAAAAGGTGTGAATCATAATTTAGATTATGGAAAAAAATAGGTATAAAATTTGGAATTTGATAATTTAAATTTAATTGATAATGAGCAGGACCGCGATAAAAACCGGTTAGGTGACAATGATCCCGTACTTTGACATCCGAACCATCCGCAATAAAAGGTTTTTCACATATATAACAAATGGTAGCATTTTGAAAGTCTAACAGTTGATGGGGATCGAGATCCAACATTGGTTTAACGATTTTTAAATGATTGCTGTATAAGTTGTGCACATCCCGTTCGATCATTTCTATAAAAATCCTAGAAGCAGTAGGACCACGATAGCTTTCGAGAGAGAATCATCATGCAGTGATTTTATATAATATGCAAACGAGTAGGGTTCGTGTTCGCACGTTTGAACAGTAAACGGAGTATTAGGGGCGGGTTCGACAATGCCGATAGGTTTTAACATAGTCTCAAAATCAGCATAAATAACAAAAGGTACAGGTAATTGTTTTTGATAATTTTGAAATTTCAGAATATTTCCCGGCATTTCATTACCCAACCTATCCAACTTGGGCGTTATTTCAGGCATTTTAAGTACTACACGTTCGCAATCGTAGCGACAATGGTTATTCAGCTTATTTTGGGAAGTAAAATAATTTAGGCACCCGTCACAAAAAAATTTGGCCCCATTTCTAGAATTAATTTGTTTGGAAAGAAGTCTCGAAAAATTTTTTATCCAGCAATAGTGATTGTTGCCCTGGTCATCACTGAGTAGCAATCTCGTAACAAGCCTTATTATTAGAAAAAACTAATTCTACACCATATACATTAATTGAAATAGGATTTTGGGACTCAAATTTATGAATGTCTTTTAACTTTACCGGAAATTCTATTCCTCGAAAGTCGAACAGCTCGTTGAAGTGCCGATGGGAATTTGTCCTAGCGCAGTGACCGGTAGGCGTAGAGATGGAAGAGGTCAAAGCCCAGCCGAAGCAGAACTGGTCGTCGTTTTGAATGTTGATAACCGCTTTTTTTCTGATGTATCTGCGGCGGTAACGGAATGTACGACGAGGCTCGCAGGGGGTTGTATTTGTTAATGTTAACCTCCAAGAATAGCCACCTTACAAGCACCCATCCTGTAACAATTGAAACGCAAATTATTTTAGACAACTAACATTTTTTAAATTCCTACCTGATTCACGTTCTTGGAACTCGCTAGCTTTTTGATCAAGAATGGAGGTAAAATCATCATATATGTCATCTAAATCGGTGTCAACAGCAACAATTATATTTTTGGAATTAAAAGACTTGACATCGTGAATGTCTTGAGATTCCAGAAAGTAATAACCGAACAGTTCAAAATTTAATTTCACCGAACTAAATTTTGTCAAATCGCGAGTGGTGAGCCCCAAAACTTTATTTTTTAATTCAGTCATAAATTCGCGTAAAACAATATGATGATTTTTACAGCTCACTCTATATGTTGCAAGGCGACATTTAAATGCGGTCCGCAGCAACTGAACGTCTACATCAGCTTCGGAGGCAGTCTGGATTTTGTTTTTGTGGCGGTTGCTGCGTAGGTGCCCTTGATACATTCGGGAGGGTACAGATACACGGCAAGCATGACAAAAAACATCGTTGCTGCTCGACACTGAAATGAAGGACACGTTAATGCACACTTAAAACAGCATAAAAAGTACTTACCAAGCGAAGCCGGTGGATTTACTCGCAATCTCTTCACACCTTGTCCACTAGGTCCAGGAGCATCACCTGGACAGCTCTCTCGTTGATGTCGACGCATGGCGTCCGACCTGGTGAATATTCTGGCACATGTAGGGCATGTGAACATGTTGAAGGATGCAATGATTTTACTTGAAACGCTTCGAATCACGAGAAGGTACCATTTATTCGAAACAGGAAGGGGAAATAAGGAGGGGAGGGGAGGGGAAGGGGAAATAGAGGGGGGGAGGGGGAAATAGAGGGGGAGGGGGAAAAGGGGGGGGAGGGTAACGACGACGAAGCTGTCCATAGCTTACCGAATGGCTTGTCGTAACCGCCGCCGTTTGCGCATCAGGTCAAAGATATCATCTTCGACCATCTCCAGCGCTCGTTTTGCGCGCGTTAGTTCTTGTTTTGCGCGCTCTCGACGGTCCGTCGCTTCATCAAGTTGACCATCAAGCAGCTCCAACTCGCCATCGACGGACTGGGGCTGCACAGGCTGAACAGATGGCGGCGGAGCGTCTTGTTCTTCACGAACGGCGTTGTGGAGATGCGGTACGACAAGCCTCTTAAGACAGTCACGGAGCTCTTCAGCATCTATCTGTGGAAGAAGCATGGGGGAGGATGGGGCGATGTCAGCCAGAGGTGTTCCCAGGTCCTCGTGTTGGTGCAAGCCGAACTCTTTTTGGACGATTGCCAATTCGGAAGCTTCAACTCCCGAAGCTGTTTGGCTACCGCTTTCGGCGAGCACCTGGGTGGCGGTGGGCATTTTCAGAAGCGGTTGGGGTGAAGGGACTGGTGTAACATCCTGAATAGCGGGTTGAGGAAGCTGCGTGAGCAACTTCACCGGCATTCCTCTAACCTAGTTTTATAATAATGTATTAAAATAATTTTATTTCATGTCTATAGTATTGAACTGCAATTAATAAATAAAACCGCTTACCTGCTCATTTAGCTCTTCCCTTGTAGTTTTTACCAAGCGGATGTTGTCGAGAATTTTTACACTCTCGCTCGAAGTCGATGGTAATGGGAAGGGGCGTATTACCGGCGCAGACGTCTTCACCTTTTTCAATGACAGTTTTGATGTTTTAAACCCCTTCCCTTTCGAATTTGGGAACTCCAAATTCGGGTACCGCTTCACCCAACACCCGCTGCACAGTGCATCCTAATTGGCATCAAAGACAATGTTGGTCAACAGGCCGCACACTACACACGTCGGAAACATGCCGAACATATTTTGTCACGTTCAGGTACAAGGATAAAATGATAAAATCGCTTGGTATGGACAAGGCAGGGTAGCAGCCTTGCATTTTAAGAAGAACGCTTAGACATTTTTACATTCCCACGCTTTGTACGGGTAATTAAAATTCTCACGTGCACCATCTTAATGCGCAAGTAGATAACCTCTGGCTGAGGGTAAGCAGTAAATTAATGAAACTTGAAACACCTTGACCGCAGAAAGAACATCAACCTTACGCTGAACTAATAAAAAGTTGTTGCTGCATCGGGTGAAAATCACCTTGACCGCAGAAAGAACATCGACCTTAGGCTCAACTAATAAAAAAATTGTTGCTGCATCGTGTGAAAACCACCTTGGCGGCAGAAAGAACATCGACCTTACATTCAAGTACGGGTAATTCAGTCGGCGGCAACCAATGATTGCAACATGCTGTATTTTTATTCCATCAACAATGGCGTATTTTTCGCCACCGAAGACGACCGCCGTCGTGATCTAGATTTGGCTGTTGTCCCACATGAGTTTTCGTTGAGTCATTACTTTGACCAACGCAGTCGTCTGAATGATTTCCTTCGAAACGAGTGCGGTGGCCATAGCAGGTACTTCAGCTTTCAAGAGCACGCACTCTATGGTCCCGTTTTCCAAATCGACTCTTGGAGTATCATCGTCGGAGACCAGTACATGGAATCAGAGATGCTGGAATTCCACCACGACGTTTTTGACTTTTTCAACGCGGACACGGAGGAGTACAGCGAATTCGACGGTGACGATGTTGCAGAGGACAACATTCCCGTAGAATGTAGTTACAGGTGCAATGATAACAACAATATTTTTAACTGTTTATTCTGCTTATTTTTTTGCAGATGTAGACTCAGCTGCAGCAACTTGATTATTATAAATGTAACATTATTTATATTTCATTAAATGACTTATTACAACTCTTGTTATTATTTATTATTACATTAGAATCTATATCAGACACTGGTTTACTAGAGATATCATAGATTATTTTTATTGGACAAGATACATGTTACTAAAAAGTATGTAACTGTTTTACTAAGACGTCCTCTGTACGTCCAAAGAAGACCGATAGCAAAGTGAAGAATCGACTGATGTACTATTGACATCTATACGTAGAAGGGCAGAACATTCAAAGTAAAAGAAATAGTAAAAATATATAATAACAGCTGAAACATAGTAAAAATTTTGTTTACCATTCGTTATAGTACATAATAACAGCTGAAACATAGTAAAACTTTTTTACCATTCGTTATAGTACATTTGTATTAATACTAATATGTTTGAGTTGTGTGGACTATAATTTTACATCGACACACTCTGACACCCTTTGCTAGTTTGAAAAGCAATTGCGACCAGATGTATGAGACGTATTTGCCTTCTTATTCAAATATTCTCGCTCAGAACAAGGCGAGTCGTAACATAAATTGGGTGTTCGCATTAAGGGTCAATGTCACGATTTTAGACGTAACGCTTGATGCCCACGAACTCGCAGCATAGCAGATAGCACCTTTCGGAGATCATTATAGTACACTTTGTATTAATACAATAATATATTTGAGCTCTGTGCTGAAGCTCGCCGGCCTACCGCTAAAGACCCCCTATCTAGCGGTCGAGTCGCGGCAAACGCACAGTCGAGCGCCCCGCAATTCTCGTCCGTCTGCAGAACCAGTCGAGAGCAGGTCGCCCCATATATATGCGAAAATGCAGCGATTGATGCGCGCCGGCCGGCCTAGCGCTAGGGTTACCTGAGCGGCCGGGCAACTCCGGGTCTAGCAAGAGCCGGCGGCCCCGCAACATTCCGCTCGTCGGCCGGAAGCCGGTTCCTCGCTTGAGCTCTGCGATTGAGGAAACGGGTCCGGACAAAGCTGAGCGCTCGGACATTCCGCAGCGTGTCTCATCCGCACCGTTTTTGAACGCACCGGAAAAAAAGTGTTCGTGAGGGGAAAAATATTAAAAAAATTTTCGTGGAAGAAAAAATACTTATTCTGTATATATCTTTAGCAAATGAAATAAATTTGTAATCAGTTGATAAAGTTTTCTCTTAGTGGTAACATGTGTCTGGAAGATATAAGTACTGTGCTTGGTCGTTTTGAAGGGAGGTTATTAACCTTTAAGGATAAGTGGTCCGGTGTTCACACACCTGAAGCGCTTGCTAAAGCTGGTTTCTTCTACACACAAAAAGGTGATTTCGTGCAATGTTATTTTTGTCACATTGAAATTGGCAAATGGGAACAAACGGATGATGTGCTTTCTGAACATATAAAATGGTCACCGAGCTGCTTATACGCTAATATTATAGAACAGCTCGGTAATAGAGACAGTCCACCGTCTACTATACTATTAAACATTACCTCTACAACCACGCCCATTACTTATTACGTATTACTCGGTGCCATAGCAATAGCTGCTTTCTTTTGTGTTTGTAATTTATATGTGCACCTTCAAGCTGCAAGCACATCAGTCCGTTTTAATCGTTCAAGTTGTGAACATGTTACCCATAAAGTTTCTGGTTGCTTTAGCAGCAATATATGATGGTGTACTGTACGTCATACAACCTCCAAGTTCCACAAATGCATACATCACCTTTGGTAAAGCTGCTAATACTACAGTGTGGTCTAAGATGGATCCTAATACTTTAGAGGGTATTAACACTTTTTCGACGCCTCTTCGAAATCTTACAACAACCAACACGCTATGGTATAAAGTCAAATTCCTTTATCCGAAAACTTCAATTGAAACTGACTGGCAAAGCATCGTTGTTCGTGCTGACACTGCTGCTACTACAATTTCGTCAGATAACTACTGTATTACATCTTTAGTATTAGATGTTTTACTGTTTATTATGTTTTCTGTATTTATTTTATATA
Organism: Ctenicera cuprea; assembly: GCA_958336395.1. Taxonomy (NCBI): domain Eukaryota; kingdom Metazoa; phylum Arthropoda; class Insecta; order Coleoptera; family Elateridae; genus Ctenicera; species Ctenicera cuprea. Next base: position 45,182,229 of record OY284489.1, on the reverse strand, counting down.
AACTGTATTTACTGAATTAAAATTATACTGTAAATATAAAGTATTTTGAACTTTTTACTATACAAAGTTACAGATTCTTTTATTTGAATAATAAGGTCGAGGTCAGAGGTCAGGTCAAAGGTCAGGTAAAGTGGTCGGAGGGTCAAAGGTCAGGTCAAAGGTCAGGTAAAGTGGTGGGGGGTGAAGGGCAGGGGTCAGGGGTCAGGTCAAGTGGTGGGGGGGTGTCAAGGGTCAGAAGTCAGGTCAAGTGGTGGGGGGTGGGGGTCAATGACAGGTCAATGAACTCGGGGCTAAGGACAAGTGGTGGGGGTGGAGGTCAAGTGGTGGGGGGTGGTCTTAGAACTCTCATTCTTTCCCTACTGACTCTTATTAACTTTCTCAGGGTCGTTATTTAGCTTGTAAGATAAGTTATTAATAAATAAATAAGAAATAGAATAAACACAAAATATCAGCGTTACAAAAAAAGGTTTTATTTAATAAATCAATTTCTAAATGAAGTTTTCGAAAATCAAATAAATTTTACTAAATACTATCGTCTTTCTAATAGAGATCACTTATCTTAATGTCTCCTTACTGGGATATTCTTCACTCGAGCAAACGATGAATGTCGAAACTTTTATTTCACTAGCCTACTGGTTCCTCAAGTAACCACAAACACTCGCCTTTCATTTGAATCCTGCTCTGGTAGGCTTTTATGTTATTTTGGACTTGGTTTTAACACCACCACAACTGGAGAAACTTTCTGGATCGCTTTATACTCGTAATTCTTCTGGATTTTTTTACAATTCGTTGATAATTCGTTGTATTTTTTTCTTTTATATTCGTAATCACTTTTATATTACTTTTAAACTCGTTTTTCCTCTTTATTCATCCAGAGGATATAAATTTCTCTGTCTTTGTTTACAAAGACGAGTCGTAACTAACTAAACAAATTTTCATGTCTTTTGTCTTCTTCCTTGATTCCCATTTTTTTGAAAACAAATAAATCTCATGATCAATGAGTTTTTCAAATTGTCAAATGACACTGACATCCATAATGACATTTATCGATGCACACACAAGTAAGACTAAAACTTCTTATAAATTAAACCTTTTGAACAATTATGAACTAAATTATAATTAAAATTAACATAAATAAAAATCGTATCAATCTGATTGTGTTTTTCTTTTCTTTCAGTACAAACAAACCTAACAAATATGAAAAAATATAAATTATTAGAATTTATAACAAGAAATTACAGCAATAATACGCAACCCTGAGTTTAAAAGTTAGAAAATCAAAATCTATCCGCGTCATTATTATATATATAATATATACATAACTGCGCGAGCCGTACGTATCCGCAACTGCTTTCACTTGCCGCACGGTAGGTACCGCCGTATAAAATGTTAGCCGCAGTGAAACGGTTAAGGGCTGTAATTGACGCAAATAGTGGAGCAATAAAATATTAGTTGCCTTTATTTCTTATATTTTGTACTTAATTAAAAGCCAGTTGTACAACAAACAATTTTAGATAATTGCGTAACTAGGTCTAAATTGCTTGTACTAGATTTATGTGAGTACCACATTCTGAAAATTCATCTTTTTCAAAAAAATTTTGATATTGACAATATTAAAAATGAATTACCTAGGGGAGTAATAAAAAATAGTGTAAGGAATTTCCTGTATTAGTTTGGCAGTTATCAATTGTCAAAACTGGACCATCGTTATGGGATATTACGGTATTTCATTCCTGGCGTAGCACACTGCCTTTATGGATAAAAAAGATATTCTATTGGTACCGCCACAACTAGAAATATCTGAAAAAACTGAAAGACAACATTCGTCAATGTCTTATCCAAGGAGGTTAGAAAAGGAAGAGCGAACACAATCGTCCAAGGTTGAAGCCGTGCGGGGAAATCAGCTGATCACTGTGCAGTAGGGTGGGTCGAAATACAGAAAAAAAATTTTTTTCGCAAATTTTTAAACGCATTACCGATCAAAAGTTGCATATTAATATTAGTAATTTTCCTGTGAAATCTCATCGAATTTAAAAGATGTCTTCTGCCTCCAACCCAGACCCAAAAATTTGATTTGATTCCACAAACGATACTAATGTTACATACCAGTAAATTCTTATTTAATTGAATATAGTTGAGGTTTTCTAGTATATTTTATTATTTTTAAACAAAATAAACCAAAAAACATTAAATTATATCAAAACGCCCAGCAGTTGGCAGAACTTCTAGACCACTTGGAAGTGTGATTTGGTCTCAAAACTTGGTAGGATATCTTAAAAAATTGAGCACTGGCGTTTGCTCTTGCCCAATAAGCAACTGCAACTCTTCGTCAGATTTGTCTCTTAAAATAGGAGGCTCAGTTATTTTTGTAGTCTGCCAGTTAATCATGTCAATGTAGTCCGTGGCTTTGAAGTTCAGCAGTGGAATTTTGAATTCTCTAGTAGCATTCTTCGATTGGCTTGGATTGGCTCTAGATTTAAGGATACACGCCTCAGTCCTAGCTCTCGTACGTGTCGTCTATCATCACTTACCATACTCAACAAAATATTCTCTGGATGAGCAAAATAAGCATTCCTTTGAATTACGAGCTCTACTATTTTCTTCAAATCCTTACTCAAGTATCTGGTCAAATTAATACTCATCCAGGTATGACGAGCCCCGTCTTTACAAGATGGATGGGTCTTTATTTGAAACCATAGAGGAGCGTAAACTTTTAGTATAAAAACTACTAAAATTTTCAAATTGTTTGACGGCTCTTCTGTTCCAACGTACACTCTGAGAATGCGATTGGCCGTCGTTAGCCATCTTGCATGAGACAACTTGCCGGGTTCTCGTTTAGAAAACCAACAGAACAATAGCCATTTGAAATAGCATGACACATGTCCCAGAGGTACTTCTGATCTGTACTAATATCTGTGCTGTCCCTGTCAATCGCTGGTAATTCGCACTCAATGCTCTCAAACTCCACTAAAGGCAACTGCAGACAATTTTCTAGCGATTTGCCGATGCATCCAGAAAAGTTTCGTGGTCCAGTCGTACCGCCATCAAGGTATGAAAAAGGTGACGTAAAGTAAGTTCATTCCCATGCAGTTGGCAGATAAACCGCTGAAGGGGACGTTTCAGTTCTAGTTCTAGGGTCTTATAACACCTCCTTTGATACCAGTGTTCACATTGGTACCGTCACAACCAATACAAATAAGATGCTCAAGACTCACATAATTTGTTCTGAAAAAGTTTAGAATGGCCTCCTTAATATTTTCTGCGGAACCGGAAGACGGTATATATATATATATATATATATATATATATATATATATATATATATATATATATATATATATATATATATATATATATATATATATATATATATATATATATATATATATATATATATATATATATATATATATATATATATATATATATATATATATATATATATATATATATATATATATATATATATATATATATATATATATATATATATATATATATATATATATATATATATATATATATATATATATATATATATATATATATATATATATATATATATATATATATATATATATATATATACATATATATATATATATATGTGCAAAACGACAAACTCGCCTCTGAAACTCTACGTTGAAATGTAGAAGTGGCCTCCGATCCGGAGGCGAGTACGTAAAATCGGAGGCGAGTAGGTATCCCCGTGTATAAGTGTATCAATCAATAATTGACGTCACACACGTGTGTTTTACAGATTTTTGGGTGGAGGCGAGTTTGACCATACACATATGCAGTTATACACTTCAGTTGGTGGAAATGATTCTAGATGGCGCGACCATTTTATACACATATACACTTAACGAAGTATGCCAGTAGTACTCGCCTCCACATATACACCGTAGTTTTACGCCTCCGAGACTTGGCAACAGCGCTCGAAGGCCTGTAGCTAGTAATGTATTTAAGTAAATCCAATAAAACCGCATCTAACTGGACATTACACAAATGATATAACAGCCCATTCTTCGATTAGAAAAATTCAGTGTTCTTAATTTTAAGCGCGTAGTATTTAATTAATTAAACTAACTAATTGTAAACAAATTAATTTTTATATACAAAACCGTTAAATGAAAATTACTCAACTATAGAGTGAAAAATTGATTACAAAATTCCATAAGACTAACAAGGATAAAATAAATTAAAATTGTTTTTTGTAAAGACGCTTTTATTTAAATGGACTAAAAAGTAAAAAGTGATTTCATTTTCAGTTCTTATTAGAAACATTAGTTGCATATACGTACTAACTATATTGAAAATCACCCATTTGGTTGCAACCAAATGTCAAAAAATTGTCACATTTTTTTCTAATGAACGAGGCTGTGGTGGTTGTAATATTTTTTACATATACCAACAAATAGAAGTGAGTGCAACTAAATAATACCAATGGTTAAAGAAACAAGACCATTCATAAACGTAAACATACAATTTTTGTATGTAACCTAATATGGGAAATAAACAGTCTATAAATAAATGATTCATTGTTCCTGACATTTATTATTTATCCTATACGATAAACATATTTTATAACGCGAATCCAATTCTTGTTTCTCAATAATGAAAAGAAATGTTCTAGTACAGTTGCTCTTTCTGTAAGATATGTGTGTACTGAATTTCAGATCAATATCTTACAAGTTGTCCAAGAAATAGAAAAATAAATAAAATATTTCAATCTTGAAAACTAAAGCTCTGAGCACATGTTCATAGGAACTTTTCTTCAGAAAATTGCTTTAGAAATCACCCCCTTAATTATTTTAGCTTACTTAGGAAACACCCCCTGTACGCCAAGTCAATTAATGCATCTTTAGCTCTTATTTCTCATTCACCCCGTATAGATACAACTTTGTGCCAGTAGTAAAAATTGCTTGTCTTGACGCAACTATAACAACATACTAAAATTTCATAAAATTCTCAATGGTACCAATTTTTCGTAAGAAAAGTGCGATGTCCTTTAGCGGAAGCAGGTATCTATAAAAAAAATACGACTCAAGCTCAAAAATTATTTTGAAAGAAACATAATGTTCCCCGGAAAAGTTTGACAGTGAAACAACCAGGTTAGTTTACTAATATAACCGACCGATGAGTTTGAGTAATTTAGCTATAACTGAGCAGTGCATAAATAACAGTAAATTATTAATTTAAAACAAAATTCTGAAGTACCTGTAATGACTTAAAATACACGCATAAAGTACAGGTGAGATTTTGAAAACAAAAATAGCTTATGTACTATACAGGGTGGGGCAATAGTGCGTGGGAGTTCGATAGCTCGTACACTGTAACAGATAAAAAAATATTTCTAATGCAGATGTAAACTGTGGGTAAATGTGTATACATAGAAATTATTTTCAAATATACAGGGTGTTACAAAAAAATGTGGCACGCTTAAGGCAATTTTTTTTAAATGGAATACCCTGAATATTTTTACATATTTAACACTTCTCTTGGGATGTTTATTTATATCTAAAATATTAGCGCCATCTAATGTCCGGTTTAGAAGTAATAATATTTTTTTCAAAAAAATTGATTTTTACATTACTCCACTTAACAATTCACTACTTCCGCGGCCGCAGCTTTGAAGACGAAATTAAGTAAGGACCTTATTGTAGGAGGTTGTAGGGTGCTCTTGTTTAAATATCGTAGAGCCACCATATACAGATACAGGGTGTCAAAATTAATTTTCAAATTTTGAGAACTTCAAAGTTATTCTTCTCAACTTTTTCAAGTGGAACACCCTATATATTTTTAACGATGTTATGTAGAATTAAATAGCGAACATTTTTTGTATGTAAATCCTTATGGGTATTTGTAACCACTTTTGATTTATTGCAAAAAGTACAAAATTCAACAATGTGTATTAAAAAAAATTAAGGTTTTTTCAAATAAAACAAACGAAAAAAATTATATTAAGTGCTCCACATGTTGCCCATTTTGATTGACACACATTTATATGCGCCTTTGAAATGAGGTTTCTAGTTTTCTTAAAATTGCCGGTGTGATACTTCTAAAAGCATGTATTATCCTTTTCTTCATATTTTGGATTGTTGTTGGTGTATCTGTATAAACAATTTCTTTCACGTATCCCCATAATAATAAATCCATTTTTGTAAGATCGGGAGATCTAGCAGGCCATTTAGTGGGTCCATTCCTTCCAATCCATTGATGTGGGTAGATATTATTTAACTGGTCTCTTACTGCATTTAAATAATGTGATGGAGCACCATCTTGCTGAAGCCACATCTTATTTCGGATCCTTTGAGGAAGATTCACCAATAATTGTGGCAGATAGTTCTCCAAAAAATGAAGATAAATAGCTCCAGTTAATGTACCATCAAAAAATGTGGCCCTATTACATGTTCTCCAATAATTCCCACCCAAACGTTTATAGACCATCTGTGCTGGTTATCAAGTTGCCTGAAAAAGCGAGGATTTTCCGTAGCATAATAATGGAAATTGTGCCTGTTAACAAATTCAATTTTATGAAAAGTTGCCTCATCAGTGAAGAAACATTGTTGAAGAAAGTAGCATCTTCTTGCATTTTACCGTTGTCCCAATTACGAAACTGTAAACGCTTTAGAAAATCGTCATCAGTTAATTCCTGGTGCATTTGAATGTGAAATGCATGAAACTTATTTTTTTTCTAAGATTCGATCAACATAACGTGTACTTATTCCTACTAATGAGCTCACTTCTCTCTGACTAATATGGGGATCCTCAATCGTTGCCAGCACGACAGATAACTCATTTTCTTCGTTCACAACATTTTTAATTCGTCCACGTTTTTCATATTGTACATTGCCGGTTTCCACAAATCTATCAAGCAGGTTTTGGAAGCTATCAACTTTAGGGAGCCTTCGTTCAGAATACCGTTGGTGGTAAATTCTATTGGCAAGCAAATAATTTTTTTCCGACTCGTCCAAAACAAAAATCATGTCTACAAGTTCTTCTTTATTAAAATTCATTTTGGAAAACTCAAATACTACAAATAAAAACTGATGGTCGATAACTGCGAGAAATGTAGGCTTGACGTTTGTGCAAAACAATTGCTAGCGAACAGATGCTTTATTGTTTTGTCGAACACAAATTGTTTTCTTTTGTTTTATTTGAAAAAAACCTTAATTTTTTAAATAAATATTGTTGAATTTTTTGCTTTTTGCTCAAAAAATCAAAAGTGGTTACAAACAGGGATGCAACGGATATTCGGTTTTTATCCGTTATCCGCTCTATCCGGCCATTTCACCGAATATTCGGTGTGGCCGGATAATATGAATTATCCGGCCGGAGATTTTTCTTTAAGTAAAAAAGATTATGCATGCAATTTGATTTGAAAGTATAGACTAAAATAATTGAAAGGTAGAGAGCAAAAAACCCCATAAGCCCAGTATTTTGCAGACCTGCATAAAATTACTAAATTTATATTATTGAGATCAGCATTTATGCGAGTTAAAAATTTGAAATGATTTCAAACAACATAAATAAGTATTATTTATTAAAATCGCGAAAGTAATATACACTGTGTCCATAAAGTAACGCCCCCCCCCCCCAAATAAATTTTGAACGACTCGATATTTTTCTACAAAATTTGGTGTGCTGTAATGGGAAATTAAATACTATTTTTCAGACCATATTAAAATTTTGTATCATCCAAAATGGCGACTGGGCGCCATTTTGAATTTTCTTTTTAAATAGAAAGGGGGGTCGAGTGACACCTCATTGGAAAGGTCTTTTAGTTCTGCGTCTGATCCTAAAGTTTAAAAGTAAAATATTCAGCCATAACAAAATGACAATGTTTGAAGATAAAGAAGTCTATTTAAAAAAACTAAGAATTAAAGCTTAAATTAATTAAATTAAGTATTCGAAATGTTTACCATTCACTTCTTGGCACATAAAAAGTCGGTTATGAAATTCCTGCCTTACATTTTCATAAGTTTCTGGAGTGATAATTCTACAAACTTCTGCAATGCGTTGCTCCAGTTCTTCAATTGTTTCTGGACGGGTTCTGTACACTTTCGATTTCAGATATTCCCATAGAAAAAAATCTAAGAAAGTTAAATCTGGGGAGTGGGCCGGCTATTCTACAGGCCCCCGCCTAACAATCGATCTGCTAAAAAAATGTCCGTTGAGAAAGTCAGAAACAGGCCTATCATAATGAGGCTGCGCACCGTCTTGTTGGAACATAACGTTTTCAATATTATTTCAAGCCACCTGAGATATTTCTGGAAAAATTTAGTCCTGCAAATGAAAAAGGGGACTACTGGATAAGAAAATCAAAATAATGTTGAACTGAGTGAGTCCATTGGTTTACAATCCGCCATTTTGTTATGGCTCAAAATTTTTCTTTTAATTCTAGGATCAAACGCAAAACTAAAAGGCCTTTCAAATGAGGTGTCACTCGACCCTGGATAAAAAAATCAAAACAATTTTGAATTGAGTGAGTCCATTCGTTTAAAATCCGCCATTTTGTTATGGCTGAATATTTATCTTTAAAACTCTAGGATCGGACGCAAATTAAAAGACCTTTCAAATGAGGTGTCACTCGACCCCCCTTTTTAGTTAAAAAAAATTTCAAAATGGCGCCCAGTCGCCATTTTGGATGATACAAAATTTTAATAAGGTCTGAAAAATAGTATTTAATTTCCCATTACAGCACACCAAATTTTGTAGAAAAATATCAAGTCGTTCAAAAGTTAGTTGGGGGGGAGGAGTTACTTTATGGACACAGTGTATAACATAAGGAAGATGCATGAACCACTTGTTGCTATGATGTGCAGGTCTCAATTTTGCAGTACATGTGACAGAGAGATCCGAGACAAGGAACCTATAAAAAGTACTCAATCGTCAATATTTTATTTTAAATGTCGACAAAGACCTATATGTTAGGTTTAGTCAGTTGATTTCTCGTACGGTGTCGGATCTATCAAAACAGAACATATTGTAAACCATTATTAAAAATTATTAATTTTTGGGATTACAGTCAAATTCGTTGACAGATTTCAAATCTTAATTGTGAAAAAAATAACAATATGAGCGCGAATTAGCACAGCCTTGAAATAGTACATTTAGTAGTTTCCTTGTCTCTGTGCTCCCTCTCTCTAAAACACTACAGAATAAGACCATAGGGTTCGTGCATTGCATACTCTTTAAGTATATATTATGCCCTGTGATTAAAACCTAAATTTTACTGCGTTTAAGCTGAAACTACTTCGATAGTAAAAACTATGCCGGATAATCCGGTATCCGGCTATTCCGCTGAGCAACCGGATACCGAATATTCGTTATCCGGCATTTTGAAAAAGTACTGCTCGCTGCATCCCTAGTTACAAATAGCCATAAGGATGTACATACAAAAAATGTTCGCTATTTAATTCTGCATAACATCGTTAACAAATATACATTTGAAAAAGTTGAGAAGAATAACTTTGAAGTTCTCAAAATTTGAAAATTAATTTTGAACACCCTGTACATGGTGGCTCTACGATATTTAAGCAAGAGCACCCGACAAGCTCCTACAATAAGGTCCTTACTTAATTTCGTCTTCAAAGCTGCGGCCGCGGAAGTGGTGAATTGTTAAGTGGAGTAATGTAAAAATCAATTTTTTGAAAAAAATATTATTACTTCTAAACCGGACATTAGATGGCGCTAATATTTTAGATATGAATAAACATCCCAAAAGAAGTGTAAAATATGCAAAAATATTCAGAACATTCCACCTAGAAAAAATTACCTTGAGCGTGCCACACTTTTTTGTAACACCCTGTATATTTAAAAATAATTTCTATGTATGCGCATTTACCCCCAGTTTACATCTGCATTAGAAAGATTTTTTATCTGTAACGGTGTACTAGCTATCGAACTCCCACGCACTATTGCCCCACCCTGTATATAAGCTAAGTACTGCAGTTTTAAGTGATTTTCTGGATTACTTTTTTAGTCTTATTAAATCCGAGTCGGCGTTTCATATATCGAACGTTTCGATAGGCGCGATCCCGCTTAAAACCGCATAAAAAATCAACCAGATAACGAATTCATTTGAATTTCACAGAGTCGTTTTTTTCTAAAATGGCTCGGAAAAAAATGACACCAATAATTTATGATTTTCATTGCCTTATTCGTATTAAATATGGTTAAACTTCGTGTTAACGACTGTAATGTCGATTCAAAGTTGAATTTTAAAAATTTAATTAAAAAATCGATCGCTGTCATTTAGCATTTTGGAGACTTAGACTCTCTTGGTCTCCTTTTACCTAGCAGGTCATTGTTCAGGACCGTATTACGTAACTTTATGGCACAAAAAATAATGGGTCAACATTTGAAAATTGTCAAACCAACTCTGAAATTAATGGAAAAACAACCGTTTCTCTGGCTAGTATAAACTTACCTAATACGGTGAATGAACATTTTGAGTTTCCCTTGAAAATTCAAAAACACTTTTTAGAACAGTGGGACAACCGGAAAGTGCGTAGTGAAATGGTATCGCGAGCGAACGTTTCGATACGCGCGATCCCGCTAACGAATTGATTTTTTTGATTGGAATAAGTAGTTGTTGTTTTAAGTTTTGGTTTTGGGCCCCATAGGTGTTGAATCATCCGTCAGCACGCCGAATTTATTGCTTGTTGGTATATTTGGTGTGTTAGTTTCTTCTGGATATTGGTTATTATTTTGTAATGCCAGTTTTGTTAAGGTCGGTGTTTTCTTGAAGTTATGAGGATCGTATTTGTATTTGGAAATAGCCCCGTGGGTACTGTCTTGGCCTTTTCTACGCCCTATTTTGATAGGATTTGGTTTTACTATAAGCATACTGCAGAAAATTCTAAAGCAACCACTCTAGGAAATTTTGTTCTCTCAAGCACGTTCGTTCAGAGCGACGTTTTAAACTGACTACATATGACAATTCAAAAAATTACTGTGGCAATTCTGTTTGTTGTTCAGAAAGAAGGACTAGGTGCTAGAAACAAAAATTTACGCGGATTTTCCCAGAGCTTAACACATTAATCATTAACTCCAATATTACCTCGAAAATTTCATTAACTACAAGGCAGCTGATTTAATTAGGTTATTTGCATTACTGTATGTAAGGTACAAGAATTTGTTAACACACCCACAACGCTATCCGCGCGATGCTAAGTACCTCATCACGTTCGCCGTGCCGAAATGCGAAAGCAGAATGTCGCGCTACTTCTAATCCTTCCGCAAATAATACAAGAGAACGGCAACATTGCTGGAGGCGAGTACGTCGACTGTCTTTGCACAACCATATACACCTGGAGGCCACATTGTAGTAGTGTAGTCGGAGTCGAGTTGCTATTTCTTGCGCATAATTTTTTTGTATATCTCAAATATCGAAATTCCTTACCCCTCTCTTGATGCCCTTGTTAAGAAAGCCTTATTTAATATATTAACGAAGAATACACATGGAAAAACCTATTCCTTGAGATGGAGGCGTGGGCGTCTGTTACATGTTCGGAGGCGAGTAAGATAGCCGTGCACATATATATATATATATATATATATATATATATATATATATATATATATATATATATATATATATATATATATATATATATATATATATATATATATATATATATATATATATATATATATATATATATATATATATATATATATATATATATATATATATATATATATATATATATATATATATATATATATATATATATATATATATATATATATATATATATATATATATATATATATATATATATATATATATATATATATATATATATATATATATATATATATATATATATATATATATATATATATATATATATATATATATATATATATATATATATATATATATATATATATATATATATATATATATATATATATATATATATATATATATATATATATATATATATATATATATATATATATATATATATATATATATATATATATTTACATCCCATGGCCTTTGTGGACAAGTTTTTTAGCATACGATGGCACTTATGACCAAATTTTGGATTTATGGCCAATGGTCCATTAAGCCTTAATAACGCGCAGACATTTGCGGACAATTCGATCGCCGCGCTGCGGTGGCGAGCTGGTGGCTCCGTTTCATTGGAACTAAAAATGCCTGGTTTTGTCCAAGCTAAGAAATGTACGATCAGTTGCATACACGCCAGTGACGAAATAAGAAATAATTCAGAAATATATATTTATATTGTCATTATGGTTGCATACCATGACCATGTCACATTATTACTTAAAACTAAATAATTAACTACTGAGGTGTGGATCTTATGTATTTACAGTAAATTTTAAATAACATGATATCTCGTTTGTGAAAACACAACACATCGTCTGGAAAGCCAAAAACGACCATTAATATTCAAGTAAAGTCTTTAATCAATGGATAATCAAGATAAATTCTAAGGAAATCATAAAAATTTTGAATTTGATAGATGGTCCATAAATGCCATCGCAGTACTTTGAGAACTTGTGTGGCGACATATGCGGACATTTAAGCAATAACTACGGGGCCGTGGTTTTTTAATTTTAAAATAATATTTGGGGAAGCGAAAGAGAGGCTCATTTGCATGTAGCGTAAAAGAGTATTTTTACACATTATTGTTTATAGATTTTGGGGTACATATCTGATGGCGCATATGTAATTTCAGTAAATTTTAAATTACTTAATATCTCGTTTGTGAAAACACAACACATCGTCTGGAAAGCCAAAAACGACCATTAATATTCAAGTAAAGTCTTTAATCAATGGAAAGTCAAGATATATGCTAAAAAAATCAAAAAATTTTGAACCTAATAAAATTTTGAGTTTGATAGATGGTCCACAAATGCCATCGCACTACTCAGAGAAATTGTGTGGCAACACATGCGGACATTTAAGTAATAACTAGGGAGTCGTGCTTTTTTAATTTTAAAATAATATTTGGGGAAGCGAAAGAGAGGCTCATTTGCATGTAGCGTAAAGGAGTATTCTTACACATTATTGTTTATAGATTTTGGGGTACATATCTGATGGCGCATATGTAATTTCAGTAAATTTTAAATTACTTAATATCTCGTTTGTGAAAACACAACACATCGTCTGGAAAGCCAAAAACGACCATTAATATTCAAGTAAAGTCTTTAATCAATGGAAAGTCAAGATATATGCTAAGAAAATCAAAAAATTTTGAACCTAATAAAATTTTGAGTTTGATAGATGGTCCACAAATGCCATCGCACTACTTAGAGAAATTGTGTGGCAACACATGCGGACATTTAAGTAATAACTAGGGAGTCGTGCTTTTTTAATTTTAAAATAATATTTGGGGAAGCGAAAGAGAGGCTCATTTGCATGTAGCGTAAAGGAGTATTCTTACACATTATTGTTTATAGATTTTGGGGTACATATCTGATGGCGCATATGTAATTTCAGTAAATTTTAAATTACTTAATATCTCGTTTGTGAAAACACAACACATCGTCTGGAAAGCTAAAAACGACCATTAATATTCAAGTAAAGTCTTTAATCAATGGAAAATCAAGATAAATGCTAAGAAAACCAAAAAATTTTGAACCTAATAAAATTTTGAGTTTGATAGATGGTCCACAAATGCCATCGCAGTACTTAGAGAAATTGTGTGTCAACACATGCGGACATTTAAGTAATAACTAGGGAGTCGTGGTTTCTTAATTTTAAAATAATATTTGGGGAAGCGAAAGAGAGGCTCATTTGCATGTAGCGTAAAGGAGTATTCTTACACATTATTGTTTATAGATTTTGGGGTACATATCTGATGGCGCATATGTAATTTCAGTAAATTTTAAATTACTTAATATCTCGTTTGTGAAAACACAACACATCGCCTGGAAAGCCAAAAACGACCATTAATATTCAAGTAAAGTCTTTAATCAATGGAAAGTCAAGATATATGCTAAGAAAATCAAAAAATTTTGAACCTAATAAAATTTTGAGTTTGATAGATGGTCCACAAATGCCATCGCACTACTTAGAGAAATTGTGTGGCAACACATGCGGACATTTAAGTAATAACTAGGGAGCCGTGCTTTTTTAATTTTAAAATAATATTTGGGGAAGCGAAAGAGAGGCTCATTTGCATGTAGCGTAAAGGAGTATTCTTACACATTATTGTTTATAGATTTTGGGGTACATATCTGATGGCGCATATGTAATTTCAGTAAATTTTAAATTACTTAATATCTCGTTTGTGAAAACACAACACATCGTCTGGAAAGCCAAAAACGACCATTAATATTCAAGTAAAGTCTTTAATCAATGGAAAGTCAAGATATATGCTAAGAAAATCAAAAAATTTTGAACCTAATAAAATTTTGAGTTTGATAGATGGTCCACAAATGCCATCGCACTACTTAGAGAAATTGTGTGGCAACACATGCGGACATTTAAGTAATAACTAGGGAGTCGTGCTTTTTTAATTTTAAAATAATATTTGGGGAAGCGAAAGAGAGGCTCATTTGCATGTAGCGTAAAGGAGTATTCTTACACATTATTGTTTATAGATTTTGGGGTACATATCTGATGGCGCATATGTAATTTCAGTAAATTTTAAATTACTTAATATCTCGTTTGTGAAAACACAACACATCGTCTGGAAAGCCAAAAACGACCATTAATATTCAAGTAAAGTCTTTAATCAATGGAAAGTCAAGATATATGCTAAGAAAATCAAAAAATTTTGAACCTAATAAAATTTTGAGTTTGATAGATGGTCCACAAATGCCATCGCACTACTTAGAGAAATTGTGTGGCAACACATGCGGACATTTAAGTAATAACTAGGGAGTCGTGCTTTTTTAATTTTAAAATAATATTTGGGGAAGCGAAAGAGAGGCTCATTTGCATGTAGCGTAAAGGAGTATTCTTACACATTATTGTTTATAGATTTTGGGGTACATATCTGATGGCGCATATGTAATTTCAGTAAATTTTAAATTACTTAATATCTCGTTTGTGAAAACACAACACATCGTCTGGAAAGCCAAAAACGACCATTAATATTCAAGTAAAGTCTTTAATCAATGGAAAGTCAAGATATATGCTAAGAAAATCAAAAAATTTTGAACCTAATAAAATTTTGAGTTTGATAGATGGTCCACAAATGCCATCGCACTACTTAGAGAAATTGTGTGGCAACACATGCGGACATTTAAGTAATAACTAGGGAGTCGTGCTTTTTTAATTTTAAAATAATATTTGGGGAAGCGAAAGAGAGGCTCATTTGCATGTAGCGTAAAGGAGTATTCTTACACATTATTGTTTATAGATTTTGGGGTACATATCTGATGGCGCATATGTAATTTCAGTAAATTTTAAATTACTTAATATCTCGTTTGTGAAAACACAACACATCGTCTGGAAAGCCAAAAACGACCATTAATATTCAAGTAAAGTCTTTAATCAATGGAAAGTCAAGATATATGCTAAGAAAATCAAAAAATTTTGAACCTAATAAAATTTTGAGTTTGATAGATGGTCCACAAATGCCATCGCACTACTTAGAGAAATTGTGTGGCAACACATGCGGACATTTAAGTAATAACTAGGGAGTCGTGCTTTTTTAATTTTAAAATAATATTTGGGGAAGCGAAAGAGAGGCTCATTTGCATGTAGCGTAAAGGAGTATTCTTACACATTATTGTTTATAGATTTTGGGGTACATATCTGATGGCGCATATGTAATTTCAGTAAATTTTAAATTACTTAATATCTCGTTTGTGAAAACACAACACATCGTCTGGAAAGCCAAAAACGACCATTAATATTCAAGTAAAGTCTTTAATCAATGGAAAGTCAAGATATATGCTAAAAAAATCAAAAAATTTTGAACCTAATAAAATTTTGAGTTTGATAGATGGTCCACAAATGCCATCGCACTACTTAGAGAAATTGTGTGGCAACACATGCGGACATTTAAGTAATAACTAGGGAGTCGTGCTTTTTTAATTTTAAAATAATATTTGGGGAAGCGAAAGAGAGGCTCATTTGCATGTAGCGTAAAGGAGTATTCTTACACATTATTGTTTATAGATTTTGGGGTACATATCTGATGGCGCATATGTAATTTCAGTAAATTTTAAATTACTTAATATCTCGTTTGTGAAAACACAACACATCGTCTGGAAAGCCAAAAACGACCATTAATATTCAAGTAAAGTCTTTAATCAATGGAAAGTCAAGATATATGCTAAAAAAAATCAAAAAATTTTGAACCTAATAAAATTTTGAGTTTGATAGATGGTCCACAAATGCCATCGCACTACTTAGAGAAATTGTGTGGCAACACATGCGGACATTTAAGTAATAACTAGGGAGTCGTGCTTTTTTAATTTTAAAATAATATTTGGGGAAGCGAAAGAGAGGCTCATTTGCATGTAGCGTAAAGGAGTATTCTTACACATTATTGTTTATAGATTTTGGGGTACATATCTGATGGCGCATATGTAATTTCAGTAAATTTTAAATTACTTAATATCTCGTTTGTGAAAACACAACACATCGTCTGGAAAGCCAAAAACGACCATTAATATTCAAGTAAAGTCTTTAATCAATGGAAAGTCAAGATATATGCTAAGAAAATCAAAAAATTTTGAACCTAATAAAATTTTGAGTTTGATAGATGGTCCACAAATGCCATCGCACTACTTAGAGAAATTGTGTGGCAACACATGCGGACATTTAAGTAATAACTAGGGAGTCGTGCTTTTTTAATTTTAAAATAATATTTGGGGAAGCGAAAGAGAGGCTCATTTGCATGTAGCGTAAAGGAGTATTCTTACACATTATTGTTTATAGATTTTGGGGTACATATCTGATGGCGCATATGTAATTTCAGTAAATTTTAAATTACTTAATATCTCGTTTGTGAAAACACAACACATCGTCTGGAAAGCCAAAAACGACCATTAATATTCAAGTAAAGTCTTTAATCAATGGAAAGTCAAGATATATGCTAAGAAAATCAAAAAATTTTGAACCTAATAAAATTTTGAGTTTGATAGATGGTCCACAAATGCCATCGCACTACTTAGAGAAATTGTGTGGCAACACATGCGGACATTTAAGTAATAACTAGGGAGTCGTGCTTTTTTAATTTTAAAATAATATTTGGGGAAGCGAAAGAGAGGCTCATTTGCATGTAGCGTAAAGGAGTATTCTTACACATTATTGTTTATAGATTTTGGGGTACATATCTGATGGCGCATATGTAATTTCAGTAAATTTTAAATTACTTAATATCTCGTTTGTGAAAACACAACACATCGTCTGGAAAGCCAAAAACGACCATTAATATTCAAGTAAAGTCTTTAATCAATGGAAAGTCAAGATATATGCTAAGAAAATCAAAAAATTTTGAACCTAATAAAATTTTGAGTTTGATAGATGGTCCACAAATGCCATCGCACTACTTAGAGAAATTGTGTGGCAACACATGCGGACATTTAAGTAATAACTAGGGAGCCGTGCTTTTTTAATTTTAAAATAATATTTGGGGAAGCGAAAGAGAGGCTCATTTGCATGTAGCGTAAAGGAGTATTCTTACACATTATTGTTTATAGATTTTGGGGTACATATCTGATGGCGCATATGTAATTTCAGTAAATTTTAAATTACTTAATATCTCGTTTGTGAAAACACAACACATCGTCTGGAAAGCCAAAAACGACCATTAATATTCAAGTAAAGTCTTTAATCAATGGAAAGTCAAGATATATGCTAAGAAAATCAAAAAATTTTGAACCTAATAAAATTTTGAGTTTGATAGATGGTCCACAAATGCCATCGCACTACTTAGAGAAATTGTGTGGCAACACATGCGGACATTTAAGTAATAACTAGGGAGTCGTGCTTTTTTAATTTTAAAATAATATTTGGGGAAGCGAAAGAGAGGCTCATTTGCATGTAGCGTAAAGGAGTATTCTTACACATTATTGTTTATAGATTTTGGGGTACATATCTGATGGCGCATATGTAATTTCAGTAAATTTTAAATTACTTAATATCTCGTTTGTGAAAACACAACACATCGTCTGGAAAGCCAAAAACGACCATTAATATTCAAGTAAAGTCTTTAATCAATGGAAAGTCAAGATATATGCTAAGAAAATCAAAAAATTTTGAACCTAATAAAATTTTGAGTTTGATAGATGGTCCACAAATGCCATCGCACTACTTAGAGAAATTGTGTGGCAACACATGCGGACATTTAAGTAATAACTAGGGAGTCGTGCTTTTTTAATTTTAAAATAATATTTGGGGAAGCGAAAGAGAGGCTCATTTGCATGTAGCGTAAAGGAGTATTCTTACACATTATTGTTTATAGATTTTGGGGTACATATCTGATGGCGCATATGTAATTTCAGTAAATTTTAAATTACTTAATATCTCGTTTGTGAAAACACAACACATCGTCTGGAAAGCCAAAAACGACCATTAATATTCAAGTAAAGTCTTTAATCAATGGAAAGTCAAGATATATGCTAAAAAAAATCAAAAAATTTTGAACCTAATAAAATTTTGAGTTTGATAGATGGTCCACAAATGCCATCGCACTACTTAGAGAAATTGTGTGGCAACACATGCGGACATTTAAGTAATAACTAGGGAGTCGTGCTTTTTTAATTTTAAAATAATATTTGGGGAAGCGAAAGAGAGGCTCATTTGCATGTAGCGTAAAGGAGTATTCTTACACATTATTGTTTATAGATTTTGGGGTACATATCTGATGGCGCATATGTAATTTCAGTAAATTTTAAATTACTTAATATCTCGTTTGTGAAAACACAACACATCGTCTGGAAAGCCAAAAACGACCATTAATATTCAAGTAAAGTCTTTAATCAATGGAAAGTCAAGATATATGCTAAGAAAATCAAAAAATTTTGAACCTAATAAAATTTTGAGTTTGATAGATGGTCCACAAATGCCATCGCACTACTTAGAGAAATTGTGTGGCAACACATGCGGACATTTAAGTAATAACTAGGGAGTCGTGCTTTTTTAATTTTAAAATAATATTTGGGGAAGCGAAAGAGAGGCTCATTTGCATGTAGCGTAAAGGAGTATTCTTACACATTATTGTTTATAGATTTTGGGGTACATATCTGATGGCGCATATGTAATTTCAGTAAATTTTAAATTACTTAATATCTCGTTTGTGAAAACACAACACATCGTCTGGAAAGACAAAAACGACCATTAATATTCAAGTAAAGTCTTTAATCAATGGAAAGTCAAGATATATGCTAAGAAAATCAAAAAATTTTGAACCTAATAAAATTTTGAGTTTGATAGATGGTCCACAAATGCCATCGCACTACTTAGAGAAATTGTGTGGCAACACATGCGGACATTTAAGTAATAACTAGGGAGTCGTGCTTTTTTAATTTTAAAATAATATTTGGGGAAGCGAAAGAGAGGCTCATTTGCATGTAGCGTAAAGGAGTATTCTTACACATTATTGTTTATAGATTTTGGGGTACATATCTGATGGCGCATATGTAATTTCAGTAAATTTTAAATTACTTAATATCTCGTTTGTGAAAACACAACACATCGTCTGGAAAGCCAAAAACGACCATTAATATTCAAGTAAAGTCTTTAATCAATGGAAAGTCAAGATATATGCTAAGAAAATCAAAAAATTTTGAACCTAATAAAATTTTGAGTTTGATAGATGGTCCACAAATGCCATCGCACTACTTAGAGAAATTGTGTGGCAACACATGCGGACATTTAAGTAATAACTAGGGAGTCGTGCTTTTTTAATTTTAAAATAATATTTGGGGAAGCGAAAGAGAGGCTCATTTGCATGTAGCGTAAAGGAGTATTCTTACACATTATTGTTTATAGATTTTGGGGTACATATCTGATGGCGCATATGTAATTTCAGTAAATTTTAAATTACTTAATATCTCGTTTGTGAAAACACAACACATCGTCTGGAAAGCCAAAAACGACCATTAATATTCAAGTAAAGTCTTTAATCAATGGAAAGTCAAGATATATGCTAAGAAAATCAAAAAATTTTGAACCTAATAAAATTTTGAGTTTGATAGATGGTCCACAAATGCCATCGCACTACTTAGAGAAATTGTGTGGCAACACATGCGGACATTTAAGTAATAACTAGGGAGTCGTGCTTTTTTAATTTTAAAATAATATTTGGGGAAGCGAAAGAGAGGCTCATTTGCATGTAGCGTAAAGGAGTATTCTTACACATTATTGTTTATAGATTTTGGGGTACATATCTGATGGCGCATATGTAATTTCAGTAAATTTTAAATTACTTAATATCTCGTTTGTGAAAACACAACACATCGTCTGGAAAGCCAAAAACGACCATTAATATTCAAGTAAAGTCTTTAATCAATGGAAAGTCAAGATATATGCTAAAAAAAATCAAAAAATTTTGAACCTAATAAAATTTTGAGTTTGATAGATGGTCCACAAATGCCATCGCACTACTTAGAGAAATTGTGTGGCAACACATGCGGACATTTAAGTAATAACTAGGGAGTCGTGCTTTTTTAATTTTAAAATAATATTTGGGGAAGCGAAAGAGAGGCTCATTTGCATGTAGCGTAAAGGAGTATTCTTACACATTATTGTTTATAGATTTTGGGGTACATATCTGATAGCGCATATGTAATTTCAGTAAATTTTAAATTACTTAATATCTCGTTTGTGAAAACACAACACATCGTCTGGAAAGCCAAAAACGACCATTAATATTCAAGTAAAGTCTTTAATCAATGGAAAGTCAAGATATATGCTAAGAAAATCAAAAAATTTTGAACCTAATAAAATTTTGAGTTTGATAGATGGTCCACAAATGCCATCGCACTACTTAGAGAAATTGTGTGGCAACACATGCGGACATTTAAGTAATAACTAGGGAGTCGTGCTTTTTTAATTTTAAAATAATATTTGGGGAAGCGAAAGAGAGGCTCATTTGCATGTAGCGTAAAGGAGTATTCTTACACATTATTGTTTATAGATTTTGGGGTACATATCTGATGGCGCATATGTAATTTCAGTAAATTTTAAATTACTTAATATCTCGTTTGTGAAAACACAACACATCGTCTGGAAAGCCAAAAACGACCATTAATATTCAAGTAAAGTCTTTAATCAATGGAAAGTCAAGATATATGCTAAAAAAAATCAAAAAATTTTGAGCCTAATAAAATTTTGAGTTTGATAGATGGTCCACAAATGCCATCGCACTACTTAGAGAAATTGTGTGGCAACACATGCGGACATTTAAGTAATAACTAGGGAGTCGTGCTTTTTTAATTTTAAAATAATATTTGGGGAAGCGAAAGAGAGGCTCATTTGCATGTAGCGTAAAGGAGTATTCTTACACATTATTGTTTATAGATTTTGGGGTACATATCTGATGGCGCATATGTAATTTCAGTAAATTTTAAATTACTTAATATCTCGTTTGTGAAAACACAACACATCGTCTGGAAAGCCAAAAACGACCATTAATATTCAAGTAAAGTCTTTAATCAATGGAAAGTCAAGATATATGCTAAGAAAATCAAAAAATTTTGAACCTAATAAAATTTTGAGTTTGATAGATGGTCCACAAATGCCATCGCACTACTTAGAGAAATTGTGTGGCAACACATGCGGACATTTAAGTAATAACTAGGGAGTCGTGCTTTTTTAATTTTAAAATAATATTTGGGGAAGCGAAAGAGAGGCTCATTTGCATGTAGCGTAAAGGAGTATTCTTACACATTATTGTTTATAGATTTTGGGGTACATATCTGATGGCGCATATGTAATTTCAGTAAATTTTAAATTACTTAATATCTCGTTTGTGAAAACACAACACATCGTCTGGAAAGCCAAAAACGACCATTAATATTCAAGTAAAGTCTTTAATCAATGGAAAGTCAAGATATATGCTAAAAAAAATCAAAAAATTTTGAACCTAATAAAATTTTGAGTTTGATAGATGGTCCACAAATGCCATCGCACTACTTAGAGAAATTGTGTGGCAACACATGCGGACATTTAAGTAATAACTAGGGAGTCGTGCTTTTTTAATTTTAAAATAATATTTGGGGAAGCGAAAGAGAGGCTCATTTGCATGTAGCGTAAAGGAGTATTCTTACACATTATTGTTTATAGATTTTGGGGTACATATCTGATGGCGCATATGTAATTTCAGTAAATTTTAAATTACTTAATATCTCGTTTGTGAAAACACAACACATCGTCTGGAAAGCCAAAAACGACCATTAATATTCAAGTAAAGTCTTTAATCAATGGAAAGTCAAGATATATGCTAAGAAAATCAAAAAATTTTGAACCTAATAAAATTTTGAGTTTGATAGATGGTCCACAAATGCCATCGCACTACTTAGAGAAATTGTGTGGCAACACATGCGGACATTTAAGTAATAACTAGGGAGTCGTGCTTTTTTAATTTTAAAATAATATTTGGGGAAGCGAAAGAGAGGCTCATTTGCATGTAGCGTAAAGGAGTATTCTTACACATTATTGTTTATAGATTTTGGGGTACATATCTGATGGCGCATATGTAATTTCAGTAAATTTTAAATTACTTAATATCTCGTTTGTGAAAACACAACACATCGTCTGGAAAGACAAAAACGACCATTAATATTCAAGTAAAGTCTTTAATCAATGGAAAGTCAAGATATATGCTAAGAAAATCAAAAAATTTTGAACCTAATAAAATTTTGAGTTTGATAGATGGTCCACAAATGCCATCGCACTACTTAGAGAAATTGTGTGGCAACACATGCGGACATTTAAGTAATAACTAGGGAGTCGTGCTTTTTTAATTTTAAAATAATATTTGGGGAAGCGAAAGAGAGGCTCATTTGCATGTAGCGTAAGGATTATTTTTACACATTATTGTTTATAGCTTTTGGAGTACATATCTGATGGCGCATATGTAATTTCAGTAAATGGCAGAATTTATATAGGGTGTCCAAGATAACGAGTGCATGCATGGGGATCTCGTAAACGGTAAGAGATGTAGATTCGGTTAAATGAGAAGAATTGTTCAGCATCCAAGTACTACTATGATCCACATTCAAATTCTAGAATATTTGCTTAATTTTCAAGACAGACTGAAAAAACTAAAATTTTCAGTTATCGTTTTTTGTGTATAATTTGATTATTATCAAAGATAGCTCAAAGAGGTGTTGACGTTATTAACACACGTTTTTGCACAGAATTCTAATCTCGAATTATATTTGTTATAGGTTGTTCAATTTTCAAGACATTGACATTTACTTCGCTTTTTTTAAATACGCGTCAACGGCGGCCGTGTCGTCATTGCATAAAGCTCTTTTTCCTCGTTTCTCTGAACATTTACTAAAACAAAATGTGAAAATATAATAATAACCATTCAAATAATTTTGGGTACTTCCAGTGTAGATAACACTACTTTTAATTCTGTAAGAACAAATAGTAAGAACAATGTATTGAACTTGTTGGGTAACTTTGGAATGTTTGTTATATTATGTCATAAGTAGCTACCTCCCCTTGGAAAAGCCACTTTTATAAACGAGGTATTGTTTACTTAAACCTCTTGTTTGTCAGACAGCAATAACAAGAAAGGATTAGGCTTAGCATTTAGGGGAATAGAGACAATAAATAGGGTCATTACTCATTGAAGTTGTTTACCTGTTTTAGTTAGTACCTGAAAATTTACAGAGAAATCTATTTTTTGATGTATTATGTTAGCAGAAAATACCAATGCAAATATTTAATAAATGAACGGCTAAATGAGAACTTTTAACTTAAAAGTTCTCGAATATAATGAGCTTTTACAGCAATAACGTTCTTGCGCCCTAAAAAGAACAAGTTGTCGAAAAATGTGAAGGAGTTCCTAGGAACTTGAACTTTTTAGAAGTTCTTTGTCCAACACTGCATTTAAGTAATAGCTACAGAGCCGTGGTTTATTAATATTAAAATAATATTTGGGGAAGCAAAAGAGAGCCTCGTTTGCATGTATCGTAAATCAATGGACAATTATTCAGAAACTAAGCAAGATAGCTCCAATTTCTTTTTAGTTTATTGGTTGGCATGAAATTCCACAACTTTTCTGTATTTTAACTATCGTCGTATCTCTTCAAACAAGCGAGATCCTCATAGTAACATGCAATTTTATACATGCACTCCTTGTCTTGGACACCCGGTATTATATATTTAGTAAAATTCTTAAGAATCTAGTTTGCAGCGTGTAACTCCGGCTTTTAGATGTGCGATACTGTGATCCCAGCTTTGTTTCGAACAGTTGACCAACGGTTAGCCCAAGACCTTTCTCTTTGTTCTGGCACGTTAACCGTGAAAGGTCTCTCGTTTTGTGTTGTGCTTCAATTAGTGTTTGTGACAAAAATGGCAGAGTGGAAAGCGCCAAACGACCGAGAGCGTTTTAAAGGAAGTTTAGCTGGAAATGCTGATACGTAAGTATACTATAAAATTTATAAAAACTTAGATAATCAAAATGGTGGCAGGTGGCCATGCCACATCAAAATCTAAATTTTTAAAGTGTAATACAAACACGCCTAGCTACCCTAATCTAGTTTAAATACTAGTAAAGAGATTCATGTGTGAAATAAATTATTAGCTTAAATGTTTTTCCTGTAAAATCTACGGTGCCAAATCACGTGTATTTCTTTTGTCTTTTTGGGACCAGTTTAAAATTTTTATTGTGTTTTTAGTCTTGAAGACCGGACCAAAGTGGTGTTTTGTCGCGACTTCCAAAACAAGGGCAAGTGTAGCAGAGCAGACAGTTGCAAATTTGTTCACGCTTCTAGTTCGGAGCAACGATTGTATCAAGATGGCGGCGATGCTAGTGAAAATTTAATCGACGAGTTAAGTCGCACTATGCAAGGCCCACAATTCTGCAAAAAGCATGTGAAATGGGGGAGCTGTAACAGAGATAGTCGTACTTGCAAATGGTATCACGATAGACCATCGACTTCACAAAAAGGTCGTTGGAATTGCCCAATCTGCATCGAATACATAGCCCAAGGAGAGATGGTTTGCTACGAGCCCTGTAATCATGTTTTATGTAGGAAGTGTGCTGATGCATTGGTAGAACGAACCATCGGTCAGCGGCAGACTCGTGTTAATTGTGCCGTTTGTAGAGGGCCCATTACGGCATGCATAGATCTTCAGTGAGGTGAGTTCTTATTGTTATTTTTAAGCTAGTTTAATAGTGAACTCTGCATTTATACAAATTAAGATTTACTTTCAACTAAATCGTAATAAAACTCACGGGAATCAATAGAAATCAATAGACAAAGCATGTTATAAAACAAAACTCTCTAGTCTTATATAAATATTTTATTTTACGAGTACCTTCTTATGTATTTTTTAACCTAGAATCACATTAGGGATTTACAATGGCAAAAAAATTAAAGTTTGTAGACGATAAGTATTAATGGCCCAGCTCTCCCGGATTGGAACGCCTCTGGTTTAAATAATTTTATTTGGGTGCGTTGACAGTAGTACTTACTAGTAGTAAATCGTATGCCAAACGACATTACATTATAATAAAGAAGAGTGTTCAAGATAATTAAAACTCGTATCTAATAACACCGTATACAATTGATCAATTGGATATTGTTCCAAAATTTCTATAGGGCATCAGAGTAAAATTTGAAAGATTAGTAAAAAACAAATTTGTAGTGCACCACAGTCTCTATCAGCTCACAAAGTTAAATAAAAATGATGTGAGCAGTTTTAGACGAATAAATTTTGTAATTCTAATTTCTCACTATGTTGCGCTGATACTCTTATATTCAGAATCAAACGGGCTTTTCCATTTTGTAAGCTATATTGCACGTTACCTTTAAGAAAGATTTTTTTTTATCGATGGACTCCATCTTGAAAGAGAAATTTTTTTGTTATTTTTCTTAATTAGGAGTTTTACAAATTTGCTGTGAGAACTGTATGTGCAAGGGTTCAATTAAAAACATTGGCCTATGACCAGATTTAAATGAATAACTCTACATGGTGTAACAGACCACCCTCGCACTATTTTGTTAGGGCTAAACTATTAAACCTACATCGATGGGATAAAGAAATTTGTGATGTAAGTTGCACACGAGGTATTCAGTAAAAGTATTTATAAATTTTTTGGGGCTCCGGTAAGGGTAGTTTTAGAAATAATATCCTTTGAATGTTCTCACTCTTTTGAAGAGGAGACGGGGTACTAGCATTTGCTTTTCGTTCTCATGTGGTACATCATTGGAAAGCTAATTTTATGGACTTTAACAATCAGTGCCAATTTTATGGATACAATAGTTCGTGCGCGGTTGGGAAAAGGTTTAGGAAATGGCCGATTTATTGATATAATTAGCCGCCATTTTGAAATGGTTTGAGCTATCAGTATTTTCTTTTTTAATAAATGGGTTTAAAAAGACCTCTTAGATGAGGTACGACTTGACCCATTTTCATATTTGAAAATCTCGAGAAACCCCCCTAGCCTCCCCGAAACTAACCTTTCTAGAACCCTAAAAAATTTATAAATATATTTACTGAATACCTCGTGTGTGATTTATATCACAAATTTTTTAACCCATCCATGTAGCTTTAATGGTTTAGCCGAAAAGGTTGTGCGTGGGTGGTCTGATACACACTGTATATTTAATTCAAATTATACGCTTATAACAAAAAACAATTATTTCAATAAATTGCATTTACATAGGTACATGGATGAAAAAAACGATATTAAAACACAAACTGAAAAAAAACATGCATAGTGGAATATTGTGATAAAACCCTATAAAGAAGAAAAATTTGCTAAAATATCTTGGGAAATATCCATAGAGTTGGCAACACTGTAATAGTTTTTAAGAAATCCGAATTTGTCCGAGTAATGCATAAACTATACCGTTTTATCCACAGTGGCGTGCTTACTCAATTTCACTGCGTTTTCACCCTACCACCATTGCAGCACGCCTCTGGAATTTCAATTGCGCATGTCTCGTCTTCTGCTAGTGCGTAGCCATTTTATTTAGCATTCCTTGACCTCGTGCTTTTGTGGGTCGTTGGTTACTGCCATTTTGCGGTGAACGTTGTTCGTGGGTGCAGTAAAAAAGAAATATTATGGCTGCTGTTGTGTATCCACACATGTGCAGAGATTTTCTGCTTGGAATCTGTGCCAGAAATACGTGTCGATACAAGCACGAGTATTTAAACTGCGACATCCAGAGTTGCACGCGGGGCGGGCAGTGTAACTATTTTCATTTAACGGAAGACCAACTGTTGGAAATACAAAATGGCAACAGGCCCTTTGACGAGATAGTACAGAAGGAGGCAAATCGCATTGCAGATTTAATCTGGTGGAAAACTACCCCGGCCAAGCGATTTCTCTTGTGCACAAGGCTTTTAACGGGCGGCCGATGTGGCCGGTGTCCGACTTGTAGAAATCCTAAACGTAAGCGCATACTTTTAAGCGGTTAAAAAATACTACAACGGAAAGAAATAATTGTGAAGTTAATTGTAGGAAAATCGGATATTAATAACATTACTATTTATTTTGCTTTGAACTTCTCTCCACGATTTTATTACTATTATATTATTATAAGTATTTTTATTTTTTTTTAGCATGCGCCTGTAATTACTGTGGCCAACCATTGGTCCCTAACAACTCTGCTCGTTTGCTTTGTTCTGGCAATCACGTGTATTGCATGCAGTGTTTGTTCCACATGCTTCCATCCGATACTAGGGGAGCCTTGCCACTTTTAGAATGCTGCTTGTGTCATACTCTATCAGCATTTCAATGCCTGTATTAAGGTTAGTGTAATTACACCACGTGATCCAAGTTCATGTCCACCCCCTTGTAACAGTTATATTTGATGAAATATTGTAACAATACTAAGAACAAAAGTTTAACAACTTCGCTTATTGGTTCATCATTTCCGATTTTACCAGAACCAGAACTTTTTTAAATCAGAATTTTTTTCCAAAGTAATTTCTGGTCAACACGGTTTTTATGTTTCTAAATGCATCCTATGTTTACGGTGTATGAAATAGTAAAGGGAAAAATATTGAATAAACTAATGTAGATAGCCGTGAACCAGTAATATGTACACAAAACAAGAAACTAAAACTCGACCGTGATATTTTCAAAATAAAATTATCGGAATTGGTAGAATTATGCTTAAAATAGTTGAAGAAAATGAATTGTTTGCAAGACTGCGACAGTGTTTGACAGCAAACTGTTTTCAATTTGAAAATGGACGATGATTTCTTTTTGACACCAGTTCAAATGAATTTTTTTTGTTACAATAAGAGTTAGAGATTGTTCTGTGCCATGTCTAAGAATCAATTGGTAACAAATTCTATTTTTGTGTATTGCCTCTTATTGAAATTTAAAAATTTCCATACTTGAAAAATGTTACTTCGGGTAGAACCGCAAGTGGTGCATAAGAACCAATAACAGGTTCTTAAAGGACCTACACAGTTGTTAAACTTCTATTATAAATATTTTTACTATATTCCACAATCCACAGCTGTGAACAATGAACTTGGCATACACTCCAGTACATGCGCAAATCTAGTGTAACTGTAAGGTTATTGTTTTGTGTTGTACAGATCCGTGCCTGCCGCCTGTTAGGTAATTAAAATTGAAGTTTAGCTTCGACAGTCTGCGTCGTTTGAAAACAGTTTGCGAAGTAAGATCCGGATGTTTGGAGTCATCATTTGAAGTTTTATCTTCCACAGTCTGCGTTGTTTGAAAACAGTTTGCGAAGTAAGATCCGAGATGTTCGAGCCGCATTTGAAGTTTCGCTTCCACAGTCTGCGTTGTTTGAAAACAGTTTGCGAAGTAAGATCGGATATGTTCGAGCCGCATTTGAAGTTTAGCTTCTACGGTCTCATTTGAAAACACTTTGCAAAGTTTGCTTTAATTGGTCGTCTCCTAGGGGTGCAAATATGTATACCCCACGTGTGCAGAGATTGTTACCTCGGAATCTGTGCCAGAAATACATGTCGATACAAGCACGAGTATTTAAACTGCGACATCCAGAGTTGCACGCGGGGCGGGCAGTGTAACTATTTTCATTTAACGGAAGACCAACTGTTGGAAATACAAAATGGGAACAGGCCCTTTGACGAGGTAGTACAAAAGAAGGCAAATCGCATTGCAGATTTAATCTGGTGGAAATCTACCGCGGCCAAGCGATTTCTCTTGTGCACGAGACTTTTAACAGGTGGCCGGTGTCCGACTTGCAGAAATCCTAAACGTAAGCGCATACTTTTTAAGCAGTTATAAAATACTACAACGGAAAGAAATAATTATGAAGTTAATTGTAGGAAAATCGGATATTAATAACATTACTATTTATTTTGCTTTGAACTTCTCCCCACGATTTTATTATTATTATAAGTATTTTCATTTTTTTTAGCATGCGCCTGTAATTACTGTGGCCAACCATTGGTCCCTAACAACTCTGCTCGTTTGCTTTGTTCTGGCAATCACGTGTATTGCATGCAGTGTTTGTTCCACATGCTTCCATCGGATACTAGGGGAGCCTTGCCACTTTTAGAATGCTGCTTGTGTCATACTCTATCAGGGTTTCAATGCTTGTATTAAGGTTAGTGTAATTACACCACGTGATCCAAGTTCATGTCCACCCCCTTGTAACAGTTATATTTGATGAAATATTGTAACAATACTAAGAACAAAAGTTTAACAACTTCGCTTATTGGTTCATCATTTCCGATTTTACCAGAACCAGAACTTTTTTAAATCAGAATTTTTTTCCAATGTAATTTCTGGTCAACACGGTTTTTATGTTTCTAAATGCATCCTATGTTTACGGTGTATGAAATAGTAAAGGGAAAAATATTAAATAAACTAATGTAAATAGCCGTGAACCAGTAATATGTACACAAAACAAGAAACTAAAACTCGACCGTGATATTTTCAAAATAAAATTATCGGAATTGGTAGAATTATGCTTAAAATAGTTGAAGAAAATGAATTGTTTGCAAGACTTCGACAGTGTTTGACAGCAAACTGTTTTCAATTTGAAAATGGACGATGATTTCTTTTTGACACCAGTTCTAATGAATTTTTTTTGTTACAATAAGAGTTAGAGATTGTTCTGTGCCATGTCTAAGAATCAATTGGTAACAAATTCTATTTTTGTGTATTGCCTCTTATTGAAATTTAAAAATTTCCATACTTAAAAAATGTTACTTCAGGTAGAACCGCAAGTGGTGCATAAGAACCAATAACAGGTTCTTAAAGGACCTACACAGTTGTTAAACTTCTATTATAAATATTTTTACTATATTCCACAATCCACAGCTGTGAACAATGAACTTGGCATACACTCCAGTACATGCGCAAATCTAGTGTAACTGTAAGGTTATTGTTTTGTGTTGTACAGATCCGTGCCTGCCGCCTGTTAGGTAATTAAAATTGAAGTTTAGCTTCGACAGTCTGCGTCGTTTGAAAACAGTTTGCGAAGTAAGATCCGGATGTTTGGAGTCATCATTTGAAGTTTTATCTTCCACAGTCTGCGTTGTTTGAAAACAGTTTGCGAAGTAAGATCCGAGATGTTCGAGCCGCATTTGAAGTTTCGCTTCCACAGTCTGCGTTGTTTGAAAACAGTTTGCGAAGTAAGATCCGGATGTTTGGAGTCATCATTTGAAGTTTTATCTTCCACAGTCTGCGTCGTTTGAAAACAGTTTGCGAAGTAAGATCCGGATGTTTGGAGTCATCATTTGAAGTTTTATCTTCCACAGTCTGCGTTGTTTGAAAACAGTTTGCGAAGTAAGATCCGAGATGTTTCAGCCATCATTTGAAGTTTTATCTTCCACAGTCTGCGTTGTTTGAAAACAGTTTGCGAAGTTTGTGTTACCCAGTCTTCTGTAATGTTTGTAACTATTTGCACTTAAACCAAATTTCTCTTTAAAGTAAGGTTACAATACCATGACATTTTAATGAGCCAGTGTAAAATGTGTTTGTATTTTTAGTGTTGAAGAAAGAGCCAAGGTGGTGTTTTGTCGCGACTTTCAAAACTAGGGAAAATGTGTAAAAGCTGAAAGTTGCAAATTTGTTCACGGTACGATGATGAAACAGCGTTCCTTTCAAGTGGGTGGCGATTCCAGCGAAAATGTAATCAAGGAGTTAAGTCACTCCATGCAAGGCCCACAATTTTGTAAAAAGCATGTGAAATGGGGGAGATGCAACAGAAATAGCAGTAATTGCAAATGGTATCACGATAGACTCAGCGCCACGAAGAGGTCGTTAGAACTGCCCAAACTGCATCGAATTCATAGCCCAAGAAGAGACGATTTGTTATCATGTTTTATGTGGAAAGTGTGTCGATGCATTAGTAACATGAACGGTTGGCCAGCATCAGACGGGTGTTAACTGTCCCATGGAGGGCTTACCATGGCATGCATAAATCTTCAGTGAGGTGAGCGCTTGCTGTTATTTTATATATATAACGGATTCCTTCTTTGGTTGTATAGCCGCCATTTTGATTTTTTTTAAATAGAAAGGAGGGTCGAGTGACACCTCATTTGAAAGGTCTTTTAGTTCTGCGGCAGATCCTAGAGTTCCAAAAAAAAAATATTCAGCCATAACAAAATGTAAAATGTTTGAAGATAAAGAAGTGTATTTAAGAAAAGTAAGAATTAAAGCAATAAGAAATTAAATTAAGTGTTCGAAATGTCACCATTCACTTTTTGGCACATACAAAGTTGGTTATGAAATTTCTGCTTTACATTTTCATAAGTTTCTGGAGCGCCCAGCCGCCACTTTGAATGATACAAAATTTAATTATTGGCTAAAAAATAGTATTTAATTTCCCATTAAAGCACACCAAATGTTGTGGTAAAATATCAAGTTCAAAAGTTAGTTGAGGGGGGCGGGGGCGTTACTTTATGGACGGCCTTTTGTTTTAGTGAGTTTATTATTAGGAATTTATAAAAAAAATTTGGTATGCATATGTTTTGAAGGGTGCTCTACAACCTGGCGCAGTCAGTTATTTGATTGGACGTCAAATGTCAAAATAGCGATTTTCAACTGTTTATTTTTAAATGGAACGGTACGACTTTTTTTTGGCTTAAACGATGCTGTACGATGTTTACAATATGATCCTTACTGAATTTTTTCACAATTTTTACGATTCAGCCGTAAAATTTGCATTCATAATGTTAGTCTAGTAGGCCGGTAAATACGCACGCGTCACCATGTTTTTGCCTAAAATAAGTGAACTTTTGAGCTGAGCTTTTGTTTCTTTATGTTCATTAAAATAATGATTTCACTATGTACCCTGACAATCATTAAATCGTTTTGTGCAAATACATCAAAGTACGTTTTGCAGCTCCCGGCCTACTACACTAAGAATGAATGCATATTTTACCGCTGAATTATAAAAATTGTGAAAAAATTCAGTAAGGATCATATTGTAAACATCATACAGCATCGTCTAAGCCAAAAAAGTCGTACCGTTCCATTTAAAAATAAACAGTTGAAAATCGCTATTTTGACATTTGACGTCCAATCAAAAAACTGCTCCAGGTTGTAGAGCACCCTTCAAAACATATGCATACCTAAAATTTTTAATAAATTCCTAATAATAAACTCACTAAAAAAAAGGCGTATAGCTTGACTCAGCCTGTATATGTTTTTCACCTTTAGGAACAAAAAAATGGTCAGGATCTGCTTAGACTTATTTTAATGAAATTTGTCTATAAAGTGTAGCCTTCCTAGACTGTTAAATTTAGGATATGCATTACTAAACCACCCTTTGTACATCTAAATTCGGAAAATTCCCTTCTTTAATATAAAATTTGTGAATAAGTTGTTTTGAAGGAGATAAAAAATGTCCGTTGTTTGACCTCGTTTGTTTTTGCATTTGTCAGCATTTCTTATCTAGCAGTCCTTTGCGCTGTACCTGCTTTGGTACAGTCGGGTGCAAAATAAAAAGGCAGGAAATACTTACTACTTTTGGTATTTTTTTTTATTAACTAAAACCCATTGAAACCAACTTGGCTTTGCTTGTTTAGATAACTGCTGTCATTTTTTTTTAACCTGACAAATAATAATTACAATATCAAAATGCAATGGCCTTTTTTGTTTTTGTGCGTACTGTACTTGTGCAGACTGTACATGTGCAGACAGTGAAAATTTGCAGCAACGATGGACGGGGCTGGGGTGCGCGATTCCCCTTGGCCTTGGGGATAGCCAATCACGCTCATTGTGTGTTGCGTTCCCGCTTTTAAATTCCATTATGGCCGCGCTGTATTCTCAAGATTGCATGCGACTTTCGGGGTTGCAAGGTTGGTGAGGGTTGTTAATATTCTTGTTCTAAATAATCCTAGTAGTAAAGATGCTTTGTTTCGATTCGAATTGTTGTAATTTCACGTTAGATGCCTTTAGTGCATGTAGTTCAACGGTTATTTTTTCTTTCTGTAAGGTACCGATCCATGGGTTCCCTTATCTGCGACCGCCTTAAACTTTGAAGTTTTGCTTCCACAGTCTGCGTCGTTTGAAAACAGTTTGCGAAGTAAGATCCGAGATGTTCCAGCCGTCATTTGAAGTATAGCTTCCACAGTCTGCGTCGTTGAAAACCATTTGCGTCGTTGGAAACCATCTGCGTTGTCTGAAAACGGTCGGAGAAGGTAGGAAGATTACAAGCCCCGGTCCCTCCACATTCTACGTCTTTTGAAGTCTGCAAAGTTGAAAGATTGAAAGTATTAAAGTATAGTATCCACACTTGATCTGCGTTCACGATGGACTCGACAACTCGGCAAAAAAAGGTTGTGGCTATGCCACAAAGACCTGTTGCACCCCGGAGATCTTCTCGACTGCAGCAACAAAAATTAAACCTTCGTAGCTTTAATATTTTGAATATGGTTAATAGGCTAGATCCGCTGGCTGCTTGTACTAACCCGTACGTCAGGCTCGCTCCAATACCGGTCACACCATCTCTCTATTTTCAACACTTGGCTGCCGTAGAAACCCGATTTGGAATTGACATGGCTCGAGATATGCCTGATGATTGGGATAAGAACTCCCGGCTAGACCAAATTTCTCTAGAAGGAAGTCATCGGTCATCTTCCACCATGAACCTGGAATGTAATGTTGATAACGCGACGTCGGGGCATGCTGGTAGTGATATTGAACTCCAACCGGAACTGTATTCTCTTGAAGGAAATCGTCAGTCATCTTCCACCTTGAACCTGGAATGTAATATTGATAATGCGACGTCGGGGCACACTGGTAGTGATATTGAACTCCAACCGGAACAGTATTCTCTTGAAGGAAATCATCAGTCATCTTCTACCTTGAACTTGGAATGTAATGTTGATAATGCGACGTCGGGGCACGCTGGTAGTGATATTGAGCTCCAACCGGAACAGTATTCTCTTGAAGAAAGTCGTCAGTCATCTTCCAACTTCAATCTGAAATCTAACGATAACGTAACGTTAGGGCATGCCGGTAGTGATATTCAGCTCCATCCAGATCCTTCCGTGTCTTCCAACATTAAGATGGACAACCTGGTTTCTAATCTTGACCGCTCAACTTCCGGTAGTAAAGATAACCTTCAGACGGGACAACTTCGTGTAACGGATGCACGTGACAGTTGTGACACTGACCGGAGTTTGGAATGTTCCATTATTCAGGTACAACAGTGGTTAGATGAACATCTTTCGTCCATGTCACAACTTACACCTCCGCCACGGTTCTATTCTCAAGAGAGTGATGCTTCATCCGTTAAACGACGTTTGTTTCCCTCCAACGAACTGGAAGAACCAATATCAGGCATGTTTTCTTATCATTTCTTTGCTTGTACTTTAATAATCCATTACATGTGATAATTAGTTGACCCATATTCTATTGCTCACAGGAAATCAAAA
This sequence comes from Ctenicera cuprea, assembly GCA_958336395.1. NCBI lineage: Eukaryota > Metazoa > Arthropoda > Insecta > Coleoptera > Elateridae > Ctenicera > Ctenicera cuprea. The sequence continues at coordinate 45,147,248 of OY284489.1, read as the reverse complement.
CGAAGATGATGATTACGAACAGGTTGATGATGACTATACTGATCCAGATTATGTCCCCAGGGACGATGCGGAAAGTTTGTCCCTCGAAGAAGAGAGTCAAGCGGAGTTAACAAATCCACTTGTCAAGTTGAATATCAATAATGAAAACACCATGAAAAAAAACACGTCTGAAGTGTTTCTAACTAGTAAGTTTTTGGGGTATTATGTTGTAGGTGTTTAATAGCTTTTGCAGTCTGCCCTGCATGATGGATAGATTTTTTCATTTTAATATATCCTAAGCACGGTACACATCCTTGAAAGGCTGTTTTATTGCATTATCGAGGCTGTCTTTTACTCTGTTATACTAAGCTCTGCAGATACACTATAAGCTAGAGCATTAATATTTGCCGATACAAATTCTTATTTGCAGATGGTGGAGAAAATCCTCAGTACAGTGGACCTGTGAATCTTCCATCGTCTGCTGTTGTAAATGAAAAGCAGGCGATGGAAGATTCTCAGGTCCAAAACTGCTCGGTCGATGTTAACAGTGTGCCTGTTTCCTTTAATAACGCACAGATCCGGCAACGCCTTGCAGAAAAATGCTTGCCTGTTCTTCCAAAAAACCTTGAACGTTTTCGACCGCTGTTGCCCAACATGGACATTCCTTGTTATACTGAAAATACCAGGCAGGTTGTTCCTTCTGCAGCTGGAGGCAAAAGGTCTAGAAGGTATTTTTGCCCTTACTGCAAAATGAGCTTTTCCTCGCTGCCGAGTCACTTGACCAATAAACACAGCGAAGAGCAGCTGGTGGCAACACTATCATCTTTGCCGAAAGGTAAGGCTTTTTTGGCAACTGGGAATTTGACCTTTAAAGCCTGTCTGCTTTTAATGGTCTCTTACATTGATTTGCTATGATAAAAGCCAGCTTTATTGTTTGTTTTAGATCATGAGGATCGCAAGCCGATTTTTAAAGCAATCAGAATATGGGGCACCTGCATGTACAACAGTAACCGGATGTATAACAAAGGAGTACTGAGAGTTCTCAGAAGATCGAGTAAACAAGAACCGGATG